>BMAV01017080.1:13198-46532 GCA_019973955.1 Trichonephila inaurata madagascariensis | reverse complement strand
TCCGTTGCACTACATCACCGTTACTTTTGTTGGAAATTAAATATAAAATATAGGTGGCGCTGCAAGTCAGCTAAGAGTATACTTTATTTGGCTCGTTGAGTCAGAGTAATGTAATGTTCTTTGCTGCGTTAATGTCTTCTATGTGTTTCGTTCAATAAAGCAAAAGACCCAAAAGGATGGACTTGACGAATTACCGGATTAGATAAAAATATTTTGATATGATCGCTTAAACGACCCATGGAAATAAGGATTAAACGTTTTTCACGACTTTATATTTATCATCGTGATCATATATTTAAAATGCTAAGGCTTTTTTTTTGTATTCATTATAAATCTTTAAAACTTTTCCTGGTTGTTTTGTATAAAACGTTTGATAATTTTGTGAATAGCTGAAGGATTTATATCAAGAGCAATTTTTAAAAAATCACAAAGTTAGATATAGCTGGGTTTTTTTGTTGTTTTTTTTACTGTTTTGTATTACTTTATTCCATTTAATCTTAATTTATTTTCGTTTTAATATGTGATAATTAAAGATGATTTTTTTTTTTTTTTGCCTTAAAAATTCTTAATACAACTTGAATTTTAATATATATTAGAATGGATACTATATTTTAGCTCTTTCAGTTATTTTTCTGATTTCAAAAACTTCAGATTGCTTTTTCTCAGCTTCTTATTTTTCATGATGATCATGTGTTTAAATGTTAAGGCATTTTTTATATTCACAATAAAATTTTGAAACTTTTTCCGGTGTTTAATGTAATATGTTTGATAATTCTGTGCATAGAATAAGTATTTAGATGAAAAATTATTTTTTTAGAAATCTATAAAGTTACATTTAGCTGTTTTTTTATTGTTTTTATAGTGTCTAAGAGAAAAAAATTCTGAAAATACAAGTATCACTCGTAATACCAATCCCATCCACAGAATTGTGGGAAATACTTCCAGGAATATCAGAAAAAAATGATTCAAAAATATTTAAATTTGTAATAGTAGGAATTTTAATAATTTGAAATAATTTTACAATTTTAAATAATTGTTTGTTTAAAAATAGTATTTTTCTTATGAAATGTTTATTACATATGTGTTCGAATACAGTACATGTAAATTTATTCTTATAACTATCTAAGTAAAGGAAATTGTGTACAGGGTACCTGTCCTCTTAACCAGTTAGCTGTGGCGCTCCAGTTTGAGAGTGCGCAATTGTGTGTGTCACGAAAATCAAGCGATGGCGAGTATACTCGTCAATCACAGAGTAAGTTGTTCTGTTTAAATATTGGATAAAAAAATGGATTTTATAAAATTGCTAATTTTGTGTGTGTTCCTAATACTTATTATACTATGAGGGGGGCTGTGTACAGGGCTATACAGCAATTTAGCTTGGTCGAGGGTTCCTGAGACCGATGGTCCTTCCGACCTTAAGTTTTTACAGATATCTATAAATTTTAGAGACCATCAAAATTCTCGGATTGAAACCTAAACACACAGATTTACTTCCTCCTTCACTGACAAGTTCTGGAGAGGTGCTGTAGCTTTGATCATAGTCTTCTTACTACAAACCATTCTTCCTTTTCACACCTCAATAAAAAAAACTGTTCTATAGTTAGCACGGCATTGGGCTCTAATGTCAGCACATGGCTCTAACATCAAATAATTGGCATTTACATCTCTCGATAGCTAGGTAACTTCAGGCCAACAGCTATCAATGGGCTCAACTCCTGGTCGGCTTCGTGCATTTGTTCCATGGCTGACCATACCTGAAGGAACCCTATTTCAATCAACTTTCCGTCTTTTGTTCTTGCCCTTTTTAGGCTAACATCTAAAAAACATTATCATCGCACATAAATAAATTCGTTATGCGAACTTATAGCGAACTTCAGCCAGTGCATTACGGGGACGCATGAATCATTACGAATTCTTCATACTTTTTATTTATTTGTTTTACTCCAGACCGGCCTGAAAAATATTCTAAACATCTTGAAATTTGAGAATATATTTTGTTTTTCTCAAAAATTGCAAATTAAATAGCCAATGGTAACTACTTTTTACGCATAACGAGTATACTTGTCAATACACAAAAAAGTGCAACTTCTCCATGACGTGTATACTCGTCAATCACAGTTAACTGGTTAAGGAAATACAACAACTTTCAACTTGTTGGATCTCGAGGTGTAAACAAGCAACAAATGAGTGTTTGTGTCTTTTTTTTTTTTTTTAATATTTACTTAATAAACATTTTTTCTTCAAAGATTAGCGAGATAGATTAATATATATTTTAGCCAACTCCCACTGTTTAATAAATGTATCTGAGTCACTAACGATTTGTTGATTTAAATATTGCAAAAATTACTGCAGTTTTTCAGAATCAGAATCTTTTTAATTGTTTTAAAAATGAGAAAATAACTTAAAGAGAGAGATATTTATTGAATTTTTTATAAGCTTTTATTTAACTTGCAATGTAATTTGTTCGGGTAGAATCTTGCAACTCAATTTTGAAGCTGATGTCTTCAACCGATTGAGATGAAATTTTGCATAGACGCTTAGTTTGGATGATAATGCATGTTTTGATCATTTATATTCCGATATTGCAATTAGTTAAAAAGATATTAATTAAAAACATTAAAACGCATAATTGTTTTTCCCCTATTGGCTTTTTATTCTGCCGAGCAGCTTATCGGATTGAGCTTTAAAAAGTTCCGATTTTTCGACGTTTTTAAAAAAGCCATCTATTTCTTTCTATCAAACTCAGACAAAAAAATAAATTACATAATCGGAAAGATCACTTATTTCTCCACGATACGGTATAATTGTTTTTACAAAATAATGATATTTTCTATTTTTTACGGTTAATTCTAAAATGAGTCAAAATTGATACGTTTTATGAAAATGATTTCTAAATTGTTCCGTATGAATTTTTTTTCGTGTTAATAAATCGATATCCTGCACTAAAAAAGTTCATGCTTTACTTTACTCTTTTATAGAATCAGTCATTTAAAAAATAATATGCCAAAAACCTTTTTTATATGATTTTTCAAAAAATACTCAAATTTTTAAAATTAAACATTTAATAACTTCATTTTTAAAGATAATCGCAAGAAACTTTGTTTTCCTTTGTAGAACTGTACTTTTCAAATTCTGTACAAAGATTGAAATAATTGGTTTAAAATCTCCCGGATTTAAAAAAATTTTGTGTGTTTTTCGTTTTCAATATACTATTATGTAAAAGCAAAAAAAAAAAAAGATTAATAATAATAATAATTTGATTAATTTTGCTTTGACCAATGTTGTTTTGGTCTTACAGTGTTTATCCCCCCCCCCTACATTATCCTCTTGTTGCGGCCGGAGTGAAATATTTATCATTTATAAGTGGCCAGGGGAAAAAAAGTTTGAGTACCCATGAGCTAGACTGTTCAAAATTAACTGGCAAACGACCTTGCAACAATGATATGTTGAATGAGATGAACAGACTGAGAAACCTGTCCAGCGATAACTAAAAAGTAAAAAATAAATTAAAAGTAAAAAAACTTTTTAAAAACACAAGATTTTATTTAAATACGCTAAAAAGGATAAAATAAGCTTTTCTTTTGAAACTTTTTTTGCTATCGACTTATAACGCCATTACACAATTTATGATATAAAAGCTTTTCGCGAGATTTACCTGTGTAGATAAACAAGTAAACTAAATGACTTGATCTGATTGATTTTAATTTTAAAATTTTCAAACTAAGTAAATACGAGTACTTAAATTTCGCGACTGCGTGTTTTTTAAGATTACAGAATTACGTATACTGCTGAACTTTTTAAATAGGATAATAATACATGGATTCTTTTAAGTATCAACTTTTAATGAATGTGACGGATGACTTGAATGGAAACAGGTTTTTAAAAATTACATTTTGTATTAAGAGGTTATCACACTCGGAAGTATCAACAGTATTATCTCTATGTATTTTTATTTGAGTTAATTATCTTCAGTTTATTATTAACTTTATAAATAATGGATGTATCTTGTTTAAGAGATTTTCTTGATCAAAGGAATTATCCTCTTGATAATACCTTTGACTACAGAATTGGTAGTCACAGAGACGTTTTAAGACTCTCCAAGGCCCTGGGCCCCTGTGCAAAAGTAGACCCCACCTTTGACCCCTAGAAGAAGACAGTATATAGCATAGATTGTCGAATACTCGTACAAATAGTAATCTGAAACAAATTAATGTGCATGAATTACAAACCGGCTGCCGCCTTTCGACTAAATGACTAATGATGGTGTATAGCCAGGGGCGTAAGTGTAGTCAGTGTTGCATTGCGGGGGGGGGGGCCAGGTCCTAGGGGCCCCAAAACCTGACTTTGCAGGGTACCCAAGTGTTCTCCATTACGCCTCTGTGTATAGTGGTAGGCCTGGGGTCACGGGTAGCCTAATGGTTAGAGCATCGGACTCCAGACCGGAGGGCTTGGATTCGATGCCACTAAATACCCTCCAAGTACACACGGAGTACGTGCTCGTTAAGGTATGTGATTACCTTCGGAGCACTTTTTTTGAAATATATAAATTTTCAACGAAATAAACCCTTTTCTAGTTGAAATGGGGCATAAAACTAGGAATTCAAGTACAATTTCCACAAAATTAAAAAAATTTTTGGATATATTGGGAATTTTGAGTGAAATTTTAGTCAAAAATTGCAGTTACGGTAAGGCTTGTATTGAAAATTCTAATTAATATATTTGAATAATATTTATACAGTACACAAATAACATCCTTATTTATAATTGGAACTATAAGATTTGTAATATTTTTGAAAGTTTTTTAAATATGTCATTTTTTATGCAAGAACTCAATTTTTTACAAGAAATTAATGTTATTTTCTCACAAAAAGTGTAATAAAATACATAAATATATACACAGAGATTAGATAATATTTTAGACTGCAGATAAAACTAAATAAAACATTTTCTGAAAATTCCAATTCAATATCTTAAAAAGAAAACCTTTAGTGAACTTTACCATGAAGCAAGAAATTGAAAAACACAGCTTTCCAGAAAATGCATTTAAAGATTTTAATACAGTATAAAAAATTTTCTACTAACTGTACATTTTTTAAATTCACCATATTTATAGGTCAAGACCTCTTTAGCTCTTCATGCTTAACTAATTTGGACTTTTTTTTAACTTTTTGATGTTTTCTGGAGAGTTTTATAGACTTTAACAATTGTCGTTTTTAGTGAAATTTTGATAAAAAGAGAGAGAGTGGCAGTTACACAAAATTCTAATATATGTATTCAAAATATATTTATACAGTACGTGTATTACATCTTTATATGTGTTAGAAATTAAAAGATTTATAATACTTTTGAAAGTTTTTTAAATATGCAAATTTTATTCAAAAACACGATTTTTTAAAAAAATTAATGATTTTTTTTCATAAAAAAGCAATAAAGTACATAAATATATACACAGAGATTAGATTTTGATTCATAACACAGATAGAACTAAATAAAACAGGTTCTAAAAATTTCAATTCTATATCTCAAAAATATTTTGCTTAGGGATCTACTTCCGGTTTTGTAAACTTCATTTCCGGTTTACTAATTATGCTATAACTTTGCTTCTAGATATAGTAGAAACAAAAATAAATGTTTTTGGAATCTTAAATGTATGGGCTATAAAACAAAATCAAAAAATGAATTTCGAAAATATTCACCAGAACGGCGAATTTTGGGTATAGTCACATACCTTAAATCAGTGAGTCCGACAGTCTTGTGGGCGGTCGCAGCAGAAACCACGGGTGCAGAATATTTCCCTCCCCTTCAGTCCAGTCCATGCCTAAATTGTGGAGGGGAAGATAGGTGGTGTCGCCATCTATCGTGTAGAAGTCCGACCGGTCTCGGGCTTTGGCATCTTTCCTTCTCTGCGGGAAGGACACGCGAATAACAACAGTGGTAGGCCTATACTGTGCGGTCGTTAATAATAGCACGGTCATCACATAATAATGCAGTGCTGGCAATTGTCCTATAGATCGAAATTCCCAATTCTGTGAAGAGCATATCCGGGAATAACATTCGACCATTAAAATAATTTGGATCATGATCTTACTCGGGCCCACTTGGCCCATGCCTTAAGGGGAGATGGTATGATTTACGCAAACATATTTAATTTAGGGATTTTCAAAAAAATTTTGTTCCCTCCTGTGTGTGTATACCATGTAAAACAAATTTTGTGCTCAAAACTTCATAAAAATCTAACCATTTAATTTTTTAAGGAAAAAACTTAAAATTTGAGGTCATTTTAAAAAGCTACTCCTATAAAAATTTACGTACACGCATGAAATTTGATTTACATACATGTCGAACTATGTATAACAAAAGTTGGAATGGGTTTTGCATTAACATGATTGGTACTCGTACAATACTTTTTTTTTAATGCTTATTGAAAAATCCTTAAGAAATTATAAATTCTAAGTTCAATTATTTTTTAAAAAATAAGTATTGCTTTGATTCAAAAATGCAACAACGCTGGATGTCTCTGGGAAATGCAACGCAAAGCGTTCCTCCATCCCATATCTAGTTTGTTAATGTGGCCTGAAGTGGATGAGCCTTGATAAGAAAGCCTCCGGATTGGTTGGTAGGATGTGGCAAGGAGGCGTGGCTACTGGAACAGTTTGGGTCGTATCTGTGGTTTCGGCGAGAAAGTCCTGATGTGAGCTGTGATTGATCGAGGGCACTCGGAGAGTAGGCATTCAATTATGTACTATTAGCAAAAGGTAAAAAAAAAAAAAAATTCAAAGCATTAGGCCAGTGCTTCTCAAACTTTAAATACTGGAGACCCACTTTTCAATCATAATTTTTATCGCCCCCCCCTTATACAATAATAATGCATTGAATACAATAATAATGCACTTTGACGCTAAAGCTACAATATGATCTCAATTATAAACCGTACAAATTAATAACATAAGTATATTAAATTTTGCATGTTACTTTTAAGTAATATATATTTTTTTCTTTCTCCAATTTTTAAATTGGAACAATTGCAAAATGCTGTGGCTGCTTTGAAGACAAAATATAGATCTCAGCCAAATATAGAAAAAGTACTCAGAGTGTCAATTTCGAATCGTAAACCTCCTTTGAAAAACTTTCCACTGCAAGACAAGCCCATGGAAGTCGCTAATACTTATTAAACTTGCTCTCAGTTTAGTATTAATAAATTAGATATAAAATACGTTGTGTAGCATTAATACATTAAAAGTATACTGTCTGAAGTACCCGCTCTTCGCACGAGTTCATTTTTTAAAAACTAAACCATTCTTGATATAATAGCTGAACTGTCAAGAGAGTAAACCCAAATGCGCGACATTGTTTACGAAAATGTATAAAATACTTTAAAATAAATGCTCATATTATAATAAATTTTAAAAGCGAACTGTAATTTTAAGCCTCACAGAATGAGCATTTAGAATTAATGTTAAATAACGAAAAATAATATAAAATTCCGATGAAGAATAATTGTATTATCTTTAATATTTAAAGCGAGAAGACTTCAAAATGTTTTATCCCGGGAGCAGGCACACACTCGATTCTAACGTTAATGGTCTCGCGGAGTGGTTGAGTCACCCGAATCCTT
This sequence comes from Trichonephila inaurata madagascariensis, assembly GCA_019973955.1. NCBI lineage: Eukaryota > Metazoa > Arthropoda > Arachnida > Araneae > Nephilidae > Trichonephila > Trichonephila inaurata. The sequence continues at coordinate 38,917 of BMAV01017080.1, read as the reverse complement.
TTTTTTTTATTTATAATTATTTTTATTGTACACGGTGCAAATCGTGATTCCAGTGAATAATTTAATTAAGAGAAAGTATACTTACCTACTTTCAAGGACTTTTCAATTTTTCTTTGGTAACAAATAAACAGTTTTGCCAGAATTAACGATTTCGTGATCTATGTGCCCCGCGCAACCACTTTCGGGTTAAAAGTGTATTCAATATAATTTGAGGATGTCACTATTAAAAAAATTGTGTAAAACGTTTTTCATTATGCTTTATATGTTTGACAGTACTCATAAAGTTAGTCTCCTTTAAAGTGCTCTCTGTGGTTTTCCAAATATCATAAAACTCTTTTACATAGAACCTCCCCCACACAGAAATACATTATTTACAGCTTCCCTAAATGAGAAACAAACACATAAGAGAGGGGTCATAACTAACTGTACCAATAACTTAGAAGGTTAAACAGATGTTGAGCAAATATATTCTGCTGCCTACAGCTAGTATTTCTAAAAGAATACCAATAATTTTTTATCTTGCTAAATTTTTTCGATTCCTAATCTGGGTGTTGGTTTTTCTATGAAAGAGTAGTATTTTAGGTTTAAAAAGAAAACGTAATAAACAATCTCTCATCATAGGATTACAGCAAATCAAATGAAAGTTTTCTTATGTGGTTATAGGATCAAAAAAAGCTAATTAGGTATTGGAGAAGTTTTTATTTTTGATGACGCTAGATGATACTGTAAATTATATCAGAGTAAAAGTGCATTTTTTATTGTGTCTGAAAGTATTTTGTTTTAATTCATTCCAGAGTAAATTAATTATTTTTTAAATCTTTTGTTTTCAATATACTCGCGCCCCCCAGTTTAAGAAACGCTGCATTAGGCGCAATGGAAAAAAGCCTTAGCATTTTAAAGAAAGACAAACTTGTTATTTTATCTTTCTGAGATAATTGTGGCCGCGGTAGCCGAGTGGTATAGATATCGGACCGTGGCTTGCCTTGTCACGAGTTCGAGCCCAGTACCACTAAAGACCCGCCGTGTAGGCCAGCGATGCACGTTAAATCTGTCAAGAGCTGAAACGTCCTCACGTTGGTGTGGTAGTAAGGAGAGGGGGGTGCCAGCTCATGTGTCGTCCACCTCACTTGGCCATGGTTCAAAATTACGTGGTCCGTCGCCAAAAGCCCTCATGTAGCTGAACAGTGCGACGTTAATATTCAATCAATCATTTCTGAGATAATTAATAGGGATGTTAATAAAAACGAATGTAAAAGTTATCATAATTCTGCAATTTTTAATTTTAGAGCTTCCAAATTTCGTGAGGTTATAGAAAAGCATATAAAGAATAATTTAGGCTAAAATAATTAGATTTGATTTTTTGACTGATTTTTGTGAATTGAATCGTACTGACTCTTCTTAAGACGTCCTTGGGAAAGTATCAGATGATTCATATGGAGAATAAATTATTTGTGACACGTGGTTTATATATTTTAGATAATTAACATAACACTCCTCAGTTAATAACAAAGAAGCAAATATTTTGTAGAAGTAACATTCTTAATGCATCAGTCACGTACCCAGATTACTTTCCAAGAGAGGTTTTATTTATTTATTATTTTTGAAAAATTTAGAGGAAAGCACATCATGACATAATCCCTATGCTAAATATTAAAAATCTGTTGATCTATGGAAGGAGTTTGAAACTCCTGACCCACCCATAGTGTAGGCTACTGTAATATATGCATTTTTTTCTTTTAACGTTTCTTTTTTCGTTTTAACTACGTTCGGAACCGTGATTTTGCGAAAGCGCATAAATGGACAATTTTCATGATATTTAGTGTCACTTGCATTAGAATACATGTATAAAATTGTTTTAAGGACATTGACAAATATATATATATATATATTTAAATACAATTTTTTTTTGGCAAAAAATTAAATTAGAATAATCTTTTTTCAAAATGTTCTCATTTTATAAAAAATGCTTCTAAGATAATATTTTGTGTGTGTGTGTTTATATAAAGTAAAAACTTCTCCAGATAGTCTGAACTAGGATTTTTGAAAAATTCACATTATTTTCAGAGTTACCACCAATTGAAATATATATATATTTATCGGCGTTTTTTTTCTTAAAATTGCTCCCTTCTGTTGTCGTAAAATATGGATAAACCCTCTTTTAAGTTATATATTTCAAAAATTCTAGTTGAGCCTCTGTAGAGAGGTCTGAGCTATATACAGGCAAAATATTATAATAGAATCATTTTTCACAAAAGGAGAACATTTTGAAAAAAGAATATTCTAAGTTAATTTTTTGCCAAAATATTGTATTTAAATAATTTTTTTTGTCAAAATGTCCTTAAAACAATTTTATACATGTATTCTAATCTAAGTGACACTAAATATCATGAAAATTATCCATTTCTGCGTTTTTAAAATCACGGTTCCGAACGTAGTCAGATACCTTAAATAGATTTTTTTGTAAGGCATTTTTTTTTCAGTATGATATGCATTCTAATTCCGGAATAATTTCGATCTTGCTATCAATAAAAATAAAAAAAAAATGATTAAAAATTTACCTAGAAATATTTGTACAACTTTACTTCTTTATACCATATCTACTTTCCCAACTTGCGGATTTATTTACAGCCCTTCAATTTTATACTTATAAAGGATATATTGTGAAATTGCTTGTTACTGTTACAAAAATTTAAAACTTGTTAAGAACTGTAAGAACAAGAATGAGTTATTAAATTTATCTTTCACATTCTACTCTTGAGTCACAAATGAGTTAAGTTTTGACACATAAAATAAAATTAAAAAAAACAAACAGATAATATATATTTTATGAAGCTATTGCAATTTATTATAATAGCATGACCCAATTTGGATGTTGAGTTAACAAAGATTCTTTACCACATGAAGAGAATTCCATTAGAAACATAATGATATACATACCATATATCAATGGCGTAACGTACACAAATCACATTCTGGTGGTGGGGGGTCAGGTTTCTCGAGGGCTCAAAGCCTATGTTATGGTCTAACAATCCTTTAAGATATGGCTTGGGACTCCAAACCTGACTTTGCAGGGGGTCAAAATATTCTTCGTTATGCCACTGCCATACATATATATATATATATATATATTGAGGAAATCTCTCTTGAAACCGTATTTGATGTGACCGGTGGCGTACATAAGTACCCAAAGAGATCTTTAAGGAAAAGTGTCATTGAATGATTCATGTTTATTGGTATTTTTTAAATACAGCACTTTCGTGACAAATCGAACAATTACTGATCCGTTTTTTTTTCACTACAAAATAGTCAGCCTCCCAATCGTCTTGAAACAACATATTTTCTTTGAATATTTTTCGCTTGCAAGATATGAAAGGTAGTTCCACCCATAAAACTGTCACTATTCCACTGTTGTTTGTTATCACTAATTGTAACCGTTCCAAATAGAAAAAGAATATCAATTCATACCCATGTGACACCGACAGCAAAAAGGAAAATTGATATATTTGAATTCTTGACAAAGAATTTCCCACCAAATTTTTAATACAATGTTCTTAAATAAGTAAATCTCTGAGAGCAATGGGCCATGGCCGGGCCACTTAAAAAGGCTCGGTGGGCTGCAGGTTGAATATCGCTGGCCTAGAATGTAAGGATTACACAACTGTTTGAAATATGTGTGTCTTTTCAATAAATCAGTTATTTAATTGATTTATCTCATATTTGCCCCTAATAAGCACTGTTTTTACTGCTCCATAAAACTGCAGATGAAATATTCTATAAATTTGTGCTGGTCCTTAACATTTCTACGTTTTTAAAAGAAAGTTTTAGCTTAATAAGGCGAATAAATACCTAGGTTTATTTATAGACAAAACCACTGGTAGAGCAGGTTTATCCATTGGGAGTGTGAACCGATAAGCTGGACTTGATAGGATCCAAGAGCCCGTCCTTGGATCCGACATGCCAGAGGGGTCCGTAGATCTGCGCCCAGGCCCAAAATGAGCTTAAACCGGCACTGTATTGCTGATAAAAAAAGGAAAACTATACAAATAAATATACTGATTCCTTTTTAAGAATTTTAAAATAAAGTACTTCTATTATGTAGAATTAGTAGATTTTGAAATAGATCTAAAAGGTTTTCAGAACAATCTTTCCTAATGAAAATATATATTTTAATTATATTTCATTACTGTAATTCATACCTAAGTTTTGGTAATAAGAAGTTAATTTGTCCAAAATTGAAAATAACATATTTAGCATGGTTTGGAGAAACTCATATCCTTTATCATACAAGATAAAATTCGAAGAATTTCAGAACTTTCAAGTTTTAAGCAATGTTTTATTATTATTATTATTACAATGAAATTACAATTCAAACCATAATGGGATAGCTTCATATAAATAAAGGGTTAGTAATAGAAAAATAAGTTATAATTTTTTTAAAAAAAATAATACAGTAATCCTAGGCACAACAGTTAAAAAAGTTGCATTTACATTAATTCACACTGCTGTGATAACATCAAGAAAGCAATCAACACAATTCATTGGATTTAAAATGATTAACAAATAAATAATTTTAAACAAAAAGCATTAAGTGCTGATTTACAAATACTTAAAGAATTTCTTAGTAAAATAGTGGGTAAACATTCAAGTGTAACAACATTTCAATCATTCTCTACATACATATTTTTTCCCTTAATACATGTTTTAAAAATTCTTATAAATTTAGTTATAATGTAACAGAAAACTTAAACTCAACTGAAATAATATGAATCACGATTGTGCTTTTAGTTAAATTATATATATATATATATATATATATATATATATAAAACAGCACAAAGATTAAATTTTATATTTGATTAACCTTCTATTTATGAATAAATAATCTATACGGAAAAAAATAAGTATGCGTTTAAACTATTATGAATGAAATAATTTAACAAAAAGAAAGATAAATGAAAAACAAATTACTTAAGAAAAATTAATTTTTTTATTATTAAAGACAAATTAGCCATACAATACTGAATTTTATATGAATAAACCTTAAATATATTTCAAGACGAACTTGACAGTCAATTTCCTTAATGCCAATATCTCATTTAAATCACACTAAAACACTGGTCATTAAAAAACAAATAATAAACGTACATAACAGTATTTTTTGTACAATACCACAAAATTGATTTTTAAAAAATCTTTATAAATTCTAATATAAAATAGTTTCTAATATCAATATAGCTACAAATAAAAGCTTATTATTGTATGCATAACTAGCTACTTATTAGACCAAAAGTCTAGTTCACAGATATTAAGAAAAGTAATCCAGTTATTTGCTTTATAAGAATCGCATTCCAAAACAAGCACCATTAAAAAAAAAGCTATCAAGTCAGGTATTTCTTTTTCATGCAAAATAATCAAAATATTTGAATTTAAGAATGCAAATATGTTAATAAAAACAAACTAAAAAACATTTAAAAATTATATTAAGGCAATATATAGCCTTAAATTTACAATACTGGAATAAAATCAATAAAATATATCACACTGCAGCTATGAGTCCCATACATAAATATTGTAATGTATGTGTTAGAAGTAACATTTACTCACATATAAAAAAATCTTAAGAAAAAATTAGTTAAAAAAAGTCTTAATTTTTTTTTAAATTTAAAAATTCCTTCAATTGAATTCAACAATCTTGAACAATAAAAAGTACACAATTAAAATTATTAGTTAACAGTATACAAATTTATTTGGTTAACCAATAGGTAATTTTAAATTATTTTAAAGATATGCACAGTATATTGAATTACCTCTTATATTTAACTTCATAAAATATACATATAATGTACCATTATAATAATATTCATTATGTAAATTGCAACAAACATTGGTACTTGAATATTTACTGTTGACCAATTTCACGAATGAAGATATCCACATATTCCACAGTATGCAGCCAATAATGGAAAACTGTTCCATGCACATACAAATGCAATAATCTTATTTGTGCTACACCAGAGGTGTGCATAGACCTCTCCTTAGATTTGGTGAAACTGGTCAATGCCATAATGTGTTTACCCTAATATCTTTTACAGGTACCAGAGTTACTTTTGAATCTTAGAGAGTAGAACATAATTGATTTAAAAAAAGCACACCTTTGTAAAAACCAAGATATAATTTGAGTTTAAAAGATAGGACTTAAAACAGATTCCTTTGCATGTTATTAAAATATTCTGTATAATTTTCATAGCAATGAACTAACAAAAAATTAAATAATTACAGGAAATTTAAACAATCGTAAACATTAATCCATCAATAACAATAACTGATTTACAATGCATGTAATATTTTTAATTCAATACATTCTCAAATAAATGAATAGTTAAATTGAATCAAATCATTTCATATCTAAAGGGCTTTTAAAGTGTTATACAAGGTTGTCAGCACATCTTACTTTCCAACATCTGCAATCAAGATTTTAATTGAATATTTCTATTGAATGGGTATTTTAATGAGTGAAACTAGAAAATGAAATATAATAAATAAAAAATAAGTATAATATATTTCTATAATTCCCCACTGTAATGTATAATTTTGTGATTCATGTGCTTACTATTTGTTACATATAACAATTTTGATCAATAAAAAATAAGTTTATTTTGCTATGCATAATTGAATGTTTGGCATATTATTGGTTTAAAAGAAGCTACTACTAAAAAATTAATTTGAATTAAGCAGTATGAAATCATTGTGTTTAATATGGAAAATATTATCGATGCAACACATTTAATAAAAGAGGAATAAATTATCTCTCACTACACTAATAAATTTGGAATGTAATATTGCAAGTGTAAGAATTAGGAAAAATGGAATTGAAATCACATAACTTTCCTTTTACATTGTTAATTGTAATCGGATTTTGCAAAGTTTCAGCACCAAATAACCTTTTTAAAAATTACTTAATTGTTGCAAAATGCTATGCAAAACGCTTTGCAAGTGCATTCACAAGTACAAATAAAACACTTATTACAAAAAAAAAAAAATTTCCCCAGGATTTTAATGAAATCAGTTTAGTCAAATGAATAGGAAAAATGTTAAATGGTGTTTTATTTTATTTTCATTTACTGAAACATCAGAAAGATAAATCTGGATAGGAAACATTCATTGCTGAATTTTACCATAATGAAGAACCAGTACCATGTTTTTAGAGAATTTTTCAATGCTTGAATATTAATTTACTAGTAAATAGCATTAATATCTCATGAAGGGAGAGAAAAAATTTTTATCCAAGAAAAAAAGTTACACAACTGTGTCATTTCCATTAATCATGGGTTTTCTTCCTTTTGCTATTAATTGTTTAAATGTTAAAAAGATTGTGAATTTAAATTGTGCTTCACTAATTTAAGGAAACATTTTTAGTTTAAAGTTGCAAAGAAAATGGATTTTTCACTTTAACCCAACACTACAAAATTGCTCTTTAAATGACAACCTCTGAAAGCACAATTGTCAGCAGATAGCATTGATATGTTTATGAATTATGTAGAGAAGTTAAAATTTGGCCTTGAATGAAAAATATCCTTAACGGACTTATTCCCATAAAATAAAAAGGCCTGAAATGTAATAATTGTCTATTTCATTCAGAATGAAATGAGTTGAAATTCCAATGCAGTGTTTTCTGAGTTTTTGTAAAATTTTTAATTTGATACTTATAACAAATATCTAAGAAAATGGATTGCTAAAGTTTGCTTCAACAAGTCGCTTTAAACAAGACAAAGAAATCTCCAAAAAAAGTAATATATTTCTAACACTAAACTTACTGATACATTTTATACGGGGGATTTTAGGCATAATGCATTTTTTAAAATAGAAATTGCGAGAAAAATTATATTTTATTTCAGTATAATTTACATAGATATTGTTATTCAAATAAAAATAAAATTTACTCATCATCACAGTTTTTACATTTTATTGAATATGCAATTCTTACTTTGCCCTTCATAATATTACATTTTCCCACTGGCCCCAATATTTCTCTGAAAGTAGTATGAAGCTAGTATCTCTTCACAATTCAGAACCTTCACAAATTTTTGGCAAAATAGTTCCATCAATCAAAGTTTCAATATTCTGATAAATCTCTTTCTCTTCAAATTTGTCTTTGGAATTAGAGAACAACCTCATTCTTTTTTGTCCTGATGCATATTCCCAATGACTTATTTCTCATTATCTGTGTCGAATTGCTCAGAGTCATTGTCCAATAGATCATATATACAACCCTCACTCTAAGAATTTTCTTCATCTATTTCAGAGTATAGCTCGCTTATATTATTTATTTCTAACAATTTCCTTCAAGCTAACATTTTAGGGGTAAATTTTGAAATTGTGTTTGAATAATCCACTAATAATGGAAACTCAAATATTACAACAAAACTATTTTTATTTATTACTCAAAGTTTGTAGACTATTATCACAAACAGAACTGACGCAAATGTTTGAAATGAGTTATTTTGCTTTGAGTTATCACCAACTCTGGTGCTTTGAGCCCAGCATTAAACAAACTGTAGATAAATACAGTTAAATGATATTCTCTTGGGAAAACATGGAAGTCTGAGTTTTCAAGGCAGATGACTTTATAAAATTTATATTTTCTAGTGCTCAAAAGACCACTCATGATAGATAATCGTAGAGTTCACATGATTACAGAAAAAAGAAAAGAGACATTGAAAAATTATATATATAAAGTAGCTACGCGTATTACAAAAAAAAAGCTGTGCAGCAAGTTCTAAGAAAAATGAAAACCTGGATTTTAACAATTTTGATTAGAGTCTCAAAAGCAGTCATTTAACTCCTAAAGGTTTAGTGTGCAATGCTTTCCCACCTCAATTACAAACAGTGCAATGGCCTCAAATATCCAATTTCAGCATTATTAGTGAAATAACAAAAATATTCTAAAGGCTTTTGTGAGAGCCAATTTTGTTCTTTGGTTGTTTTACTTGTACATCTGGACATAGTTTGTAAATATGTAACAAATGCTATCAATGAATACTGGACTTCAGAAGATAACTAGTTAGAAGGTTAAAAGGTGGACAGAGTGAATTAGTACATTTAAAGGGTTATAGTGGCAAGGTACCTTATGCAACCTTTTTAGAATGAACTTTGTTCTTAATTGCATTGTTTGAAATGATAACAATCAATGAAAGGAAATTGTTTTGGTATCCAAGGTCATGAAAACATAATATAAATAAATGAAAATAACTTAATATTTTAAAAGGCTCCCTTAAAAAAAATTGTAATAAAATAATACATATTTATAAAAATTCCAGATTAGTTATGCTTGGTGAAAATTGAAATATGCATTAAGTAATGTTAAATTTACATGCACACAAAATACACTCATATAATTTGGTTACATAAAAATATTTATTAAATTACAAATTTTTGATAATCTCTTAAAATTTTACACAATTGAACCTAATTTTTAAAAGAAAAATTACGATGCTTATGAGGAGTTTAACAAATTTTACACATGAATAATATTAACAACAAACTTAGGTCATTAAATACATTGGATCAAAAAGTGTTAAGATAGAAGCATAAACTTCACAATTTTAATAAATTAGTATCTCTAATTTTAAATTAATTTTATTTTAAAAAAATGTTTCAATATTTTAGGTAAAAGTGTGGTAAATGTGATTAATTTTTATTTGAAGTTTTTGTATTTAAATCATAACATATCATGAAATTCAAGAAACATACTTAAAGATATCTATTTCTTTTATGAAAATTCCTACTCTATTTTCTGAGCATATATCACGAAATTATATTAGATATATAAAGGAACATTATTTATTGATGAAATAAAAATCAAAATTATTAACATTTTTTGACCCATCAGCATTTCACAATTTGTATAGAAAGACAATATGTTAGAAATTCAAATATTCTCAAGAATCATAATATGTAAATGTTTTATGCAAATATTAAATAAATACAGGAAAAAATTCTGTACTTTGTAATTATGATCAAAAATGAAGATAAAAATTTTAATGATTTTCAAAATCTTCAAAAAAGTTTTTTTAAAACACTTAAATCACAATTACTATTAGTTAAATTTTATCATATGTAAAACAAAAAATGTTACTTCTCAGGAAAGAAAAAATATATTTTCATTACATATTTGTAATTTAGCTTATTTCAGTGCTATTATTATTATTTGCTTTGATCATCCAACATATTATTAATAAGCAAAAATTAAACATTAAAATAGTTAATTGCTTTGAAACATTTCTCTCAATATACATATTTGAAAAATAAACTTACAAATTTTTAAATGACTCATGATAATAAAAGTGGTGATAAGACATTAATTACATAGAATCTCAAAAGTATATGTGTGTGTGTATATATATATAACCTCCATGGTTCAGTCCTAGGAGAGCCCACACCCTTGGCGCGAATTATTTTGGGTTGGCGATAATTGTGCCATCTTGGTAACCCTACTTTGATACACTAGATATGGTAAACCTATTTCTGGAAATTTCGTATTTTGTCGGAGGGCATTTCGAATTTCATTTTGTTTTGGGGAGCCGGACTGGAATGGTTGCATGTGTGAAGGAATATATCTTAGAATTTTTTACTTTGTTGAATGCGAAAGGTTAGAAAGAATTGATTGAATAGTGCAAGAAGGAAGGATTTATTGCTTAGAGTTATGACTGTCCTAAATGTAACGATTGGCATGATGTAACATTGTTGACAATAAAATGCTTTCTTCGAAATTGCACCAGCCACACTGAAGGTATGTTCGACCATTACCTCGCTGAATAAAAATGGCGGCGCTCTCACGATCATTCACTTAGCGATGAGACCTTCAAGACTTTTTTAAAATCTGTCGTTACGTTGTACCCTCCACTCGGAAAAGATCAGCAGTAAGAAAGTAAGTGCTGTTTTTATATTTTTTTTTATCTTAAATGCTTAATTTCTGTATTGTTTACAAATATTTTCATTACGCATCCACCTTATATCTCTGTATTCGCTTGGCGCCATCTCGTTATGGCTTGGCGCTTCTTTCGTTTTGTCGCTCTCCTAGGATTTTACCAACCTCCATTATAACATTTTCAAAAAAAAAAAAAAAAAATGAAATGATACATCAGTGCATTGCTTGAAAAGTTATTAATTTGTTTTTATCTACTAAACAGATGGAATTATTTTAACCATTACAATTTTGAATAGAACAATTTACTTTTTAAAATTAATTGCTTAAATTATATGCAAAACATAATAATAATATAACAATATTCAACAGATGTAAATGACACAAAAGAGAAATTATAAAAATGTGATGAAAGAGTACAATCAATTCGCACACATACATATTTAACTGTATACAACATTTACTCACTGTCCGAATCTGATAAACCCAAGGTATAATTGTAGGAACAACTGCGCCATTTTGCTTCACTTCCAAAGAGGACTTCACGGTCAGATAATTCTTCAATTCCTTCAAGTTCGTCCTCAGTGTCAGACTTACTACTTTCACTAACAGAGTAATGATGCTCTGTTTCAGAATGAATATTATGTCTTAAAGGGTTCTGTGGCACACTAGAACTACAATCTTCTTGAATATTACCATTGCGGACATTAACAATCAATTGTGGAGATTCTGAATGAACGGTAGGATTTTGTGAAAACATCCTACTAGCTAAACAGTTTGATGTGTAAGGTGCACGACACACCTTATCATCATAGACATTACGAATTAAAAGTCCATCCAATTCTGGAATGTGCAGCCTTGTAATTGAGTAATCATCAGGGCAAATTTCCAAACTTACTTTACTTCTATAAGGAATTACTTGAATATCACTTTCAGTACACCTGGATTCAAGCAACCAACCTAGATTGTTTTCCAAAAAGATACGTAATCCAGGAGGTAGATGAATCTGTCTGAGAACATTTTTTTCATCAGGTATTAGTTCTCGTAGTTTAGTACAACAAATGAACTGAAGTGACGAGGGGAATGAGCAACTACGAACAATACGCATCCCAGTGCCTGCTGCTGTTGAAGAGGCCATAGCATACAAGGTTTTTCCTTTAAGCCCTCTGCTAGCAATACCTACATAAAATTATACTTCATTATGTAGTTCATAGTTTAATGATTTATTAGGATAAGCTATTTTGGCGGGAAAGGAGAGTAAATGAATACAAAAACAAAATATATGTAAATATTACAATATATAAAAATTTACAGAGTGAGATAGTTGTATCAATATCACATTATAAAGTAAAATGAAGGATACTGGTGGCAGACCTTGTAATTTCGCACCTCGATCAACTGATGAGGACACTTGGACTCTGGCAGCCCCCTCCCCCTCCAATCTATCCCATCTCACCAATGTGAGGATTTTGAGCATGACAGATTTAATATGCATCTGCCCCTCTACATGGCAGGTCTTCATTTGCACCAGGACTCAAACCCATGACACGCCGGCCACAAGTTTGTGATCATAACCACTAGGCTACCCCGGCCACCTTAGAAGGTGCAAAAATTAATTGGGTTTTTTAGAATTTCTAACCAGATCTTATTAATGTGAATAGAAAATTGAATAGGATTCTTGATAGAAAAATTTAAATGAGAAACAAAAAAGATTAGATATTAAAAGTACATTTTTTCAGTCCTGTTCTCTTCTTTCCTACCATTTTTACAACAAAATATGTTTTATTCTTTTAATAAGAGAGATAATATACGAGATGACAAGTTTGATTTCATCCTCTTTCTTCTTTAGTAATAATATTGCTGTTAAGTTCAACAATATTTTTCTTGATATATGACAAAACTTTATATCTATCATAAATGCAACAACCAGTGTTAAGTTGTTTTTGTTGATTGCTGAAGTCATTTTGGCAAAGCCACACTATCAAAATAGATCTGGCAAGTAAAACCCACAAAAGACTAAATTTTTGATTTAAAGAATTTATTTATTATAATGTTAATTTTTTAGCCAGGAAGATGAATTGTTCCTTTAAATGAAGTTGTGCTTCAATAAAAAGGTTCTTTTTGTAGTTGCAGAAAATGGCACATAGCTATATTTTCTTAATTGAAGATTATCTACATTACATTTCACCATGCTGAAAGAATAAAGACAATTTTATATAGTTACCTTTCTTAATAAATTCTTAAAGTGCTTACATTTCATGTACTTCTGATATTGGCAAGGGAAAGAAATACAGATATGTTTTAAAAGAATTTTTTTTATTTTTCACAAAAACTTTTCACACTTTCAAATACTAAGTTTACAGATTATAGTCTGCCGAGCAGATCATGTGCAAACGTATTGAAGTAGCCAGGGATAGTGAAGACTATTTACAGAGGCTATTCCTCTTATTGGTTTGCCTGACAGATTCCTGATTCTTTCCACATCTTTCTAGTACAAGGTGCAACAAATAAAAGTTACTACCTGGACGAGTGGATACAATTGGATGTGAATGTAATGTGCACACCAAGTGATTGAAAATAGTTTAAATCTTAGTGTGGATTATGTCAGTGTGTGAGTAGATCAGTGCACAGGTGAAGATGGTACTCATAGTAGAAGAGAGGGTGTTCGTTGTTATGTTAAAAAAAAATTCGGCAAAAGAGTGTGCTCACTATCTTCACTCTTGACAGAGTTGTTATAACAAAGATCAATCTGGTCTTGGCCCAAGCTGACCACCCAGGTCACCTGATATGTCAATGTGCAATTACTTATAGTGGAGAATCCTCAAGTCTAAGATGTATCACAATAACCCTTTTAGTCTTTAAGAACTACTGTAGAACATTTCTTTTATGAGTTTGTAGCAATTCTATCAATCCACCTTCGATCTGCCTTCCCCAACTTGCTAACCAGCCCCAAATGTGCCAAGAGATGAATGATGGTCATTTTCAACATAAGCAGGTAAGTAAACTATCTTCTTTCTTTTGCTGTAATTCTTTGTAATCTGGAACTCTATTCTCCGGGGCACTTTTATTTGCCTCACCATGTATAATTCTTTTATAATTTATATGCAAGACCCTTAAAAGTCATTTTAATGATAAACCCAATGAATACATACTAGATTTCACTATCTTGAAGTGATTCTCAACAACTAACCTCAGAATTTTTGTGGTATATTTTGTTCATGCTTGTTGAGGAAATTATGGCAAATATTGAAATATATTCATTCTCTTGAAAATAATATTATCTGAACAGAAGTCTTTTCTTATGTAATTCATTTATCTTCATTTGTTCAATTCCTCAAACATTCCACCGCGGGTTTTTTTTTATATAGTATCTTTCCCTAATGAAAATAGTAAAAACAAGGAATAGAAAAAACATTTACTTCATTGGGATATTGAGGGGAACACTACTGATATGCAGTCAGAACATTTTTTGGTTTCTTCTATAGGGCTCTAAAAATTATAAGACTTGGAAATCACTATGCTATGTCTCTAACATTTTGATAATTGGACCAATTTCAAAGAAAATTTGTCAGTGCAAAGAGCCAGCTCTGTTGGCGTACGTCCAACGATCACCTAATTTTCTGAAACAAATATATTACGTCGCTATCCAATATATTTTCTTTCACTCTTCAAAAAATTTCTTTCAAACCAATAATGATATTTACTGGACTCCATCCTAGTATAAATCTATAGCAAAATGGGTGAAATTTCTCATTTTTCAAAAGATGGTAGATTAACTTGTTTTTTACCAGTTTATTTAAAATTGTGCTCATTGGGATGAAGCAATGATTTTGGTAAGCTTCCTCTTTTCTATTTTGTAGATCTCAATATTTTTTGGAATAAAATCTTGCATGTATTCATCTGTACATATAATTAAAGATTATATTCAAATATGAAAATTATATTATGGAAATTATCTGGATCAATTTTTTAAAGCTTTAATAACCAATAATCTGTTTAATTCATTCATCAGAAAATGAAAATTATTATTGCTTAGGGAAAGTTGTCCAATAAAACTTTGTTCCTCTATAGACAATGTTCTTAGGCTACTCAGATTCATAAAAACAAATGTTTCAATTGACTATAAATGCTTTGATTTGTTTCATTATTTTTATGACTAAACTGTCACTAGATAAATTATCTTACAAATTCTCAACATTATTTGGAAAATCAGAATTGATATTCCATGCATTATGTATATCAAGGAAAATAACTTCTTAAGCTACATTAATATGCATACATATAGTTCCTCTTCTTAAATTACATAAATTTTTTTTAATTTACAATAAAATACAGTCTTATCAATATAATAAAATTACTTTTCTAAGCATCTTATCACTACTCAGCTTTAAAAAATTTTTTATTGCTCAAACGCTTTTTTTGCTCCTCAAATCTGAATTTTCAAACAGTGTTATAACAATGATAAGGTAAATTGTTATAAAACAAACAACCAAAAGTAGCAAAACTTCTTCCATTTTACAAAACTTACAAGGCAATGCTTAACCAGAAAATATTTTTTACTTTAAAAAGTCTTTTACCCTTTTGCTAAATATGAAAGACAACTTTTCTAGGGTACAGCAATAAAAAAACGGGGGGGGGATTGTTTTTGCCAGCTAACTCTAATATGCATTAGCAGTGCTTACTAAGCCCATTCTCCAGTGATACACAGGAGACAAACACATTCAGTTTCCATAGATGTGTACAGGGAATGCAAACATGACATGCATGTCACAAAAGGGTTAAGAATATTTTTTTCCAAAGAATAGGAGAAGCAAAATAGCTAATCTTTTAACAAATGGAATTGCACATTAGCTATCCATTTAAAAAATATTTGAAAGGAATTTATATATATATAATTCACTGCTTCAAAGTTTTAAAAAAATTTTGCTACTTATACCATTTTTCAAATAATTAATGCATACTTTTATATAACATGACAGTAAAATATTTTTTTTAAAAAATAATCTGTACTTCATTTGAAATTTAGTGAAATTATAAATTACTACAAATAAGTAGATGTTCATATAAAAATTAAGCAAAAATGTTTTACCTAAATATTTTCCGTCTTTGTAAAATGATAAAGTTCCATGCCACATATCTAAGTGAATACCAATAACACTTCCTATTCCAAAGCGAGTAGCATAATCTCGAGATCTTCCATTATGATGAAACGAACCTGTATATGATAATCCCCAAGTTTTATTATCATTCCCCAATAGACTAATATATCGATCATATACTTGATTTATACTGGCCTCTGAAGTTCCAACACCAACCATCTAGAAGTAAAAAAAATAATCTAGATGAAGTTTTCAAATAATAATAAAAAAAATTTATAACATAGAATTGGAAGCATTTATAATGTCCCATTGGTAAATATTTGAGTTGGTAATGAAAAGAAATCAACCATACAAAAGATTTTGATTATTCAACTTCCTTTCTTCGTCAGATTCGTTGACAACATGATTTTTGGCTTACCAGGAAACAAACATTTAATGTTGATAAGACCACAATTATTTGTATAGTATAGTTTCAGATTTCTAAATAAAGTCATCTCTGTAAAAATATTTAGTAGTAAAGTTTTCATTAATCCATGCTAATTGAAGAGTTCTAGGTCACCCAGATTAAACAGATCCTATAAAATAAGCCAGGATATAACTAAATCCATACAGCAAAAAGAATAAGTATTTTACAATAAGGAAAATCTAAATGATAAATAATTACACAAAAGAGTTCAAATCAGTATATTACTTTATACAATTTTTTTTATGTTATCTGTTACTTGTATGCTATCTATTAGGTACGGGATACATATATTGGGTTGCTCACAAAGTAATTTTGTTTTTTCCTAATAGAGAACTTCACAATTAAGCTGCTTTTTAAAGTTTGTTTAGTGCCTTATTAAACATGGATAGTTGAAAGCAACGTTTTAGTATATTTTATTTTTGTACTATCGAAAAAGTAAAAATACTGTACAAGCAAGAAAAAAATTTGATGCACAGTGAAAATCTCTTAGCATGAAACTGAAGGGACTAAAATACTTTTTCCTGTTAAAAGATATTGCAGAAAAACCCCATATACCAACAAAATTATTTCAGTTTATTTGATTTACATAGATATGTATATGTGCATATATTTAATATAAAATAAATGAAACAAAAACATTCACAAGAACTTAAAAGAAATTCAAAACAAAATTTTCAAATTTTTTGAAAAACAAAACATTTATTGAGTTTTTGGAAAAATAAATCTTTTTTTTTTTATTTTTTTTTTAGCATTAAATTGTCAAAAAGATAAAGCTTTTCCTGTCTTGTTTGGTACAGAAGAATCAGTTCTACTTCGTATGGATAACATAGATGTCTCTTAAATTTGAGTAGATATAATACACAATACCTGTACATTAGAACAATTGCAACATGTAATAACACATTCACTCTGCAGATAAGGAGTAAATGACACAAAATTAATTATTATGACTAAGAATCAATTCCATGCAATACCTACGAACATTCACATTAGCTAAACAGGAAGCAGGGAGGGAGTAATCGAGTTGTGTAGCGATCAAACAAAAGGTCTCTTTTACATAGTCAACAATTCATATGGCTTAAAGCAGTTTCTAAAAACTACAACGTACCATATCAGTGCCATAAACACGAGTTATCATTTTCACTTCCCAATAATATTGGTCATTTGACATGGGTTGAGTTCCTCGAACCACAGCAGTTCCACCACTCATGTCTCTATGGAATTGGACATCTCTATTGTTATTCAATAGCACAAAAAAATCATTATCAATGCCTTTATCCCATGTCCATTCGATCTCTGCAAAGTACAAGGTTTTTACTTTAACAATAAACTCATAGTCATTCAATCACAATTAACATATGCCAATTATATATCAGTTAACAAATAACAATTTATACATCAATTTAATGACACAAATATGACATTCTACAAAACACTAAATTTCTAATTGACTAAAGATAAAATTAAAACAAATAATTAACAGCATAAATATTTTGGTGATGGTTTTACATCAAACGAATCATTATAAGAATGTTTACACTATGCGAGCTCAAGTGAGTTCAACTCATATAATACATTATGGAACTAATTTGATATCAGAGTGCTACACTCCAAGCAGTGCTTGTTGTTGAGTGATATGGAATCCAAGATGGCAGCCTAGACATAACAAATCGTGAAAATAATTTTAAAGAACTGCTTTGAAATATATTTCAATAAAAGAAAAAAAAGAAATAGATTGAAAACCAATATCAATATAATCATGTAATATATAATATAATAATATTACATAATTATATTATAACATAAAATAATAACATATATTAAACTAGCGGTCCCGACAGATGTTGTCCTGTACACACATCTTAAATTCGAAAATTACAAACTTTTTGAATAAGTTGTAACAATTTGGACCATTTTGATGAAATTTTTTTAAAAAGAAAGTTATTACAGTATTTGACATCACATGTACAGTTACCACAATTCGACCTATCGATTGCGTGTGAGTATGTATTTACTATGAACTAAGTTGAATATAGAAGCTATTCTGAATAGAAACTTAATCTTGTTTTGATTAAAGGTTAAAAAAGATAAAACTCGAGCTATTTTCATAACAGGTATATTTTTTTAATGCACAAAAAATAAATTTATCATAACGCCATTGAATGTACAATGTTTTTGGTTAATCCTCGAGGCATATAGACAAACAAATGGGATGGTTTGCCAAAGCTGGGACATGCAACAAATAATTGGCCGTGCGAAAAGCAAGGGTTTTCTAAATCTAAGCGACAAATTGTTATTGTTTGACCTTGTGACTTATTAATGTTCATAACAAATACCAAACGAATTGGAAATTGCAAGCATATGAATGGGTAGGTGAGTCTGAAAGAATCATTGGGATCTGTGGTAGAAGTACAACTTCACCTTGAAGTTTGCCGCTCAAAATAGTGGCCTCAAGAATATTGCCCATGATTTTTTTTATGAACAATTGCGTGCCCTTACATAATTTTGGTGCATATTTAAATAAGTGCGGTATCGGACCGAATTGTGAATATAAATCATTCTCGAATCCACTTGAACCCAGACAAAAAATATCATACAAATCGGTCCAGCTGTTTAGGAATTCAGTCACATAAGCATGCACAGAATTATATATATAAAGATATATGCCGTATCGTGGCGAAATGAATAATCTTTCCGATTCTGCAATTATTTTTCGTCTGATTTTGATAGAAAAATTAAATTGCAATTTTAAAAACAACGAAAAAATCGGAAAATTCTCCTCTCTTATTTCATTTTTTTCTTGCCATACATTAGCAGAATAAACAGCACATAGGGGTAAAACAATTATGCATTTTAAGGTTTTTAATTCATATTTTTTTAACTAATTGCGATATTGGACCGAATTGTGAATCTAAATCATTCTCGAATCTACTTGTACCCACACAAAAAATGTCATCAAAATCTGTCCAGTCGTTTAGGAGGGGAGTTCAGTAACACACTCGCACAGAAGAATTACATATATAAAGATTATTTGAAAAGATATTAATTAAACACGCTAAAAAGCATGATTCCTCTGCATTTTTGTAACAATAAAGACACGGTTTGGCCAGTTTGGCTGCCAATCGATTTTCGACGCCAACTTACGTCATTTTTATAACAATAACCTTTTTGCAACAATGAAGGTGAATATTGAGTTGAATGTTTTTAACGTTTATAATTAATATCTTTTTTAACTAATTGTGATATCGGACCGAATTGTGAATCTAAACCATTCTGAAATCTACTTGAACCCACACAAAAAATTTCATCAAAATTGGTCCAGCCGTTTAGGAGGAGTTTAGTCACATACACACGTACAGAAGATTTTTATATATAAAGATTTAATCAATAATGAATATCAATTAATAAGTGCTGATATCTTGCAATATTGAAAAAACTGCAAGTTCCTTTAATCAATTTCATCGAACAAGGAACGTTTAAAATAGTATTATTAAAAAGTAAAATATAGTGGAAATGAGCTATTTGCAGCAATAATTAAAGGCACAGCCCTAATATTCTTTTTAAAAAAAACATACTGGTTCTCATCAATAATATTAGAAATATCCATATTCAAAAATAGCACAAAACACAACAGAAGACTGAAGTAGCTTGAAGAATTATTGCAATGAAAACTGTTAAATTTTTAAAGAAATCGAATTAAACTTGTCTGAAATTAATAGGGTTACCACAGAAAAAAACACTAAAAATTAAATATAATGTACATCATCCCCATGGCAGCCACATTATAACACAAAAATATTAAGGTAACCATACTACAATGTTATCACCCATCTTAGCAAACATAAACAACTTGGAGCAAAGCACTCCGATATCAAATTAGAACCTACATTTTTAGCAACAAAATGTACATACCAGACAAACTCACTTTTACTCTAATATTATGCATACTAGCTAAAAAAATAATATAAAAGATATATAAGGATGACAAACAAAAAAATTAAAGATTGTAAATTGTCACAACTGATTTGAAAAAAAAAATCAATAAATGAATTTCAGCACTTACATGTTACATTGTTGACCAATTTTGCCAAATCAAAAGACATCACCAAATGCAGTTATCTTTAGAATTATTATGTTTGAACATGCACAGAAACTGTTTTCTGCAATAGGCAACATGTTGTGGCATTTGACAATGCCTTTTGGGTTAACAAAAATGGTCAATGATATAATACGAAAGTACAATTTTGTAATAATATTACAGAATGGTAACCTTTACTCCACCACTCTGAAAATTTATAGTCCAACCCTGTACCAAACCTTTTTGTAAACAAATGGTTGATTGAAAAAATGCAACATGTTCAACTTTCAAAAACACAAGGCTGAAATCCGTTCAGTTCAGTACAGTACAGAGGTAACACTGAAATCGTGGAGCCTTGGTCAATGGCTTATGCTCCAAAAGAATATGTTGGATATATTAATATTTCAGTATCACTTGGTAGATACTAAAAATTCTTTAATTTTTTGGACATGCTCTCTTTTTTTTTTCCTCACTATCATTGAGTTAGATCATTCACAATATTGGGAAATAAATGTTTTTCAAAAATTTTCATTTAATTTTGTATTTACAGCAGATTAAAATGAAATGTTCACTTGTTTTTGGTAAAGTAAAAATAAACAAGCACAGGAGGAAGTTGTTAAGAGATACAATTAAAATGTGCAGTTGCTAAAACGTAAAAATATTAATTCTACAATTTTGAGTCCTTTTAAATTTTCTAAATGTTTATAACGTTTTGATAAATCAACTTAGACATATCTGGTTTCATACATATGGTTGAGTAAACTTGATAAAATCTTAATACACCAAATGATTTCTCTCTACATTTTTGTAAATTTTTGCCAATTTCAAATACTGTCGGACCTCTATTTTGCAAACTTTTTACTGGAATACATTTTTACTTAGTATTTTTTTCATAAAATAACTTCCAAACAGGTAAGTGCATTTTTTATTTAACGAACTTTTTCTCTTGTGATTTAATGTTTTTCCTTCTTATTTTTAAAATATTTTGGGACATTTCAAGTTATTCCCTCTTGTAACACATTTTTTCATGATCAGTGACCATAAACTGATTTTACCAGCATACTTATATCCGAGCCCAATTTTTAAATAACCACAGGATTTAATAAGCAATACATTCAAATTTTTGAATTTGACTACTACAAATATATTTATCTCATAAAGTTTTTTAAAACAGAACAAATAAGATGGTAAATAACACATGGAAATTTCTAGATGTTTCTCATACATTACAAAAACAAAGCAAATTAAACAAGATTATTTGGAATACTTACGGTTACTTGGGATTTCCATTTCACTGCTGTCTTCATCAACATCAAAATAGTATTCAAGTAAAGACCCCTGACCTAAAAAGGGTCTTAGTGCTTCATGAAGGAACATCATCCTATTCCTATTATACATCTTTGAAATCGATTAATATTACAAAATTAGTTCATAGTATTGGAAACGAAATTTATAGACGGAAAGATTAAAATCCTCTGCAGTCAAAACACTCCAATTCAGAAGAAATATGAACTGACTGCAGTAAATAACTTATTGCCAGATTCTGGACCCTACTGTAGATTCAAAGCATGTGAATGGCTGAAATGTAGCACTTAACAAAAGTATAAAAAGAATAGAAATAAAATTAATAAGAGAGTTATACAAATTTCCATAACTTTAGGGACACTAGAGTATATATGAATTAAACAATAATAAGTAATTTTATCTAATATTAGAACATGGAGGTAACTATAACTATGAAATATGAAAATTTATAGTAATAAACTATATTAATCTAAGAATTTTTAATCCTTACTATTTTGAATAGCTTTATTCATATAACTATTAATAAAATTAATTGGGATGAATAAAGCTATTCAAAATAGTAAAGATCAAAAATTCTTAGATTATATATATAATAATAGTGTATTACTATAAATTTACATATTTCATAGTTATAGTTACCTCCGTGTTCTAATATTAGATAAAATTTCTTATTATTATTTAATTCATATATATTCTTGTTTCTAAAGTTATGGTAATTTGTAACTCTCTTATTAATTTTTATTTCTATTATTTTTATGGACAAGTTCTACTTTGTAAACAACAACATTGAGTGGAACCCACCGGAACTTGTAATGTTAATCTATTCTAAAACATCGAAATTCAACTCAGTTTTTCAAGGTTCTAATGCAAGTTTTTGAAACTTTTTTTCAACTATATGGATAGAAGATGATCTGTAGATTTCAGATTTAGGATTTTATATTATTTATTTCAGTATCTTTTCTACAATACCTTGTTAAATTTTTAGCTCATTTAGAGCAAGGTTGATATAATCGTTTGCTTATCGCCTTTTTTGGCGACTAATAGAATGTTTAACAAGCGAAATGTGTACTAAGTAAATAGTATTAGCTTGTGTGTGCCATATTGGATTTGTTTCATTGTTTATTATTTACGTTATCATATAAGATTTATTCTAATAATTGTATTAATATATATTGTTACGAATTTTGTGTAAATAGTGTAAATAATTTGTATTTGAGTGTTTAATGCATTTATATTACTCTATGTTATATTTATTTCATGTTAAAATTGTGCTACTCACAAGCAATGCCGCCCCTTACGTTATAATCGCGATTCAATGAGAACTTGGCGAAATCTTGGTGGTAGAGCCAAGTTGGCATCATTTTTGGCGACCATTTAGGCGTCATTGGTGAGTTCGGAACTCTCTGGAATCTTCTAGAAAGTAGTGGGTCTCTCCACTAGTGGCACGTTCAATGACACGAGCGGTTATATTTCTGGAAGTTTCTGCCGCGCCTATAAATGACGATACTCGCCAGTATGGCGAGGAGTCTTGATTAAACCAGCGAGTAGTGAGGATTGTTTTGACTTGCGATTAGTTCGGCTGTGCTTGTGAATAATCTTTACTTACGTGTATTTTTAAACACTGATGATTGTGTTTGATTGCTGTTGAAGGTGTGAAGACCTTCGGATATTTACCCTGGGAATACTGCCGCTGAATCCTGTATTTAAAGGATTGGATTTTTGAAAATAAATTCGCATCGATCTTAAAGAGAACTGTTTATTTTCTTTGTGATTGTTTTGCATAAAATCATCGAACCCGGAGCAACGTAACAATATGTAAATTTTTTTGTTCCTTTCTTGGATATAAAACGAAAAGTAAAAACAAATAATTCGGAAACTTTTTTAATTGTTTGTGTTTGATACAAATTCTTTCGCAGTAAAGTTTATGGCCCTAAATTCATTCTATTACGGAAAATGTTTTGATAAAAATAGAAAAACTAGCATGATTTGTTATTTTTTAATATTCATATAAAATTTCATTTTTGTTCTTGGAAAATCTATTTCAAAATTATTATTAGGATTTCCAGCATTATCCATTGTTTTATTTGTTTAGATTGTATGGAAATCTTTGAACAATGTTTAAACTTCATATATTGTATAAATTATATATTTCAATGAAAATTTTCTATTTTATATGTAATGCATTGTGATGTAAAAATAAAATGTATATATATATATATATATATATATATTTATCAAAGGATAAATCTTAATAATTAATCAAAACCTTTCATGTTAACTAACTCAGGATTTAAGAGTTTTCAGCAAGTTTGAATTGTATTTTGGATTTGTATAGTATTGATAAATCACACATACTTTTATATGTACTAGTATGTTTAAAATTTATAAGTAATTCAGTAAGTACAAAATACATTTAAAACAAAGGATAGTTAAATTGAATTTCTAAAAACAATTACACCTTTTCAAATTATATTTTCCTTTTCTATAAATTATAAGAGAAAAGTTTTAAAAAGTTTAGAATTAAAGATAAATTTTCTTAATTTGCAAATATTTTTTCAATGGTTTGGAATCATTACTATATTATATAACAAATATTTTATTGCCTTTACTTTTAATATGTTGGAATCACTTTGGGAATAAAAATTTATTCAAGGCATAAACGAAGAAATACTTGTATAATAATGAAAGATTAATAATGTATATTTTTATAGAAATTAAAAATTCAAAGTTACCTACAAAAATGAGAGTTAAATTATGAACTTATGATCAATAACAATGTTACCATAATATATATACACTTGTTAAGGAAAAAATACTTTCACTAAAAGGGGATTCTTATAATCAAAAATTTTCATATTAATTAATATTCTATGTACACTGGCTATTTCTTAAAATACATTTCAGTATTACTATTAGACGGATATCAAAATTAATATGATATTCATTATTTTAATTGTTTCAATTTTTTAGTTTACATGTGATGAATTTTCAATTTAAATAAATATTTTATGCAACAATATTTTTAAATATATTTATTACTTTACTTATTTAAAAGCATGGCTTATCTTTATTCCTAGATTTATATAGTAGGAATTTAAAAGAGTTAGGAGATTTGTTTTTAATTATTCTCAGAATAACTGCATCTTTTAAAAATAATTCAATATGTTCCAGATCTTTCTTGTAACAAAGCATTTAAACTCGCTGTTCATTGAAATTGTCCAATTCTACTTGTTTGCATGTATCTGTTACACTTAAAATTAGCATTCTTTTAGATTACAAGAAGTTTGTTCTCGAGTTGCAGCATTTGTGACATGCGCTGACAAAGATATTTATTGTCAAGTTATAGAACGTTAAAAATTATTGGAATTCATAAAAACCAATTCTTTTTTAAAAATATGTTTTGCTAGAATTTTTTTAAAATTTTAGCGAAGGCTCTAAAAAATTAAATTTATTCCCGTATATTGTTATAATTCCAATGTTTATATAATTTTGTCGAGTCAGAATTCCTCCAAGAGAGGCTGCAAAGAAAGTTATTTAAATGAAAAGTTGTGAGGTAATTGTGGGAAGCACAGCAGACTGAGTAGTGTCAATGAACCTACTCTCTTATACTGTTAAAGAATATCAGTAGTACACATATAATTAAAGTCATTAATTTTGTAATGCTTGCTTCAATCCTTTGAACTCTATCAATGACAAATCCTTTATAAAAGATCGAGATTTAATTTTGTTATTGTATGTATATCTGAATAGATGTTTAGATATAAAATAAATAAATTTCAAAACATTTCAAGTAAATTTATTTGGTCATCCTGGATAAAATAATATAGACAAAGATAAATACAATAAA
>BMAV01017079.1:105488-161919 GCA_019973955.1 Trichonephila inaurata madagascariensis | reverse complement strand
TCCATTTTTTCAGCTCTGCCTGAGGTACATGTGGTGCCAAAGCTTCAGTCCCGGGCTCCAGGTGAACTGGCCGAGATGGAGTGTCACGTGATTGGGGTGCCCCAACCCAGGGTGTACTGGCTCAAGAACGATGAAGAACTCAAGATGGGATCTGAGAAATACACGATTATTGGTGAGGGACTTCTAATCTTGTGTGCTTAAGAAATCGCTTTGGCTATATTTTTTATCTTAATGGTCACATAAGTATTGCTTGTAATGTTTTTTTGGCTAATGTTTGCACGTCTTTCCGAATTTTTAAAATTCTTTTTCTAAGAGAATCTGTTGAAAATGCCAACATGAATGAAATAGGAAAATATTTACTTATCAGAAATCGAAAACTAAACATATTTTTTAAGGGAAAATTGAATGTTTAATGTGGTTTTTAATTAATAAAAGAACTTATCCGTCAAAGGGAAGGATCGTTGAATTATTGAATTTATTTATTTTATATTGCATTATGGAAAATAAGATTCATAATCCTATTCCTACTTCAGTTTGTAGCATTATTTATTTAAAAGAAAAAAAACCGTAACAAGTGTAATGTTTTAGAAAAAAGCATAGTATTTCATAATGCTTATATATTTCATTGTATACTATGTCCTAATATTAAACGCCCCTAATTATCTTTCTTTCCATAGGTAACAGTACCGCCCTTGTTGTGGGTAAGATCACCTATAGCGATACGGGTGCTTACATGTGCGTGGCCACCAACCCTGCCGGTACAACGAGAGATATCAGTTCTCTCGTGGTACAGGACCAACCCGCTAGAAGTAAGCCATTCTCTCAGCCTAGTTGTAGTTTTAGTTATTAACTTAGAACCCACAATATTCGTGCAATATTTTCAAATGTATTTCATGGTGTCTGTAATACATTTTGGAAGAACTCAAACTGTTTAGATCATAGCATGACAATCAGTAAAGAATTTACTTCGCAAAAAAGTAGTGGCCGCGGTAGCCGAGTGGTATAGGTATCCGATCGTGGCTTGCCTTGTGACGAGTTCGAGCCCAGTACCACCAAAGACCCGCCGTGTAGGGCAGCGATGCACGTTAAATCTGTCGAGAGCTGAAGCGTCCTCCCGTTGGTGGGGTGTGGCAGTTAGGAGAGGGGGTGCCAGCTCAGGTGTCTTCCACGTCACTTGACCATGGTTCAAAATTACGTGGTCTGTCGCCAAAAGCCCTCGTGTAGCTGAACAGTGTGACGTTAATTTTCAGTCATCATCCCACAAAAATATGTCACCTTTATAAACATGAAATCATTAGGATGAATTTTATTTGTCTATCAGTTTTAATTCTTCCATCACCCTCAATTGTTTTTTAGAAGAGTTAATTGTGTGTTCTTAATAAATTATAATCTTGTGATTAGTTTTTCGCGTTCCCATTAAAAGTATACCGAAAACTCAGTGACGTACACAAGGATAGAGTAACCGCGGTAGCCTAGTAGTAGTAACAGATTCGTGGCTGGCGTGTCATGAGTTTGAGCCTAGTATCACCGAAGACCCGCCATGTGGGGGTGCGATGCACGTTAAATCATTCGAGAGTTCAAACGTCCTTCCGTTGGTATGGAAATTAGGAGGGGGCAGCTCAGGTGTCGCCCTCATCAACTGACCATGGTTAAAAATGACGAGGTCCCTTGCCAAAAGCCCTCGAATGGCTGAACAGTGCGACGTTAATATTCACTTACTCACAAGGATAGAAGGGGTAGGGGGAGGGAGCTCAAAATCCTCCCATACACTAAGAAATTTTTAATTTTCAACATAAAAATAACGCTTCGGAGCTCTGACAGCATAATTGAAAATTTTATGTAAGCATACTTTTATTAAATATATCGATTATTTCATTCATTCCGTTAAATTAAGATACCCTACATTCTATATTTCTGTTCGAAAATCAGCTTTAAATCTGATTATTATAATAATTTTGTTCCTTCTGTACATTAATCATAATGACAAAATATTTGTTATTAATCAGAATTGGGAAAGTATGCCTGATTTTTTTCTGTCACAAGCAAATATTTAAACAAAATATACATGTATCTAATGTAGTTGGAATACGAGCATTATGTGCTTAAATATATTATAAATGTTATATTTACAAACCTAAATTCATGAATAATAAGAAAACAATGAGCTAAATTCATGACTGCCACATGATTAATGTAATCATGTGCGTTTTACATTGAATTTAAAGCTAACAATAAACTTTTACTTGTGAAGTCAGATGAAGTTTCGAATTTAATACTTAAAGATGTCCAAGTTTTCAGATAATTTGCATTTTGTATTAAATAAAGTTTTTCTTATGGGATACGGGACTTCTAAATCAAATCCATTTTTTTTTATCTATTTGCGTTGCTACTGTTAATAAATATATGCTTTTTGCAAGAAAGTTTCTTTAAAAAAAGAAAAAGTTCACAACAGTGAAGCCCATGAACGGATTGGCTGAAATAACGTGATTAAGAGCTATTTTTAACCTTCCCAGTGCTTTAGGCACTTAAAACTGTTAAGCCCCTCCGCAATATTTTCAGAGCACCTCCCTCATACAGTTCTTACCTTGCCAGTCTTGGTTTGGGAGGGATTTTCACTTAACTTTCTAATTCTTTTCCCTTAACTTTCTTATTCTTTTCCCTTTCTTTGTTTTTACTCTTTGGAGAGTCTTTCCAGTATCTACCACCTATCTACTCGCGATGCACCACAGTGACAACGGATAGCCGTTGGGAAATGATAGTAGCATGGTTTATCTACTCTTATTCATTTCTTACCTTACGACATCACGGTATTATATTATTGTATATGAACCGTTCTAAACTTGTTAATTACCATCTTTTCGATCACTTATTGCTTTACTAACTTTTACTTTTAGATATCCTCATTCTTTGTTGAGTCACTGTCATTGTACTTGTATAAGAAATGTTTTATTCAAGCTTTGATCATTTCAAAATCATTAATGTTATAAATCATCTGTTATAAATTTCTATCGCAATATCATTTCGTGCGCATAGCAACCTCAAACTGTTCAGCTTTTCTTTTTCCATACTAGATCTCATTTTAGTCCACTCTCTTTAAGGCGGGACTGCTTCTCTCATGACTAGTTAGGCGATAGTACATTCGCTGTAATTTTAATTTTTTTCTCTTTTTTTTCATCCTTCTATTATTTGCGCAATCAAATCTTTTGTGCTCTCGGCCCGTGCCTGAGCGGAAAAGCGGCCCTGACGTGATTGCATTTATCATAGGACTATGATGTCACATGCCTCTGGACCAGCGATACTCAACCAGCGGCCCACCGAGCCTTTTTTAAGTGGCTCGGCCATGGCCCATTGCTCTAAGAAATTTACTTATTTAAGAACAGTGTATGTAAAATTTGGTGTGAAATTCTTTGTCAAGACATCAAATATATCAGATTTGCTTTTTGCTGTTAGTGTCGTACGAGTACGAATTGATATTCTTTTTCTCTTTGGAACGGTTACGGTTAGTGATAACAGACAGCAGTAGAGTAGCGACAATTTTATGGATGGAACTAATTTTTAACTGTCTTTCATATCTTGCAAGCGAAAAATATTCGAAGAAAATGTATCGTTTCAAGAAAATTAGATGGTTTACTATTTTGTAGTGAAAAACAAACATGGCTCAGTAATTGTTTAATTTATCACCAAAGTGCTGTATTTAAAAAAATACCAATAAATAGGAACCATTCAATGAGACCTTTCCTCGAAGATCTCTTTCAAGAGGTGATAAATAGGATTTCTTGAATAACCTTTTGCAACAGCAACAATGTGTTTTGTCAGTGATAATATCACAGCGGTAACAAAGACATCCTATAAAGTTTGTTATATTATTGGTAATTATATGAGACCGTTTACTGATGCAGAGATTGTGAAGGAGTGTTTCTTAAGTGCTTCTCATTTAGTGTTAGTAACAAAAATAAAAAATATAAAACAATAATTAAAAAAGCAAAACAGGAGTTATATATATAATATTTTGATCAATTTCCCACATTTTAAATTTCCAATGTTATTTTGCTCTTAGAGAATTTCTCACCTCCCTCCCCCATTTATTCTCATGTTGCGGCCCGCGTGAAATAATTAACATATGTGTGCGGCCCGCGTGAAATACCTGACATATGTATCCAGCCCAGCAGAAAAGAAAGGTTGAGTACCCCTGATCTGTACCCTTTAGCTACCGCATAATTCAGTTCATATTATAGTTGATGATCAATTAAGCATTCAATTCGATTCGGTGATTAAACCTATTTTTGAAGTGGGAAAAATCGGTTTTTGATGAAAATTTGTTTCTTTTCAGGCATCCCTCACCTGGAGCATCGATTTTTCGCGTTCCACGACTGGGGTGTCTCTGTGTACGAGCCCGACAATTGCCGCCTCTACCATCAGATCCAGAGCACGGACGTGATCCCTGGCACCCAGGAGTACGTGTGTGGGGACAGGGGCCTCAATTGCTCGTGGGGTGCTGCCATCAACGTCGCCGACCGATACGTGTACGCCTCCCAGCCCAACAAGGACAGGATCCTCATCATCTCCCGTCTGCAGATGGTCGTTGTAGATGTATGTCACCTGTCTTTTATTGCATTTGACATTGCTTCACTTTGCTTCATAAGCAACGCACAACATTTTAAACATTACAAAAAGCTTAGATGATACAAATTTCCTGTCGATATTTTGTGGAAGTAAAATAAGTCCTTTATATGTCTATTTCACTTCTACACGTGCAGAAGTATAGTGCGTGATTATAAGAAGTACAGTGAAAGTACAAAAATGAGGGGATTAAAATATCTTTTCGTGTTAAAAGATATTGCAAAAAAAATCATATATTCAACAAAAGTATTAAGTTTACTTGAGTACATTTTATTTACATAGATATGAATATATTTAATAAAAATTAATGAAATAAAATTATTCACAATGAAACATAATACAAACTTTAAAGGTTTTTGAAAAACAAAACATTTATTAAATTTTTGGAAAATAATGTGATATTTCTCTTTGCTTTGCCTTTTTTTAGCATCAAATTGTCAATAAATTGTTCGATGTTTTGCATTTTGTTATTCATTTCAACTTTGGAATGTGCGTCTAAATAACTGAGCATACTTTTGACGATGTTCCTCATTTTTGGATGACGCTGGATCAGGAGCTGCACTATCTGCATCAACGATATTTCTTGAGATTAGAATAAGCACCAAAATATATATGTATGTATAATTGGGGTTGTACACATATTATCATCATCCTATGCCGCAAATTCTTCTGCGTGGCAGGTGTTTTCTGTATTTTGTTCATTCCCAGAAAAGGAAATCTTTTCGTGGTAAGTGATTTTCATTTTCGTGTCAAGAGAAAAATATGTAGTAGTTTTTCGGGACCGTTGTATTATTTCATGTCGACCGTTTTTTTACCTTAAACGTTTTCGCGTTAAACGTATTTTACGGTATATAGTTTCATGAGTGAAAGTTTCTATTTGTTTTAATAACAGAATGCAATTTTAACAGAATACTTATAAAATTTGTTAAAGAAGAATCCGCGCTTTGTTTTTGGAATTGTACGTGTTTAGATAGCACCAAAGCTTTTTCAATGAGAAATGTGACGTACTAGAATGAATTTCACTCATTCTCAAATGTGGCGTAGTAGGATGCATCAGGTTTGGAATATTTACACTTTGGACTACAGAATATATTACATCTGCCGAAGAATTTCTTTTATCTGTGTCAACACGGGATCAAAAATATACAGATATCAAAGTTTAATTTCATGTCCTAGAATTTCAATATGAATAATCCTATATATATATGAATATTATATAATTGTCGTGGTGTGTAAGATTTGAGAGTGAAAATTTAGTTCGGGTGTCGTATTTGTCACATGACCAAGATTCAAAATTAAGAGATTTGATGCCAATAGCCCTTTCGGTGGCTTAGAGCAGCAATACTCAACCTGCAGGCCGCATGTGGCCCACCGGACGTTTCTAAATGGCCCAATCATGGCCGATTGCACTAAGAAATTCAATTATTTAAGAGCAGTTGTATTGAAAATTTAGCGAGAGATTCTGTCAAACAAGCAAGCAAATATATCAATTTTGCTATCGATGTTGTGTTGGTGTGAATTGCGAGATACTTTTTTTTTTCTTTTTGTAAATATAACGGTTAGTGATAACAAATAACAGTGGAGTGGTGATCATTTTAAGGGGGAAACTAATTTTTAATTAAACCTAATGTCTTCCATGCGTAAAATATCTAAAGAATATATATTCTTTCAAGACGATTGAGATCTTGACTATTTAGAAGAGAAAAACAAATATGAATCAACAAATTGCTTGATTTCTCTTGCAAATATTATATTTAAAAAACATAACTTTCCTTGACACTATACCACTGAACACAAATGAATAAAACCACCTTTGCAACAGCAACAAAATATTTTGTCGGTGGTATTGTTGCAAAATGCAGAAGTAACAAAATCATCCTATAAAATTTGTTACATTTTACATATTGATAGACTTATGAAATTTTGTTCAGGATAAACATATGCATTGATACAGTAATTGTTAGAGGGTTTTTTAGATGCTTCCAATGTACTCTTTGATAAATTCAGTTATTTGTTTAGATATACATATATATTTTTTAGAAAAATCAAAAATTATTTGAATAAATCTGAAACAAAAATGGACTAGCAAATTCGAACTAATTTTAAACAAATAACACTCCTTTTAATCTGAAATTCGATAAAACCTTTTTGCTACCCTCCTGCGCTTGATAAATTATATCGGAAATAAAAATAAGTGAGGCTTTGTCAAAAGAAAAAAAAATAAATCATCAAAATACATGACAACTTTGTTTATATGACAGTAGAATGCAAACAAGGGGCTTGGGATCATTGAAGAAAGAAAAACCGAAGTTATACCCCATATATGATTAAAAAATACAAAATACCTATTTTTTGTGAGTTAGTTTGATAGAGTTTAATATAACTTTAAAATAAAATCCGCGAAATATTGAGTATAAATATTTTAATCAATTTTCCCCGTTATAAAAGTCCTTGATCTTATAACGTCCCACCCCATTAATCCTCATGTAGCGGCCTGCGTGAAATAGTTGCCACATGTATGTGGCCCAGCGGAAAAAAAAGATTGAGTATCCCATCTTTAGAGTGTGGAAGCAATAAAAAAAAACTCTCACAAAATCAAATATGTATTATACATAAAACACATTAAAAATATTCAGTTTTCTCGTGTAAAAGTGTCCTCCACTGTTTATCGTATATACTTAAATTGTTTACTATTATTTAAAACTAAAATTACTTTTATAAACTTCAACTTAAATGTAAACATAAAACATAATCTGTTACACTTGAGTCTTTAAATTATATCATTAACGAAGTAGGGAAATAATATAGTTTAGCAGTGTAAAATTTTTCTGGAATATAATAGTTTTTTAAGTACCTTTTATTTTTTTTATTTCTGAGCATTACCAAAAAAATCAATAAATTATACGGAATTTTTTTTGTGTGTGTGGAAGTTTAAAATGCTGTGGTTTTCAATTACGTTTTAGATCAAAAATTGCATTCTAAAAACAAAAACAAAAGAAATTGTTTTTGAAGGGAAAAAAATGAAAGTAATCTAAGTAAAAAAAACCATCGTTAAATACTTAAGCTCTAAACACACAAAAAAAGAGCTCAAGATGACTAAAAAAGTAGTTAGGTTTGAATAATGTATGTAGCTAATGGTAAAATAACTGCTCATACTATTTTTTGCTATGTTTCTCTGCGGTTTAATGTTTTTGTATTTCACATCTTCTTAAACACTTCCAATGCTTTAATGTTTTTTGTTTATATGTATTTTCTGTATATATTTTATGTATATATATTAAGAAAAAGAGAAAAATTGTAAGAATAGTTTTCTCTTAAGAACGGTGCTTTTGATACTTAAATTAAATACACACGATAATTATAATACGTATATTTTTTTCAATTTGTCAATTTCTATGTTACAAAAGAATCGTGTTTTATTATACTATCTAGTATATGTTGTTTCTCTTAGAACCTCAAATTCAGTGACGAGCTTTAACTCTCCGCTATGCAGGCTCTTCAAAATTTCCATTCATAGGCGCGCAGCATTCCTCAAATGTATCTCAATTCCCAGGGGGTAAAAAGTTACAAAGAACATGTTTCAGATTATTTTCGTATAAAACTGGAAACTACTTTTTTTTACCAGAAATAAAAATCAAAATTAAGGTATCCGACTACGTTCGGAACCGTGATTTTAAAAAAGCGCAAACATGGATAATTTTCATGATATTTTGTGTCACTTAGATTAGAATACATGTATAAAATTGTTTTAAGGACATTATGACAAAAAAATTATTTAAATACAATATTTTGGCAAAAAATTAACTTAGAATAACCTTTTTTCAAAATGTCCTCCTTTTGTAATAAATGCTTCTATTATAATAATATTTTATCCGTATATAGCTCAGACCTCTGCACAAAGGCTCACCTATGATTTTAGAAAAATTCACATTATTTTCAGAGTTACCACCCATTTAAATAATTATCGGTATTTTTTTCTTAAAATTTCTCCCCTTTTTTATTGTAAAATATGGATAAACCCACTTCTAAGTTATATATTTATTTCAAAAATTCTTGTTGAGCCTCTGTACAGAGGTCTGAGCTATATACAGGCAAAATATTATATAATAGAAGCATTTTTCACAAAAGGAGAACATTTGGAAAAAAATTATTCTATGTAAATTTTTTGCTAAAATATTGTATTTAAATATTTTGTTTTGTCAAAATGTCCTTAAAACAATTTTATACTTGTATTCTAATCTAAGTGACACTAGCTATCATGAAAATTATCCATTTATGCGCTTTTTTAAAATCCCGGTTCCGAAAGTAGTCGGATACCTTAACTAAATAGCACTAAGTCACAAAAACTGACGTTGTTGGGCGAGCGACATTTATCAGATTCGGTGGCCCCAGCCACCCGAAATATGAAGAAATCACCCTCATCCTTGAGGCTGAATCCTTGAGAGAGTGACGAAAGGCAGATAGAAGAAGGCGGGTCATGTTCTAACCCATTTTGTGGACCCAGCATCGAAACTATTTTCATTATACATCTGAGAGATTCACGCGCTTAACTGAGCGTGAAATCTGCATTTTGGCCGTGAAAACTGAGTAGTCATTGTTACGAACTCGTCATCTGTGATTTTTTTGTCAAATCGTAGGTTCGAGTCCCGGTGCCACTGAAGACCCACTGTGTATAGGGGCTGATCCGCTTTAAATGTGTTGCACTTCATAGATCTCAGTTTGGTGACGTAGGATAATTTGAGATCTGAGGTGTCTCATAATCGATCGACGGATGTTCAAAAATACGAGGTCTTTTGTCAATAGACTTCATACAGTTTCGAAGTGATGCGTTAACAAGTCATCAGATCCAAATCTAAATACGGCGAAATATGTTTAACACGAAAACGCTTAAGACGAAATACGTAATACAACGGTCCAGAACAAACTACTATGTGTTTCCATGATTTTTGTTTCTCTTAACACGAAACGAAAATCGCTTAACACGCCAAGGTTTCCCTTCTGAAAATAAACAAAATACGGAAAACACCAATCGCACAGACGAGATTTAAGAGGGGTGTGAACTGGAACAGAAATGGTATCCCATATTTCTTTGAAATACCCTCGAAATAGTCTGTGACCAGAACCAGTTTTGTTTATCAAAGCCACTTTCACTCTCCACTTCTGCAAACTTGCCGCATAAGAACATCTCATCTCTCATCATTTGGATTTGGAATTCGGTGACGTGTATATCACAGTGTGAATAAAATTCAGTGAGTTTGGTTCGAGTATTATTTTTTTCCCCTATTTTAAAAGAACTTTTTTACGAGCACAAAGGCGAAGGGCTCAGAGGAAAGTAAACTGCTATTTCGCTTAAAATGAAGCTGGGATTTCTTAATGCTGTTGATGAGAAACAGAACACGAAAACGGATGTTGGTATAGCCAAAATCTTGTGTCAAATTTCCTTAAGTTCTTGTGAACGTTTTAATTTAATTGATTATTATTAAATACATACTTATATACATATCTATATAAATGAAATTTACTTTAACAAACTTAATTTTGCTAAGTATATAGTTTTTGCAGTGTTTTTTAACACCAAAAAATATTTCAGTCCCGTCAGTTTCGTGTTAACCCTTTATCTACCTCATTATGATTTACTGCAGTTTTTTTTTCATGCAACATATTTTTTTTTTGAATCACTACATCGAAAATTAAGGAAAATACATAAACAAAATACTCAACTTTGGTGAACTTAATCCGTTAGAGCTAATTAATTAATTAAATATATTCAACTGTAAAATTAATTATATACATTGTTCACTTAAAAGAAATAGTCAAATCATTTTCTAAGGACTTCATTAACATACAAAAAAAAAATAATAAGGCACTTAAATTTTGACATTAACTATTTTTTAGGGACAGAAATGATAATCTTCGCAATCTGCTATAAAACTATTCGCCTTCCCCACTAAAATACTTACCTTAGAACCCGTGCTGCCATATATCTTGGAAGAGAGGATTTCAAAGAATATTCCTCCTAAGTATCGTCAGAATATTCGTAAAAATGGTTATTCTATGTAATTTTAAAGTAAGTGGTACTTATAAGTACCGTCGGTCGATAAAGGGTTAAACGATTTTCACTGTACGCTAGATTTATTAATATTATTTTTATCAATTTTTTGTATTTATAAATAAAAGCCAACTAGTTCATATTAAAGTCATCATTTCTTGAAATCATTAATCAAATCAAATGTGTTATCGAAGCAACATTTAAATCATTTTGTTTAATATTCCCTTCTTTACACCTCGTTCCATTTAAAGGGAAAAAACTGATTGATTTCTCCAATTGCAGGTGGTGGTGACGGATAAGTTCCCTGTTGAGCTGCATTACGTCCCTAACCTGGACCAGGTGTGGGTTTTGTGCTGGAGGGGCTACCAAGACAGAGGGACCAAAACCATCCAGATCATCCGAGATGCCAGCCAGAAGAAGAAGCATCACACGGTGCACCCGGAACCTGTGGACGGACATTTTGATCTCGTAAACTCATATTATTTACTATAGAACACGTGAATGAAATCTGATACTTGTACATACAAGCTCATTTCTGTTATCATATTTAGTACAACAGGACTAATATTAATAATTCTTAAATCTGTTTTAATTTATCAAACGTAGACTCTGTGCATTCAATAAGAAATTATCAGGGTTTTACTATGTTGGTGTAGACCAGGTGTGGGCAGACCTTTCCAGGATACGGGTTACTTCTTATTTTTTCAAGGATTTGCGGTCCACTCAATATCAGTGGCGCACACAAGGGCGGAGTAGGGGTCCACGGGTCTGGACCCTTCTGCATAACCCTTCATTTTTTTTCCGATTCGTTATAGCCCCATGTATATAGTACGTAAAATGTAATAAGTATTTGATATTAGTATTTTTTTTTATTTATTAATGTTAATTATTTATATAGTAATTTATTGTTTACTGTTTTTGTTCCCGAACAAACGACAAAATCAAAAAAATATGTTTGGCTGAGTATTGGGATATGATACGAAAATGGTAGACCTTTAACCCTCCACCCCTCCATCCCCTTAAAAATTCTTGTGTGCGCCACTGCGCAATGTCATAAATGCGGTGAGGTAATGAAAAGGTTATTATTATAACTTAATAATAAGTACGGAATATGTACATACCTACAGAACTAAAATAAAAAAACAACACTTTTTAAACCGCGTTTAACGCAAAAAGGAACATACAAAATCATAATAGTCCCAAACATAATTATATAAAATGATGCATTTATTATGAAACAATTCAAAATACATAAAAAAATGAAGCATTTTTATCTAAAGTTAGTTTTCGTTGTTATAGTCTGTAGAAGACTTAATCTGCGTACTGTTAGCAAATCTTGAATTTTTCGTATTTAATTACTAACTGGTAAAATTTTCAGGTGGTCACCCCAAAATGTCTTGGCGGTCCACCGGTCGATCGCGATCGACATAATGCCCACCTTGGGTGTAGACACACAATATTTCCAATATCAATCTACAAAGCTTCCAATTAATTTCAGCTCACTAATATATGCATATCAATTACAACACCTCTATTCTATACGTAATTGAACATGTTGTGGAAAATTTATTGGAAACAGCGATAACATACTATTTAACAGCAAACTATGGTTCTTTACCCGTGTATAAAAAATAAACTAAGCAATTGATATTGGTTTGAATTTACATAAATCAAATAATGCGTAATATGTAAGTAAGAAATATATATTCCTCGAAATTTTTAATATATCTAGTAACCTCAGAAATTAATCTTTTCTTCTTACTGTTCATTTTATTTACTGATATTTAAACATTTGATATTTAAACATTTTAGTTACTTTTTATTAAATAGTTACAATTAATATAAATATGTATATACATATGACAGAATCACATTAATTTGTAATTAATTAATTTTTATTAATTATCTTTTAAGTATATCGTATTGTCATCCAAAACAATCATGTGTATAAAATTTCAGTTCAACTGAATGCTTTAAAACATGAGAAAAAGAAATCTTTTAAAATTTCGACTCAAGTCTCTAAAAATGAAACCTACGTGGTTGTATCTGTAATTCTTTAAATAATTAGTTTCAGTCAATTAATTTTAATTAATTATAATTATTTTATCGTATTTTTACCCAAAACAATAGTGTATAGAAAATTGCAACTCAAACGAGCGCTTTAAAATGTGAGAAAAAAACCTTTTCATGTTTTGATTCAAGTCGCCAAAATAGTCGCTTTGTCTCCGAAAATGATGCCAACGTGGCTGTACATGTAATTCTTTGAATAATTAGTTTTAATCAATTAATTAATTTATTAAGTATAATTAAATTACTGTAGTGTCATCCAAAATAATCATGTATGTAAAATATCAGTTCAACTGAGTGGTTTAAAATGTATTTTATTAACGATTGAAATTTCCACGAAGATATAAATAAATAAAAATATAGAGAGTGTGAGCTAATTGTAGGAATTGAAAAAAAAAAATACAGAGCAATATTTCTAATTTTTCTGTGGAACATTTTGTAAAGTTTAAAAGAGGCTCTGCAGTGGTGATTATCATTTATTATATTTAAATTTTTCTTTATTTTATCATTGATACATCATATAAATAATATACCAATATAATACTCTCCCCTTCTGCAGGTGAGTGGATTGTTTGTACCATCTCCTCAAGATCTTGGTCATGGATGGAAGTACGGCTACGTGGTGCATACTAACCAAAGAGGAATGTACAAACTGGACCTTCAAGGCATGAAATACCTGAAGACTGTGGACCTCACTCCTTACAACTGTGCTCCCAAGACCGCAGATTTCGCTTCGTTTGGTAAAAATAAACAAACATACTTCTTTACTTCTTGAATGTTCTCTATGAAGCGTTCTTTCTCTCCCTAGCTGTATACATATATAAAGATAGAAATTATGAAGAATAGTCTGAAAAAATTCATGAAAACAACAAAAAGAACACGCGAATGAAGTAGAAAATTCAAATCAAACAAATTTTTATAATGGAGCTTAATAAGTAACAAACATTTTCGGGCTTAGTACCGAGAAAGCAAGTTCAAATTAAAATATCCAAAACCAAATTAATGTGAAAAGTAAAATTTCAAGATGAATGAGAATTTAACAAAATGAAGGTTTGAAAAATAGCCCAGGTAAAATATATTTGTATTGTAATGGATATGAGAAAAAATAAAAAGCAGACTACTTTGTATTCCATTGTAACCTCAAAGTTAGATCGAAAAACAGAGGGCGAGCGAAATTGAGGAGAAGCTGAAAGCGAAACTCTAACTTTGGAAAAAGAATTTTAAGTTCGACAAAGTTGAAATATAGATATGTGTGTGTGTGGTTCACGCTTTCACTGGAATAAAACCTATTACTGGAACATATATTGCAGTATTTGAAAGGAAAGAGACCTTCAGTTTTAATTATACATTTTATAGATATAAATATAGATATAAATACATACAGAGACGAAAGAACATCAGAGCAACACAAACACACAGGCGGACTTAGACAAGAGACAAAAACGTTCTTTTTTATGTTCCGGAGTTATCAGTGTTTTATATCTTCCACAACTGGGAGATTTGAGAATCATATGATTTCCATTACTGAATACCGTGATTCGTCAGAATTAGTGAATGCTACTATAACAGAACATCTTGTTTTGAAATTTGCCTACGTGGAATTTTTTGAGAATATTAAATTGTGGTTAAAAGGTTATTTCAAGTTATGCGAGTAAACTAAATAAATAATAATTATCACAGGTATTTGAGGGTTCAAGATCATCACACATATAAATTAAATAAAATCCCCCAGCAAAAAATTTAAACGGTGAATTATTACATGCCGTAAGATCCGGCGTATAACGCGCACCTGTACTTTGAAGTTGCATTTTTTAATTAATAGGTATATTTGCCGTATAATGCGCATCCTTTCTTTTACAAAGGAATATGAAATGTATGTGATCAATACTCTTATATTTTGAAATTATTTATTCAAAGTATTATTCCAGGATTTTTTGAAAAAAAGTACACTTTTAGAGCTACAACTCTTTAAATCTATAACGTATGTCGTATTCCGATCTATGTAGAAACTTTTTTATGCTCATTTTTTTTTATTTTTGATATCATTTTTATATCCAGCGTATAACGGGCACCGATACATTTCGATCTCATTTTTTTGTGTTAGAAGTGAGCGTTATACGCTATATTTTACAGTATATATATCAGGCTCCGTTTATGTTCAATTTGTATATATTTTTGTCTTCATAAATTTTAAGC
Source organism: Trichonephila inaurata madagascariensis (assembly GCA_019973955.1). Classification (NCBI taxonomy): domain Eukaryota; kingdom Metazoa; phylum Arthropoda; class Arachnida; order Araneae; family Nephilidae; genus Trichonephila; species Trichonephila inaurata. Next base: position 146,987 of record BMAV01017079.1, on the reverse strand, counting down.
TTTGAACCTGATACCTTTTATAAGGACCTTATGTAACAAATCATTTTTAGAAAGGCTTGGACAAAGAGATGGAGCATTTCAGATAAATTATTATTATTATTATTATTATTTTTGCTCTTTTATAAATGATGCTTTATCAATACATTCATGGTCCTGCTTTAATCTGATATATAGATGTATGACGCTATAATACAAATAATTGATTTCCATTTCTTTTGTGACATACAGAAGTGACAATATTTTGAATGTATATATATTTAAAATATAATGTTATCTTATATTATCGAATGTACTAACTTTAAGAAAAACGGATTTGTGGCATCTTTAAATGTATTTTTTTACTTCCATAGAAAAATCTCTTTTTAGGAAGGACTATTACGGTAAAGAAAAAGCATTCCAATATTAGTAACTAAAGTAGTTTTTAAAGCCATATGTTTTGCAAAATATTCATGTCAGTCAATGTGTTTTAGGAGGATTGGTCATTTTGGAATGTCTGGAGCCAGTAACAGGACGACCAACCGGACAAATCGTTCTGGACTATTTGACAGACACAGTTCTGGTACATAGTACAACTCTGTTTGGTCGCCCGCACGTGTCACCTGATTCTCGGAGAGTCGTTACACTCAAAGCCAATGATCACAGTGTCGTTATTGTGGCTCAAGAAATCACAGAGGATGGTAAGACTATATTCCTCTTAGGAATGTTGAGTATATGTTTGTAGGAACAATCTTGAATCATAGCACTTCCTTATACATGTAAATATTTGAAATTGTCTGACATTGTAGTTATATTAATGATTTCTATTTCAGATTTATGTGTGTATAAATTTTTTATTGCTCAATTTATATTAATTATTGCACTGAACAAAGAACTTTGAGTGACACACTATGGTATTTTTTCTCTTAAAATAGATCTATTGATTTCGTTAAAGTGAAAAAAAAAACCTTTTTAGATAGACATTAGCGCTAGAGATTCTAGCTTTGGGCATTAATGTAATACCTTAAGATGTATTTAATAATACTATTATTTGGTGAACACGATAGGACTTTTAAAAAGTTGAAACTCGTTTTCGATTCTTAAATAGAACTGTTTTTTTTAATAAAGAGCCTTTTAAAAAAAAAAAAATGTGCAAAGGAGCCAGTACAGTTTTTATTATTATTATTATTATTTTAATTTGCTAAGTACCTCCATTTTACTTGATTGATAAAGTTAAAATATATTGTGGAATCCCAAACAAAAGACTTGTTTTGTCTTAGGAGTATTTTAAACTTTTTACTTTCTTTTCAGCTAAACGCACACCATTTCGAACAATTCGTGGAAATTGTTACAATTTAAATCACACATAGAATGACTCAAAACTTCACAGAAACTAGCGTCTACTTCCTTATTAAAAGATATATGCCCCCGTTTCTTCAAATTTTTATTTTTATCAGTTTGCCTCACTTTGTTAACCTTTAGTTGTTTTTTTTGTTTAGTCAATTTTTGTTAGACACTCATTAGTTTGCCTTTGCTTTTTTCCGAAAATAAATTAAACTATTAAAAATGCATATCTGTTCATACTTTTTCAATATTACTTGCAGCCAAATCATATTTCAAATTTTACAAGCTTAGATAAGCTTCTTCTAAATTAAATGCCATTGTGATTATATTAAAACTAACCCTGATATTTTTTTTTCCGAATGAACCAATAGAATTAATAATTAACTATAAATTTTGAGCTATATAGGGAACTAAAAGAATACGAAAACATGAATTATAATATTGAAATGATTACTTTATTTTTCTCTTTACAAGTTAAATTTTGAAATTTGAAATTTTTCTGTACATGGATATCTTCACTGCTGAATTTATTTAACAAAACCATTACTGAAGATGTAAAAAAAAATGTAAATAATTGAGACTAAAGGTGACATACACAGCAGGCGCAGGTTAAAGCTATTACTACATGAAATATATAGTTATTGGGATGTGCTAATTTTACAATGTTATCCCTGCATCACTTGCACGAAAAAAAAGACCGAAAGTTCTCGCGCAGGGTATTTCATACCCAAAGGTGTTTACGGTCTGTTTTTACCTTAAAATTTACATACAAAAGTTCAAAAGGAAGAAAAGTAGGAAATACACAATATGTTTATTACATTTTTCACACGTGAATTTAGTTTTCCTGTTCTTTTTATAAGGGCATTTAGTACATTGTTTATATACTATTTTAATCTCGTCGTGAGTGAGTGCGATATTTTCACTGGATTTTAATTTTTTTTAATCTGTATCTTTTTAAAACGAAACATATAGGAGTAAACTTCTCAATTCTTTATTAAAAAATTTTGGAATTATTCTTTGGAAATTTTGGAAAAAATTTCTTTTTTATTTTCTCTTATTGTTCTAGCAATAGTTTTTTTCTTCAAAACTTCATCTGAAAGTGTATAAGATGTGTGTACTAGTTGTCTCCTTTAAAATTACATTCTTCCCAAATGTTTTTGGGTCTCTACATGTAAAGCATTTATTTTCAACAGTGTCTTCCTCTTCTAAATTGGGATCAATTTTAATGGAGGAATCATATTTGCTGTTATACATATCATCAATTGATTCTTCCTCGTCACATCCGCGAAGAGTATTTCTTGACAGGAAAATACTGTTGCACTATATCTATTAAATATTGTACCTATTAAATTACTCAAATATTACATTTTTGCATCATGACTACAATAATATGCCATAGCACAAGAAATATTTAAAAAGTGCTCCTACATTCAGAACTTTAATGGTGATTCACGCGCTGGGTATGACATTCCCGAAGAGGCGGTATCGAAAAATATATATCTAGAATTCGTCTGAAAGCTAAGGCCCCTCAAAGGATATGACCTTAAAATCAGCTACACGAGAAAATATCCATTGTCCAAAAAAGGCTTAGAAGGAGCGTTGAAAAAAGTTAGACTGTGGGTATGACAAACTTTGCGCGAAAAAGGCTGGGTTAAAACGGCATGATAAATGTATATTCTTGTAAATATATAATCAATAAAAAACTTTTGCATTGACAGAATAATATAAGATTTGATGCCATTCTCCTTCCCTAGGTCTACGCTTTCTATTCGATGTGAAGACAACGCTTCAAATCAGCGACGTGGCCTTCTTTCCTTCCAGGACGACGCACTCCTACGATTTGTACGCGACGTCTTCTTCAAAGGAGGACATCCTCTTTGTGGATCTCTCGGATGGCAAAGTGGAGATGATCACCGGCATCGGCCGTCCTTCCGACCCCCGACTGGCCGCCTGGGGCAACAGCAACCGCCCCATCGTGAGTGCGGGCGTGTTTGGCACGTACATGGCCACCACAGCCGAGGATGCCCTCTTCGTTGTCAACGGAAAGACGAGAACTGTGAACTGCGAGATCGGATCCATTGTCCATCCCAGGATGATGGTGTGGGTGAGGGCGCCTTGAGGCTAGAAGCACCCTCTCTTCTTTCTACAATGGCCTCGTCTTTGATTTGGCTTAGGTTGAGTGGAGGAATCTGTTTTGGAATGGCTTATTTTTGCTAAGATGGGGGACGGGTTTTGGCGCACATGATTGTCTTGATATTGCTGAAATTTATACTATTGGCAGAGTATTATTTTAATTAGGCTCTAAATTTTATTTTCACCTCCCCATTAAAGGGTGTTTTATTCGTTTTAAAAGCTCCTAACGCTGGATTATTGATAATGAGTCTGCAATAAAAAAAACTTTAAGCATATCAGTTAATTGTTTTGATTCGACCAAGATCCGTTGCCTTAGTTATCAATAAATGATTGAAGAAATGCCTTAAATACATTTCAAAGAAGAAATAAAAGAAAACATTGCTAATTTAAAGGCTTGTTACAATGTTAGAAATATTTATATGATTATATAAACAAATATAGAACAAAAATTTCATTTTCTCTCCTGCATAGGATATAAATTCTTAAATTTGGATTATTAGTTCGGTAATTCATTACTTATTGACACCCATTGGCGTAGATTGTACCGAGTGAGTCCTGTATCAAAATTATATGAGGGAGGGTGGTTGGAAAATACGTAAGAATGATTGTATGTCAAGTTGTTACATATGTTAAGGGCCCAGTATCATTCATATACTGTAGCTACGCACCTGTGTGTTAACAACTCTTTCTTCAATAAACCAATCAAAAACAATACCTCCATTCACCAAAAGCAATTGATTGCAGCAGTTTTGTTTTTGAAATGTTTTTCTTTTCAATTGCCGAGCAGGCTTGGTTCCTTTTGTGATGGAGTGAACAGCTCATGATTTGTCCTGCAACAATTTTGCACAAAACGTATCATTTCTTCCATTTTTTCACCTCTGGAACACTTTTTATGTAAGGTTTCCGCACATCTCTGTTTTTCTGCACACTGTGTTCTGTAGTCTGTATATTATAGTTTCTGACATATAATTCATTGAAACGAACAATAAAATGTATATGTATAGGGAGTATTCATGTATTGTATTCGTCACCTTGTATATTTGTTTTAACACTATGTACATTAATTCATTGAGTTGCTATTAGTAAAAGCAGATTTTTCTACTGATTATTCTTGTACATAATACATAAAGATATATGATTGTGATATTTTGTTTCATTACTTGTAGGCTTAGAATGAAATGAAAAAAAGAAATTTTTAGATTCGCTAACTTTCCAATTTGGTCAAATTGTGGAGAGCATTGTTAGCAAATTAAACGCTGACAACAAAAACAAAACTTTAAAAATAGTCCAAAATTTATATATTCTCTTATGTTTCTTTAAATACAGTACTATTTTACTTATGATTTCTTTTTTGTGTAAATGTGAAGAAGATTGATAAAAGTTATACTTGTTGAAAAAAATTATTACATAAATAAATACTTAAAATATCGAAAAATCCTTTTATATTTTAACAAAATCTTCTATACAGGATATTGAGATAAAGTATTTTATTTCTATGCATATGTTTCTGTTATCTTTGATAAAATATGCCTTATAATAAGTTCTAATTGTATGCAAAGCCTCTCGTGTTATTATTTTTAACTTATTTTGAAATTTGTGTGCCTTCAGTTATATTTAATTTTGTGCTAACAATTTAGTTTGTGTCAATATGATTTCTGTAATAGTACTAGATAAGATTAATTAATCAATCTTTTTTTAAAAAAAAAAATAATGTACACAAATTATACATAATACAAATATTTTATAAAAATTTCATCGACTCACTCTTGAATGATTTAAATTAATAGAGTTTGAAACGTGACTTGCTGTTTTAAACTGACTCTTCTCGAACTCATGTTAACCAATACACAATTTCATGTACTTTAAAATATACTGATATAACTATGTGTCCACATATTTCAGCTTATGATGATGCTCTCCGTACAGTAATACACAGTCCAAGTACTTGTAAGGCGTACACCTTTCTATTCGATTAAGAACTCAACAGTACCATATATTGTGTGTAAAAGTATTAGCTTAGTTGTAGTGATGTGCAATGTCCAAATACTGTAACTTTGCCATAGATATTTGCATTCAAAGAAGCATTTATGTGTAAACGTCCTGTTTAGCATTTTATAAATACTATAATAACTATTGAATGAATATATACGTGAAAAAAAGTATGTGTGACAGAGATGCACACCTAGCGGCTCATTATACTTAAGTGAAAAATAGAACTATCATTCCATAGTTGTAGCGTGTGCCCTGTTCTATGATTATAATATATCCAACTATTCATGCAGATACTGCTGAGACTCTGTTTTTCCTTTTTTTTTTCAAGTATAAAAACTGTAATTGGTTATTGTATAAAAGATGAGATTTAGGACTATATATATGCTTGATAAAAGGATGAATTTTTTCTGCCTTGGAGACAGCAAAATTTCTGAAGTTAAAATGAAGGATTTGTAATTCTATTTCATTAAGAAAACTTTCAGGAAATACTTTCATTTATATGTGAACACTGTAAGATATTATCATTTAATTATCAGAAGAGTAATTAAAGTTTCATATTATTTCTATCATCTATACCCATTCAATGTATTATTTTTTTAAAAAAAAATGAGAGTATTCAACAGTTCAAAGAACAAAACAGCCAGGTTGTATACTAATTTGATATTTAGACTATTATTAATACTTTTTTTATCAATGCATTGAAAAAAATGAATTTTAGAAGTTATGTGAGGATATTAAAATTTATGTTCATGTGTGTGTGCATGTGTGTTTCAAAAATATATTTAAAATATAAAATATTTTTAAGAATACTTTTATTATATGAGAAATATACGTAAAATTTGTGTCGTTTTTATATTGTTTTGTGTTTGAAAACGAAATAAAAACAGAAAGGATTTAAAACTAAATTTTTCTTGATCAATTTTACATGTTTTCATACTTTATGTGAAGTATAAAAGTAAAACATAAGAAATATATGTATTTCGATTACATTTAATCATTAGTATTACTTTTTGCTTCATTTAATACAGTGGCGTGGTTATTTTGTTCTAATACATGTGTGTTAAATTAAGAAGGTTTAAAAATTAATACTAACATCTGTTACAAAAAATTAATGTTAAACAATTTAATTTCAAAAATAGGTGCCACACAAAAATTAAAAACTCTGAATTTTTTCCTTAAAAAGTGTTTCAAAATATTATTATTTCAAAAAATTAAAATGAGACTTGGAAGCTTTTTTACTGCACAGAAGAAAGTACTTACATTAGGACAAATTATATTCCAAGCAAAAATTTTTTTCACATCTTAAGCAACTGATAATTACTTTATTTTTACTAAAGTTAACAATCAATACTGAAATTAAATTTCATTAGGGATATTTTTCTTCTGTTGTAAAGCTTAGTTCTTTCAAACTTTTTTTTTAAAATTTTACAATTATATATAAATAAATTGAACAAAAATGCTTTAATAAAGTGCAATCGTTTTTTCGCCTGTATTTTATTAAAGGTAACAAAAGTGTACTGATGAGATAATTAGGCACAATAATGATATGTAGTCAGATTAGACGAACAAAATTATGCATCTCGAAGAGTAAACATTTTGTTTTAATTACAGTTTAAAGTATTCCCTGTTAAATAAACCTTTACATATAACCGCCAAACCTATTCGCAATAACACACAAAGTAGAGTTTCACTTCACTCTCTTGATATGATCACAGGGTCAACTGATTGTGCATTCCCTGTTTTATATAATTTAAAACTTTCTAAATGGTGTATCTAAGTATTTGTATACGCGTATGTGTTCGGTGCTAACTGCATTGGGTTGCAGAGCAGGTTCGTATCCGGGTTCAATAAATACATTTCATTAAAGTCATAGTGCAGTTTCAGTTAGGATAACAGAATGGAATCTAGTCCTATTGAACCAGTGTGAATGTTGATAACAGAAATCTGAGCACTTTGTTTTAGATATTTAAAATTAAAATCGTTTTTAGTTCAGTGCCATTAAGATATTTGTATGAGTTTGTAAAGTGTAACGTAAATTGGTCCTCCTGTGAGATATTGTGTGTTAATAAGTCAAAAAGGAATTTATTTCGCTTCTAATATCACTTATGATTGTTTCAAAGTATGTGCTACGCATCATTGTAAAATACAAAAGAAGTGAATTAAATTTCAAATGATCATATGCTGTATCATATGAATTCCATGAATAAATAAATACTTATGTGTGAACTGTGTATTGTTTTTCTTTGGTCTCTTTATGTGTATGCTTTTAAAAAAACCCATTTTAATAATAAAATGTTCTTCTATGTAATATAAATATTATTATACGCTTCTGTAATGTTTGAAAGAAAAATGAAAATAATATCATGAATTTATTTTTAACATTTATTGTATCATTATCGTTTTCATCTTATATTTTTCTGGACTACGATAGCCTAGGGCAGGGATGGCGAACCAATGGCACGCGTGCCATCGATGGCACGTGACACAATATTTTGGACACTCCATCTATCAAAAGGTTTTGCATTTTAGTTCAAAATAACATAGTTCACTATGAAATATTACAATTAAACGCGAGTGATTGGTCGTGGTGCGGCACACTCGTTTGTTGTTGTCTTGCCTTAGTTACGTCATGGACTACAACTGCTAGTGATACGAAGTTTGACTAAGCATAGCATGGTAAATTTCGTGGACTCAACTGCATTTTAAAGTTTATTTGAGTTATATATACGATTTTAACTGTTAGTTAACATGGCTAGTTCAGCACAAAAAAAACTCATTCAGGGTGAGATAGTAAGTATAACAGAGAGTTTCAAACTTCGTAGACCAAAAAACATGACATGATTAGTAAAACAATGACAAAGCGGTGTGTGTTTTATGTTCTAGAACAATTGTAAGTAGAACATAGTCTTTAAAACAGATTCCAGATACACATTTAACTGTTCGAAGAAGCTAGTTCATGCTCTTTATCCATATTTTCATCTACCTTTCCCTGCGAGTCATTATTTTTCGAGATGGAAACAGTTTGTGTCAGATGACTTCGATTCAGCATGCATTCTGCTAAGAGTAACATCTTTCAGTCCTAATGTAAGTTATTTGTCATCTAATCTGCAACAACAGAAGTCACACTAATGTTGCTTTACAATTTGGATTACACATATAATTAAACATTTACTACTGTACAGTGCAAAAGGCATTATTTCGAAGTAAATAAAGAGTTTTTAGTTGTTAGTATTTGGTTTTATTACTTTCCCAATAATCACAAATCAGAATGTTTTCACGACACGTCTATACCTCATTAAACATTTTTTAAGAAAAAATGGCATGCTGATCCATAAAGGTTCATCACCTGGCCTAGGGGTTATCATGTTAAAGGGGGGTATGTTAAATCTGTCAAGGTTTTTCACGCATAAGGGGTGTAGAACAGTGATTCCCAAAGTGGTCTATATCGACCCCCAAGGGTTCTCGACGATGTGAAAGAGGTCCAATTCAGTGAAGAAATAATTTGGGAGTCCATGAGATGTGAATGGGGGGCTATGATAGTGGCTCTCATTAAACTAGATAGGGACTTGAATCTTAAAAGAAAATTTAATCAAGTGGGAAACCAGATTTTACCTATTTAACAGATTTATTTACTAAATTTAATGAGGTTAGTTTGCAGTTACAAGGTGACAGCGTAAAATTTATTAAATCAAAAAACTTTTTGCGTTTCTTTCCAGAATTAAGCTTAAGAAGTGTAATAGTGGAGTTCGCAATTTTTCTCAATTTTTCACAATCTGCCCAGGGCGTTTTAACCTACGTTCAACATTTAAATGCATTTTATTCAGATTTTGAAACTATTTTTGAGAGAATGCTTTCACTAAAATAATACTATAGACACTAATTGAAAAAAAATGTCATATTACAATAAGAACTACTTGGAATAGAATGAAGATCTTAAAGTAAAGTTTATAAACGGATGTCTGTAATTTTGGTTTTAAAAAGATAAACCTGTTAATTGTTTTGAATCATGAAATATCGTGATAAATTTTTTAATTGCTTTTCCCAGAGAGAAGGAGTTTTAGCTCGGTTGCCAGTCTCGAAAACAAAAAAAAGAAAGAAACTGGACACTACAAACTAAAGAGGTTTATGGTTAAACCTGACAAAATTGATACCAAATGTTGCAAATTTATTATTGTAGCACTAGATTCATCCATCCTATTAAAATCATTTGTTTGTTGTGTGGTATTTTTTATGCATTAATGAAATTTTAGTTTAATTAATTAACATGGTCTTCTTAAGTTTTATACATTATACTTTATTATAGATAAAAATTTAATTCTTTTAAAGTGATAAATGAAAGAACTTTTCGCACTTTAACGGATCTGTCTTAGGTAATCTATAGGTTACCTAAATAATCTTCAGATTAACTGTTTTCTGCAATTAAGCAGTAATTCATACAGACATTAGATTAAAATGATGGAACAATTATGTTAAATAATTAAACCTCCTTGACGGTGCAAGATAGCACAATTCAAATCAAACCAATGTTTGGCTGACACAGTGGGATTGGGAGATCCCTCAAAATTCTCCGTATAGTCTGATTTAGCCCCCTCAGATTGCTATTTTTTCGAATATTTGAAGAATTTGTTGGCGTAGCAATGATTTGCGTATCAGAAGGAGTTGCAAGACACCATTGTAGCCTACTTCAACCAACTTAACAAACTAAGTACAGTAAAGCGATTATCAAGCTGGTACCAAAGTGTATAGGAATTACCAGTACCAAAAGAAAATAGTTTTATTTTAAATATTTTTAAGCATAAGTGCTAGTGTGTATAAATTCGACTTGTATATTCATTATCGGACCACCCCTTTCATGGGAGAATTTTACATTCTAAAAAACGCGTAAATGAATGTACCAAGCCATAATTGTTACCTTAAAAAATTAAAAATCTCTTGTTGTATGGGAGAAGTTTGAACCCTCAAACTACACTCTTTGGTAGGAGAGAACTACGGGTTTTCGAATTTACTTCCATACTATTGGGAGGATGGTGTTTCCGAATAAGAATTTTAACAGTGAAGGAGTAAATGGTCTTATAAAATTCGCTCATTCACTAAAATTAACCTAGTTGTGAGTGTTTTAGTAAAAGTTAATGATATTAAGTGAAAGAAAAATTAAGAAATTTACTATATCCATCATAATATTTTTCTTTTAAAATTTACCCAGTTTGATTATAATAATAGTTGACATAATAGTTTAAATGTGATTTTTTTATAAGCTTCACTTGTATGTAACGGAATCTATGAATTCAATTTTTAACCACTTTAAAAGGTCAGATTAATTCGAAATTTTGCTCACTTGTCCAGAACCGATGACAATACAATAATTTAATAATTTTTTTTCATTGTCCTGACCAGGATCATCAGGACTAACGATTTCCCATTTTCAGATCCCATCCAGTATCTTGCGACTAGTTTCAGATCCCATTTCCAGATTTGGTGACTAAAAGATTAAGTTACAACTTAGTTCGATTAACTATAAAAGGGTGTTTTTTAGTTTTTTCAACTGTAATTTATTCATAATCAAAACCTCATAGGATAACTACAAGTATATTACTTAAAATGTTTATTTCAAATAGAATTACACATTTTGAAAGATAACTGCAAGAATTTGTGGAAAAAATTACTATTTTCCGATGTAATAAGAGTTTGAACGTAAAATGTTTCAATATAAAACAATGTTTTTACCATAAATTATATATTTCAGTATAATTTGTTAAAATATTCCTTTAAATATTTCTTATAAAGCGGGATTTATAGAGTTTTCTATATCATTTTAAATCCTTAACAATTTATCTCCTAAAGACACATGTATATCATAAAGTTTGTACACAGAAATGCAACAAAAATTGTCAATGTTGTGTCCTAAAGCCGTCAAAGGCCAGGATATTTCCTAGTAGTGAAGTGAATTGACTTTTAATAAATATTTGTCACTTAATTTAGTAACTTCTTTATCCATATTTTCAAACTATTGTAGATTGTACACATTAGCGTGAATCTTGCTTTTGTTTTAAGAGTGAAATGTTTTTTTTTGGGGGGGGGGGGCCACTGTTTGTGTTCAACGATTGTTATGGCATTAATAAACTAACTTTAAGAAGAAACTTCGGATTTTTAATCGAATTCTTATAAATAATTGTACCATATTTTTTTGTATCTATTTTTATAATGTTATGTCATTAAATTTGAATTAGAAAATTAAAATGAAAAAGGCATTTATAGGATATATAAGACTTCATCATAGAAAATATTTTGATCAAAGGCTTCTCTTTTCTTGATCAGTCACTTCAACCAAAATTAGAAATCTTTTTAACATAATTAGTTGTATGATTGTGAAACAGCACATATATATTTAATCAACAAGTATAATTTTTAATTTTTTCCATGTACAAATTAGGTGTATGTATAATCATAATACAATAAGGATGAATAAATGTCAAGACAACTATTCTCAACTTTTATTAATTTATTTGAGCATAGCACTGATTTACATATTTCATTTCCTATGAGCATTCATCGCAGCAAATCATATTTCTCAAACGCTGGCAAAATGACTAGAAATGTACACATTGAATTTTTTTTATACAGAAGCTGCAGCAATATTCCCGCAACCAGGCAACCATCAAAACAAATAATAATACACATACTATGAAGACAATAACAAAAAAAAATGATTATATATACAGTAAAACATCTCTGTGTGTCTAACGTCTATTAATTCTTCCTCATATAATTACAGTTCCTTTTAAAAGGCTGTCATTTTCACTGAAATGTTGATAACAATTGTATTTTTGCTTAAAAATGATGTACAATTTTTCTCCAAAAGAATTTACGAGAAAGATAAGGATTTCTGAAATTAAGTTTTTTCTTGTAGAAATGAGAAAAAATTAAATAATTTATACCAAAGCAATGAGGAAAGTAAGAAATTATAATGGATTAAAACAAGGAACACGCAATAACAAATGTATATATATATATTGGATTCCAATAACTCTAAAGTAGCATTTTGTTCTTAAATACACATTCAATTCACACATTTCATTTGGAATCACAGATTTTAGGTGCATCAATGTTTACTCTACAAGGCATTTCATACAGCACCAAAGTATCTGAGTTATTTACAATTTCTTTATCTATGTGATATTTATCATAAAAAATAAGTTTTACAGGTAAATGTTGTTTTTTTAAAATTATGTCTCTTTTTTTTTGAAAGATCGATCTAACTAAATATTCTATACAGATTTGAATACATATATATTATGATACATACACTTTTTATAATAGTACACTTGTAAACGTATAATTTCAATGGAAACACATTTTGTGTAATTTACAAGATTCTGGAACACAAAATCATTTATAAGGACTTTAAGTTAAAAGTTTATTGTGTTAAATTATAAACTTACGTGTACTCTATACTTAAAACTAATCATCAAAGTATAAAACTTTAAAAAGAAAAAAGAAAAGAGACCACGAAGTTTAATATACGTTTTCCTAACATATTTAACATGTAATAAATATTTGTTTTATTTACAAACACATTTTTTTTCTAAAGTTGATACTGCTTATATTTTTTACTCTACTAGTTTTCTTTTCTCAGTCACTCATGGTATAATATTCTAAAATTTTATATTACTACTACTTTTATATTACTTATGTATGCGTTTCTTATCACGTTTCTTCACATTACTATTTTATATTAAATTTCTGACTAGTTCTATTATTCCGAAATATTAGCAGAACGATACGTTGCTAAAAATATCACATTAATTTATTTCACAATTATATTAAAAGAAAAACCATTGAATCTAACGGTGTGCCTGCAATAGCTTACAGAAAAAAAATGTTGCATTTTTTACATGCACTTAATAGTTTTTCAGACATAAACTACTGCTTAACATAACACATTGAATAATTTAACAATTCCAACCAACGATTTATTAAACATTAAACATAACAGAATGAAAAACCAAATTGGCTCTATTATCTTTTATTATTCCTGAGTACATGTTATAAACTCGATTTTAAGATAATTAATTCCAAAATTAAAATAATTATTAAAATTTGGCACCAATAGCAATTCTGTTGATTTTTTAAAAAATCTCTCTAAACCATACAAATTATACTTATTTATTTGCTTATACCTATTTATCACAGAAGCTACAGATATCATATATATGTAAATTATATATATACTTTTTTTTTCCTTTACTACTCAGCTGAAGTATAAGTCGTCTGTAATACAAAAAAACATCGCTTATATTATGGTGGGATATAAAGATGACAGTTTCAGTCATTCTAAATTCCTTCCAGAAAGAACTTAAATGCTTTTTAAAAACACTGTTTGTTCTCAGCATCTTTATCTGAATTTAAAACCAATATATGAAGAAGAACACTTCAAAAATATCTTTGCAAAAAATAAATAATATTTATAAATTCTTTCCCTTTTAAAAAGTTACAGTTATTTGTCATTCATATCTGTTTGCGTATCCTCGTTATTATCTTTTGAATACAAAAGAAAAAAAGTTAGTTTCGTTTCATTATATTATGTAAATGTTTAGTTTGTATCTAAACATTAATGAATTATTCAAAATTCCCTAATTAAATTCATCTTATTTCTTCGTAACATGTATAATATGTATTATAATAATTCACAAAATTGTGATTTTCATTCGCATGATAATTAGAAATTAACTGCTGAGATTCGTTCGATACAATGTAATTTTTTTGAACAAACTTTTTTTAAAGAGAAAATTTCGAATTTTTATACAAAATGCATAATTTATACACCAAACATATATTTATACATATATATTTAAACAGTGTTTCATTATGAGATATATTTAGAATATGAGATATATGTTCAAAATCGTAACAATCAATCAATAGATAATAATAGGAATACATATATAAGTTGTACTAAAAATATTGAATGTTTTAGTTCTGAATATTTTGTAAGAGATTCTGCATTATAGCTACGCAAAAATACTTTACAGTAAATGCATATCAAACATATATGCTTAAATATTGTAAATATATTCTCGTATTAACTATAAATTTATTGTAATTTTAAAAAGTTTAAAACACATATGTATTTTTATATAATATATTTTTTTCATTGTATTATACAGCAACCTTTTAATATATATAATTACAATTTTATGAAAAATAGTAATCAGATATGTTTCTAATTTAATAGAACTTTCATTAGATAAGTAATTTAATATTTAACGCTTATATATATATATATATATATATGTATACTATCAGATTTAAATTTCTTCAAACTTTTAATTAATATGTAATTTTAAAAACAATATTCTTTTTTTTAAAAAAAATAACAAATGAAAATTTACATAAATGTTTTTCAACTTTATTACAATCATTAATGAAATTTTAAATTATTTTTTTAATAAATTATTAATGCGGCTTGAAAATATTGCATAAATGATTAAAAATAAATGACATTAAATTTATATCCAGAAAATAAATTTTTAATCATCAAAATTCGTAATGAATTCCGCGTCCAATATGCATATTTCATAAGTCGTACTATTTTTTAATTAACTGCTATGAATTTTTTATGTTGCAAGGAGTACGATACGTCATCGCTTAAATATATGCCTCCGCTTATAAATTCACAATTTTGGATAGCATTACATCTTCATTTATTATAAATATTTTAAAGCATTTTTAGCTAGCTAACGTTAATTAAAATATGAAGGAAGAAATTATGAAGAAATACTTGTTATGTAGTTCTGATTAACAAGAAAATTTTTCTGTTTTTAATAAATTCACAGTGATTCATTTTAACAACATCAGGCATGAAAAAATATTTTGTAAGACTAAATACTTTCTTTTAATATGTATGTTTGTTTTGCAATAACGTAGTTAGAAGTGTGCAAACCAAACTTCTTTTTACAGAATATTACTAAGCCAATAAAGTGTTTATTCTACGGAAATAAGAAATACTCTTATTCATTACTATATTTTCTGAAAACGTAATGCTTATTATTTTCAATTCTACAGAATATTCTAGAAATGAGGAAAGTTTCATTTTACTAATTCGTAGAAAAAATGTCACAGAAATAAACCGGGTAACCAGAATTTGGCGCGTTTCTTAAATTAGGCGATTTCCAGCAATATAATTGTGAAGATACATAAGTGCCCAGTTTTTAACTTAATGTAATTATTTTTATAATTATGAAAAAAGTTTTATTGAATAAAGAATTTTTCTACACAAATCACTGAATGAACTAGCTTTATTCATCATTCTTTGATTAGTACGTAACCATTATGTAAGTATGTTCAGCAATAGTTGGAACGATAATAGCAACAATCCTTGATGATTTATTTAAATGCTAGGTTTCGATAAGAGTATATCTGACAATTTTCCAACGCAAAATACTGCATATCGTGTATATTATATTCGCATCTCTGAAAAATATCACCTTTGTATTTATATATATGTATATAATGTGTTATACAACTATGTTCTAATAGTTAGTTCATTGCCCACCAAAAAATAATTTCGAATTTCAAAGTAGGAATTTAATATTTCTATTAATAAGAATACTTAAACAAAATAATTTAACTTAAATTCAATAATTAGATTTAGAAAACACTTTAAATAACTCTAAGGGCTTTGAAAAACGGATATACTACTATTTTCAAAGGGAAAGAAATTACCATATGTTTCTTCTGCCCTGTATTCACAAAATTCTACTTAAAACAGTATGCCTGTCAATACAATGTTTATGTGCGCATTTTGTTACTATGCTTCAACAGCACAGAAATGTAAGTTTTTCTGACTCCGTAAAATTTTAAAAATATTTATATCTTATAATTTTTTATCATTTAGAACTGGCATGTATACTAAATTTTTTTAATCCTGGTTCAAAGAACCCAAAGAAAAAGATCTTTTGTTATATATAATCTCTCATATGCTTTGCATACGTATACATACATAATAAAAAAAATCACATTATGAAACTTAGATAAGTACGTTTTTTAGAAATATTAAATCTATTTTTATCAATGACATTAATTTACTTATGAGAAGCCAAAATTTAGAATAAAAATAAAACACATATAAAGCCGTGGTCTTCAAACTTGTTTAACTCACGGAACCCATAAAACTTTAAGATGTTTTTTACAGAAGCCCCCTTTTACACACAAACTTAAAAAAAACATTTTAAAATAATATTTATAATAGATTAACATTTTTTTTATCGGTACTTCATGTAAAAACAATATTAAAAAAGTATTGCATTTTTTATTAAAAAATTGTATTATAATATTTTAATAAAATTTATATTTATTATTACAGTTAATTTTTGTGATCCGTCACCTAACCAGGTATTACATTTAATAACTGGGATATGTGCTTGCATTCTTTACGCTTATTGTCTATGTCTAGGTCTATTGAAACCATCTGCAATTACATTTCATATTCAGCGTTTCATTTCTTTTTTATATTTTGCTCTTGTTTCCACGGATACATAGAATGTGTATTTTGACACAGGTACTTGTGACAAACTGTGTATTGTACATTGTGAGGCACTGTGTATTTTGCATGAATTTGAAACCTATAATTTAGGAGCTAGCTGTTCTTGCGTAAATTTTGATTTTAATGTGGAATCTGTTGAACTATCAAAACGTTGTTCCTCCACTATAGGTGTTATTTCCACAAAAGGTGGAAAAAAAGTGCATTTTCCATTAGAAAACTATTTAGTTCTGCAAAACATTGTAATAAGGAGTATAAAATTATTTCGTTGAACCCGGGAAATTAAACAATAGAATATTCAGTCTAATAGACAGTACATATGAAGAATAAACTCTTTAATATTGTTTTATAATATTATAATAAAAGTTTAAAAAATGTCTCACAAAATATATAAAGTTATTATGAATAAAGAAAGTTTTTAGTTATATCGACTGGGATGAGTTTTAGCGCTTTGTGTTCATACAGACTTCATAGAACATATACATTTATAATTTTCTCTTTGAATTTTAATTGACTTGTGGAAATCAGGGCTCCGTGGTACAGTTTGAAGACCACTGATAAAAATAATTATCTAGTGGAAGTATTCCTTGTTTTATAAGGAAGCTTTTTCAACAAAGTGTGGCTGAAACAGTATTGAATTCAACACTACAGCATGCCGTGATAATATTTCTACTAATTTTTGTATATTTTAAAAAAAATATTTTACTCTCAATTTTATATGAGTCCTGTTTTACTGGAAGAGAGTTAACAATCTATTGAAATTTGTTAAGTTATTTAAGTAAGAATTTAACGAGATTTGGAGGATTATGAGAATAATTTCTTATATACAGAATAAAAAGCTTTTAAAAATGAAATAATTCCTTTATTCTTAAGAATAATTTCCTTCAGAAAAAATGTAACGAATACTGCCCAAAAATATATTTAGAATAACATATTCATTATTTACATAATAGAAATTATTTTCGAGAATAAATAATTTATTTCCAATTTTTTTTAAAAAAAAAACCACGTTTAACCTCTCTTAATGTATAATGACCATTAATTGCATAAGCCATTGAAGACTTTAATGTCTCCAGAACGTCAAGAAGTTCCTCCTATTCACCTGTCAAATGTTTTAATTAAATTATTCAACTATATTGTACTAAATAAACAAGCTTATTATAATATTTTTAGTTTTTTTTTATGCACTCTCAAAATTCTGTATTAATAAAATCAGTTTGCTCAAAACATACATATATTTTTTTTATATATATATTTCTTGTTTTCCTCTTTATTGACTAGACGAACACTGCACAATTTTATATCCATTTGACTACGGAAAAGCATACAAATGATCACGGTTCACAAATGCAGCTGAGAACAATAGTACAAACTTCAACTTAGACGAGAAACACCGCGACTCAAATGTGCTTCAAGCTTTGCAGCTTGAAGAGTTCCACGAATGTCCTTCATCGTGGTATTTTAACATACACAGAAATATTAATGCATGCATACAAATAACGACTAGAGACATCAAACACATTGGTGATCACACTTGTTACAAAAAGAAATAATCTTTCCATACAGCACCTTTAGCTTCTGTTGCAACAAATCCAGTGAGTTTTCAGAGCATATTTTGGGATGTATTTAAATGATCCAACTTCGAATAATTTTTATCAGTTTTCTTTAACCATTAATAATATGTGATTAGATATCACCAAACACATGTTCTTCAAAAACAGTTTTTTAAAAAAAATCAGTTTTTGTTTCTTTATATATATATAATTCTGGTTATCTCTTTGGCAAGTTCAGTATAGTCTCCAGATTAGTATGAATCGAAATAAATGTTTACCAAAGTATTCATTCGAATCTAATCAACAGAAATGTAAAATGGATCAATAAAGATTATTCTAGCTGAATCAGAGCTGACACATGCCTTAAGTGTATTGAGTGTCATTTTTTCTGTATCTCGATCGCTTCAATACTTAATTAGAAAAAATATATTTCTACAATACCATTATATTGTTTTCCTTCATCAACACTATATTCATTATATTTATTTCCTTTATAATTTTTTTATCAATTTTTGTTTTGATAATGATCCATTTCATGGCCTTTCAACCAGGTACATTTTTTGTTACATTATTCACATTAGGTTTTACATCCATTCCAAACAGGTCACTTAAGTTTTTATATCTTGTGCAAGAACCTTAAATTTCATACTCACTGATTAAAAAAAATTTTTGAATTAGATGTTCCAAGGTAAATGAAAATCATTCCAGTCGATCGAGGTTTAGAAGATATCCATTCCAAGAAAAATTCTTACGAAATATGCTCCAATAGATCAAAATGCACAATCTCAAAATATTTGCTTTAAGAGCCTTTGGGAGGCTTTTTTACGTTGATCCAGAAACATATTATGTCAATGAGTCCTTTCGACAAATACATGCGTACGAGCAAGGATTTGAGATCAGTTTCAATAAGCGAATCAGCAAGAATTCTTAACTACACTGGAGCACCAAATAATATTTTTTTCCTGTTTCATATCTATATACGTCTTAAGTTAAAATAAACAACCTTTCAGTGTATAATTTCACATCAACATCAACAATGTACAGTTTACAGGTACAGATTCCTCCATTGTACAACGGATCGGCTGTCCTGGACCATCCTGCCCCACTGTGTCTGCGTTCCGTTGCCCAGCTCGACATAGGGACCAGCCGTGACTCTGCCCAGCGGTATGGAACGACCCAGCACGCCCTTCATGACCACGGTGATGACGACGCTCGACTCCGGAAGAAATGTGGGAGGCACCACGAAATCGCTTTTGTGGTTGAAGAGGGGGTCGATTTTCTCTGGAACCACAGGCGATCGGTTGGTTTTTACTTTCTGACCGCCACACATAAGTGTCACTTTCACGAAGGTATCAAAAGCTTCTGAAAAAATAGTAAATTGCAGATTTTTATCCACTTGTAATGTATATGTTACCATTAAAGAGTAAAATTCGTTATTTCATAGAATAACTAGGTATTTCATGATATAACTTGACAAGTCAGATAAGGTATATTGAATTCTACGTTTTAACTAGGTATTCTATAAAATAACGATTACTTGATAGTGTGTTAAAGTATGAAATACAACACTCGAAAAAGCTTTGAAACGGTTAGGAGCAAAAGATGGCCGAATAAAACAATCACACTCTAGATCTCATTACAGAATATGTGAGCGAGAACTAATTTCTATAGGAGAAGTTCTGAATATTGACACAACGTTTTGATCTGTTGGAACAGCTCAAAGTTGTAGCACTGGAACACGGATTTAAAAAGTGCTCTAGAGTAGTAAAATGCGTAATAGTAAAAAGTGTGCTTGTTTAAAAAATAATATGCAAAAGCAATTCAAAGTGTCATCACAGGAATCTTTGCTCTAATCAATGAGATAAAAAGTAAAATAAAAGTATTTAATAAAATTTAAATTAATATTCTCTTACACTTTTGTTTGGAAAAGTTTAAACACAATGTTTTTATGAAGCAACAGTTTTTTTTTCCCGAGAATATATTTTTTGATAAAATCTAAATTTAAATCTAACTATTTCTGCAACATATCCTTTTTTTCCTTTCTGTTAAATCACTATTAGCAATATGAGCAATAATAAATCATATCATCTGCTTTTCCTTATTTATCAATTAATCATCAGCAAAAGGGATAAATTGTATTCTTCGAAAGATTCTAGCTATTTATAAAATAACTTTGAAATTGCTTATTTTTCATTTTAACGGTGTATCACATTAGATATTTCACAGATTAACTAGTCATTTTCTGAAATAACTAGGTAAAGAGTGACATTTTTCATCTATTATGTACTTTAACTGACTTGTCTTGTTATTTCAGGAAATACCTATAGTTATTCTATGATATAACTGAATTATACACTTTAACGGTAGCATATTTATATACACTTTAACGGTAACATATGTTACATACACTGTAATATGGTAACATATGTAGTATGCACTATAACGGTAACATATGTTATATACACTGTAATATGGTAACATATGTAATATGCACTATAACGGTAACATATGTTATATGCACTGTATAATGGTAACATATGTAATATACACACTTTAACGGTAACATATGTTATATACACTGTAAAGGTAACATATGTAATATACACTTTAATGGTAACTTATACATACTATATATCATGAGTGGGTGGTAATGAAATGCACTGATAATTATAACACATTGCCCTGATAAATAACCATTTTATATAATTACACAAACTATGTATAAAATTAAGGCGACACAACGATTAGTGACAAAAAAACTAGTCGAAAAAGCAAATCAAAATTTTATAGCCTAAATTATTCTTTGCGTATTTTTCTATAATCTGACAAAAATTGAAAGTTCTTTGTTCAAAAAAAAAATCTTCGAAGTTTATGATCGTTTAGACTCGCATCCCAATGGCACGTAAAAATTTTAAGATGATTTATCTCAGAGAAAAAAATCACTTAATATCTTATTTCAGTGGTTAAAACATTTTTGTTATTCTGCCAAATGCTTTGAAATTTTTTTTAACAATTGCTATTAATACATATAACAAAAGTTGACATACATATATAAATGAAAAATAATTTTTTTTTCAAAATAGCTAAATTTAGAATTTATACATTTTTTAAGGAAGTTTCAATAATCATTTATATAAAAAAAATTATTTTACGCGAATATAAATCAAACGGTCCCAAAACCATACCCTGTCTTATAGTGCATAGTTCGACGTACTCTGGTAAATCAAATTTCTTACGTTCGAGTCAATTATTGTAGAAGGCAAAACATTTTAATATTACTTCATGAATTTTTGTAATTTTCTTTAAAAAATTAAATGGTTTTCTTTTTGTATGCTTAGAACTCCAAGCCTGTTTTTTTACGTAATACATATACATATAGGGCATCTTAACAGTTTGTAAAAAACATTAAATCAAAGAATTTTTCATATGTATAAATCGTACTATGTCTCCTTTAATTATTTAATAACTGATAAATAAGATAAATTATTGTCAATTTAGGCTAAATAAACCTAGTATAACACTGAAGTTATCTGCATATTTATATATAATATAATGTTATATTTTGAATTGAGGAAACACATTTTTTTTTCAAAATATGAAGGTCACTAAATGTGTTTGATTTTTATGAAACTCAGAACGTGCGAGACATTTTTAAATAGAATTTAGAACACGCAGGCACGCGAAACAAAATTTTTTAGAAAAAAGTTCTTTATATTTTTAGTTGTTTAATTTTTGGCCATTTTGTGCATACATACTTAATTTGTTCCATATTATTTAAAATCACGCTTTTGTTTAAATAATGCTGTACTTTCATTTAAGTATTAAACGAAAAAAAATGAAATCGAAAGTTATTAATTGAATCAGTAATAGGGTAAATAAGGTATAAAAAAAATGAAGGGAAAAAAAGTAAATTTGGAATTTTTTTTTTTTTGTTAGCAGTGATAAGAATTTAAAAATTATGTTTTCATTAGATTCATTTTCGTATGTGTGCGTCTAGTGTGTTTTGGTCAGGCTTACCACACCTCGATTTCCTTTTAGAGAGGGAGAATGGATATATTGTACAAGAATATTACACAGTTTCATATAACATTATATTTGATGATAATTAAAAATAATAATAATACAACCGATAATTTAACAACCGAGCAAAATTCGTCAATGGACAAATGTTCTGCTCTGAAAGTTCAATAAAACATGTTTTTTCGATAGAAGAGTTTTCAACAATAAAACAACTGAGTGTTATAGACCTTTCAATAAAACAGATGCTTTAAGTTTTATTTTTAAATGCATAATTTCAAAATTATATTTGTATCTTTAAAGAGAATCGTGTAGCAAAAATTTAATAATACCTTTTCCTTTATTGAGAGGCCTTAAATTCCGCTTGTGGCCTTCCGGGTCCAGCCTGAGGTGCCTTGCTTTGATCACGTGAATTGACAATCGACTTTGAAGAGCTGAATAGAAGAGACCAATCAAGAGCTGACCAATGTTCTTCACTGGCTGCGGAAGAAACAAAGAATAGTTATCAAGGGACGTTATGATCATATAAATCAGTGCTTATCCAACTTCCAATATTTGCGACCAAATATTTTCCATCATAGTTCTCCTCGACTATTAAATTGAACAATACTATGCTTTTACGTTAATGCTACAATACTACTTTAACCTCTTAAGCGCCACCGGCGTGTATAAACGTCTCACTCAGCCAAAGCGTTAATTGCCCTGGGCATATACATACGTCTTTCCGAAGTGTGATATTTCCTGTGCATTGCCAACCATAAAATTATTTCTAAGGCTTTGGAATGCATTATAAGGACCTTGACAGTATTTACGAAGGATTTTCTTATTTTAAAGGAATTGCTTATTTATTCCTTTCTTCTCCCCGCCCAAAACATCTCATACGAGTTCTTACATTGGGGAGCGAATCACGTAACTTTTAATCGGCAGTTAAGGTATTAATTATAAACCGTACAAATTATCAATATAAGTGTTAATGTTTGTATATAATTTATGCATGATAAGATCATGGGGCCACTGGTAATTATTAAACCTATTTAGTATTGTCCAATTACTTATAAAATACATTGAGCAGTACTGATATACTTATAAGTGTATTATATCGGTGTAAATGAGTATTTTATTTTTTATTATGTTAGAATGTACTTATGTTGTTTGTTTACTTTCAATAAATTAAAATTTTATAAAAAAATAATTTTTTTGTTTTCGACTTTTTAATATGCTCGCGCCCCCCTCATACAGTCATCACGCCCCCGTAGGGGGACACGCCCCACAGTTTAAGAAACGTTGTAATAAATAATGGAATATTATCATATTATATATATTGAATGAGGACTCTAAAACGGCAACACCAGATGTTGAATTGAGTGCTCAGAATTGCCATCGTTTACGAGCAACGCAAGGGGCTTGAAGCAGTGTTTCTCAAACCGTGGGGCGACACCCCTTGGAGGCATGATAACCCTACTTGGAGGGGGGAGTGCATATTGAAAAGTCAAAAATAAATGATTATTTAAAAAAAAAATCTTAATTTAGTGAAAGAAAACAAAACAAAATACATTCTGAACTATGAAAAGTAACTTATAGCAACACAATACAGAAGAATCATATTTTGGAAGGACGTATGCCCGTGGAAGTCAAGTGGCTAAGGTCACGAACTCGTGACTGGAGTGTCATGAGTTCGAGCCTAATATCGCTTAAGACCCGCCATGCAGAGGGGGCCGAGGCGAGGCTCAAATGTCTTCCCATGGGTGTGGTGTGGAAGTTAGGAGATGGAATGCTACTTCAAATGTCGTCCTCGACTCTTGACTATTGTTCAAAACTACGAGATATATCACCAAAAGCACTCGAGTAGCTGATTAGTGCGACGTTAATATCCCCTCACTCACTCCAAAAGATGTATATTGTTACGAATTTTGTGTAAATAGTGTATATAATTTGTATTTGGATGTTTAATGTATTTGCATTACTCTATGTTATGTTTATTTCATGTTAAAATTGTACCATTCACACACACACACAAGCAATGCCGCCCTTTACTTTATAATGGCGATTCAATGAGAACTTGGCAAAATCTTGGCGATAGAGCCAAGTTGGTATCATTTTTGGTCACCAAGTTGGGCGGCCAATTTGGCGACTTTGGCGACCATTTTGGCGTCATTGGAGACCATGTTGGCGAGTTCGGAACCCTATGGAATCTTCTAGAAAGTAGTAGAACTCTCCACTAGTGTCACGTTCAATGACACGAGCGTTTATATTTCTGGAAGTTTCTGCCGCGCCTATAAAGCGGAGTGTCAGCCGCAACCGATCAGTCTGGATTAAACCACAGCGAGTAGTGAGGATTTGTTTTGACTAGCGATTAGCTCGGCTGTGCTTGTGAATAATCTTTACTTACGTGTATTTTTAAACACTGGTGATTGTGTTTGATTGCTGTTGAAGGTGTGAAGACCTTCGGGGATTTACTCTGTGAATATTGCTGCTGAATCATGTATTTAAAGGATTGAACTTTTGATAATAAATTCGCATCGCTCTTAGAGAACTGTTTAATTTCTTTGTGATTGTTTTGCATAAAATCCCCGAACTCTCGGATCTATGTAACAATATATACGCCATGAACAATTTACCCTTGTTGAGAAGATTTTATGTATGCTTGCTTCAATTCAGGGGTTAAGTAATTATGCTGTATAAAGATATTCACACTCACCGTGGCTATTGGGGTAAGGGGCAGTCGGTGTTGCTCCTTCTTGTCTAAGATGGTAGCCAGGGGTAACAAGGCATGTCCAACTGCATCATGGCGACCCTGGCGGTCACAATCGAACACACTCAACCGCAATGCGTTCTGGCCAAAGGATTTCCACTTTGCCCTGTAAGAAAAAAGTTTAATATAATAAAGCTTCTTTTTTTATTGTTTACTAAATAATCTGCTATGAAATGCTGTCTGTTGTGTATATTTAAATAATACTATATTTGAATACCAGATAACTATTTTAACGCGTATGGAAAAATCCTTGAAGTGCTTTGAAATCAACTGAAATTGTATATATCTTCTTGATGTCGACACATATTACGAAACATTTTGGGTTTTCTAGATTATATTTGAAATTTTAAGTGCTTCTTGGATCACTTAAAATAAGAATGCATATTTTCTTGAACTGAATAGGCCATGTTCATAATAACTATTAGGGTACTTTCTGGTTTTAAGGGCCATAAAATCAAAAATAACTAAAGAAAACACGCTAAAGAGTTTGGCCCTCACTTGTTGCTGATATTCAAAGAAGGGAAGGCTGTTTTTAAATATCCTCAAGCTGTAGTAACGGTTAGTTTGAATATTTAGTGTTATTTTCTGTTGTACTGTGTTAACTTATTCGTTCATAGATTCATGAAGCAGCTTTTTGTATTAATTAAGGATTGTGTACACCCATCAAATTGACAGTCATATATCCATGTTTCCCCCCCCCCCGACCTACTATGCTGTATACAGACAATAATAAAGCTTTGTAATTTACTTCGCTTCCTAATATTAATATTTGACTGACAAGCAGTGTACCAGAATCATGCCCCAATACGTCGCCTATTATGATTTTGTCGATTTTCGGGAACGAAAAATAGAAAAAATTAATTATTGAATGAATAATTAGCAGTAATTAATCAAATTAATTATTAATAACAAACAATTAATTTTTACTTACTATATACATAAAATTAAGCCCAGTGTCTGAGTGGTTAGTGCATCGCGCTTCCACTCCACAAGTCCGCGGTTCAAACCCCTGGCTGGACAAGGTTAACTCAGCCTTTCATCCCTTCAGTTGGTCGATAAATGAGAACCAAGCTTGTTTGGGAACATAACACTGGGGGTCTCACTTCAGACTGACCACATGATCGCGACATCTGCTCATGCACCTCAGGACCAAAGGTCGGGTATACTGAGTTGGGCACAGTGGGCCTTGGCCCTCATAGGCTGCCGTGCCACCGAGTTAAGTTATATACATAAGATTATAATCAATCGAAAAAAAAATTCAAAGGCTTTGGGAGGGGGGAGGTCCCAACACGATGCAAGCCCCCTCCTCCCCCTTATGTGCGCCACTGGATACGTAAAATACTTTCCGTTTTTAACCATATATTTTTAAGCAAATCTTTCTAATGTAAGGATAAATAAGAAATAAGAAACTGAAACAGGCTGGTTTGTTATAATTATATATTTCATTTTAATTAAATTCATATATTTCGTTACAGTATATAATTGTCATAAAATGTCCGTTTAAAAGTAAGAAAATCTAATTTGTTTGATTTATTACCATTCAGGCGTAATAGTCTTTAATATGATATTCATTTGCGAAATATACTAAACACATTAGGGACAAAATATTAAGTGCATTTATTTTACTTATTCGTAACACTAGAACTTTTACGCCATCCTATTTTTGAGAATAAAGGAGCATTATGAAGCGTTAGAAATCCGTTACTTTCTATTTTTAATTCAACGTAAGTTAATAAATACTGTTGTTAAACTGGAATTGATGTGTTTATTTCTATATACCTACGTACGACATGGATGAAAGTGTCTTTATGCAGAACAAAAGAAAATAAATCTTTTTTTTTTTTTTTTTTATGGATTAATACTTATATATCCTCTTAATGTTTGAAGTCTCCTTTTTCACTTAACGGCTTAAAACATTTGCCTTACAAATAAATATATCTATTTTTATTCTGTAGTTTCAAATATATTTCTCGTGAGTGTTTGATATCATGCTAGTAAATAAAACAATTATTTTTAATTTTTTTTCAATTCTTTACAGTTAATTCTCAGAATATGTTTTGGGCTGTGGTAGCCTAGTGTTCAAGGTATCGGATCATGACAGGCACATGTCATGAGTTCGAGCCCAATACCACTAAAGACCCGCCGTGTAGGGCAGCGATGCACATTAAATCTTTCGAGAGCTGAAACGTCCTCCCGTTGGTGTGGTGTGGTGTGGTAGTTAGGAGAGGGGGTGCCAGCTCAGGTGTCGTCCACGTCACTTGACCGTGGTTGAAAATTACGTGGTCCGTCGCCAAAAGCCCTCGTGTAGCTGAGCAGTGTGACGTTAATATTCACTCACTCACACAGAATGTTACATGCAAATACATAATTTTATTTAGAAATATATCAGTTCTCAGTTTGTGATGATTAAGAAATTAAATAAAAATCCGGGCATAAATTATGTTTATATTTACAAATTGCATTTTAACATTGGGTCTTTAGATGAAATACTAAAAATTTGTAACAAAATTCTTGGCCAAGTAACTAATATTTTGATCCTATGAATGGGCACGGAAACAAATTAAAGACATGGGGTGTAAAATTTAAATATTAACTTTTATTTTAAAGAAAAAAAACACTCGGACAGAACTGCTTTTCTTCGCACCCAGACATAGAATGAATTCTTTTCCAACCCCAAGGGTGGAAGAAGAATCTACCCGTCTCTTTTGCAGTTGGCGTTTTTCGGTCATATCATGGTTACTTCGAATTCCAACCCCAAGGGTGGGGTAGGGGAAATCTAACCGTCCCCTTTAGCAGATGATGATGGACACTTTCGAACTCCTACAAAGTATTTCAATCGAGTTTACTTTTAAGGTATGTGACTACCTTCGGAGCACTTTTTTTGAAATATATAAATTTTTAACGAAATAAACACTTTTTTAGTTGAAATAGGGTATAAAACTAGGAATTCAAGTACATTTTCCCCAAAATTAAAAATAATTTTGGATATATTGGGAACTTTGAGTGAAATTTTAGTTATAAATTGCAGCTACGGTAAGGCTTGTATTGAAAATTCTAATTAATATATTTGAATAATATTTATACAGTACATAAATAACATCCTTATTTATAATTGGAACTAAAAGATTTGAAATAATTTTGAAAGTTTATGAAATATGTCATTTTTCATGCAAGAACTAAATATTTTACAAGAAACTAATGTTATTTTCTCACAAAAAGTGCAATAAAATACATAAATATATACGCAGAGATTAGATAATAGTCTAAACTGCAGATAAAACTAAATAAAACATTTTCTGAAAATTCCAATTCAATATCTTAGAAAGAAAACCTTTAGTGAACTTTACCGTGAAGCAAGAAATTGAAAAACATAGTTTTCCAGAAAATGCATTTAAAGATTATAATACAGTATAAAAAATTTTCTGCTAACTGTACATTTTTTAAATTCACCATATTTATAGGTCAAGACTACTTTAGCTTCATGCTTAACTAATTTGGACTTTTTTTTCTAACTTTTTGATGTTTTCTGGAGAGTTTTATAGATTATAACAATTGTCATTTTTAGTGAAATTTTGATGAAAAATGGCAGTTACACAAAATTCTAACAAATGTATTCAAATAATATTTATACAGTACGTGCATTACATCTTTATATGTATTAGAAATTAAAAGATTTGTAATACTTTTGAAAGTTTTTTAAATATGCCAAATTTTACGCAAAAACACGATTTTTTAAAAAAATTAATGATTTTTTTTCATAAAAAAGCAATAAAGTACATAAATATATACACAGAGATTAGATTTTGATTCATAATACAGATAGAACTAAATAAAACAGGTTCTGAAAATTTCAATTCTATATCTTCCGGTTTTGTAAACTTCATTTCCGGTTTACTAATTATGCTATAACTTTGCTTCAAGATATAATAGAAACAAAAATAAAATATTTTTTGAATCTTAAATGTATGGGCTGTAAAACAAAATCATAAAAGGAATTTTGAAAATATTCACCAAAACAGCGAATTTTGGGTAGTCCTTAATGCCGTTAGTACGGTGATGAAATTTATAGAATATGATGCCAGCTCAAGTGTTGTCCTGGTCACTGGACCACGACTCAAAATTATGAATTCCGTTGCTAATGAATTTTATGTTGCTTCAAAGTGAAACAAACTGTAATCCATTCCAAAGACGTATGGATTAAATAGAACTTCTTAAAATTCAATTTTGGAAATATTTAATCAAAGGGTAGCAAAGCCTAAGCTAATTTATACGAACTAAAATAAGATCATGATGGTAACAGATGTTATCACGGAATGCAAAACTATTTTTTAAATCTAAATACATTAGTAGCAAAACAAAAATTCATCTTTACAAGACTAAGGGACGACCAATTGTTTTATGGGATCTCAGGGGCGTTAACTTTCTCTAGATGGCTGAAAATATGAACAATATTCAAATATATATAACTCTTTGAAATTAAAATTAAGTAATTGGAATCTTTTACCCATTATTTATGAAGGAATGGGGCTTAAGAAAAGTGTAAAATGTTTAAAAAAATTTATTTTTATAAGAAATATTAATTATGTTTTAGGTTGCGCATGCTGTTTTCTAAAATATTAGCTATAATTAATAGCAATAAGTTGATTTATAAAGTGAAGTGTATCCTTATTACATTGTAGTATTTTTATATAAATAGAATAATATGAACTACATTTTTAAAAAAATAAAAACA
Organism: Trichonephila inaurata madagascariensis; assembly: GCA_019973955.1. Lineage (NCBI taxonomy): Eukaryota > Metazoa > Arthropoda > Arachnida > Araneae > Nephilidae > Trichonephila > Trichonephila inaurata. The sequence continues at coordinate 116,949 of BMAV01017079.1, read as the reverse complement.
TGTAATTTAATTAATTTTTTTTAAAATTTCAATATTTTTTAAATATTTTGAAATACAAAAAATATATTATTCTTAAATTAGTAAGGTTTAAAGAATATGATACATTTCATAATTCTATAAAGTTTTTATATTCACCAAAGGCTATTATTTTAGAAAATACCTAGCGCAACGCAAAAATTACTTAAAATTTATTACAGAAGTATTTCTTATTTTCATATGCTCATAATTTTTAAAATTATGATTATATTCCAAACATTTTGTACTTTTTTGAAACCATAATCCTTTGTAAATAACATGTAAGAGATTCAAATTATTTAATTTAAATTTAAAATAATTATATATGTTTGAAAATTGTTTAATTTTCACCCCTGAGACAAAATTAACCTCCCTGAGACCTCTTTTATGGCAGCGAATATGGCAGCAACCCAACATAGTCAAAGTGACCAAGGCTTTCAAAATAAGGATACTGAGACATGTATTTCGATATAGCGAGGAAAGTCCTGTTAAAAAAATAACTTTCCAAACTCGAGAGGAAAACCGAGAACAAGGTGGTTGGATAAAGTAGAAAAGTGGTTGAAGGACTTGGGAGCATCGAATAGATCAAGTTGGTGTAAGCTAAGTGAAACCGCCTTGGTTGGTGCTGTTGTTGTTTCCGTGCCCTTTTCGATGGGAAGAAATGAAAGTTGCCACAGAATGAGACAGGTTGGACTGCTACACGATAGATGGCGACACCTCCACAATTTAGACATGGAACTGGAGGGGAGGGAAATATTCTTCAGCCCCCTTGCAACCGTTGTTTCTGTTGCGACCGCCCACAAGACTTTTGGACCCATTTATTTAACGAGCACGTACTCTATATGTATTTGGTGGTATCGAATCCAGGCCCTTCGGTCTAGGATTCCGATGCTCTAACCACTATGCTACCCACGGCCTTGGCTGGTAACCGGCTGTAGTACTTGGAAAAAAGAATTTTTTGCTACAGAAAAAAAAGCATATTTTTTTAGAAACTTTACTCATGAAACTAATAAATGTTTTTATTTTTTAAATTACTAGTTAGCATTTCTTACATCGTACTATAAAACAACCCGATAGCTACTGGCATCGAACCTCGTAATTGTCAACATCGTTCAAATAACGAGGAGGAGATATCTGAACTAATACCCCCACTCCGAACTTCCACGCCTCACCAAGGGGAAAACTTTGAGCGGCAAGAGATTTAACTTGCATCAGCCTCTCTATATGATGGGTTTAAGGGGCCATAGGGGTCGAACCCTTGACACGCGAGCTACGAGTGCGAGGTAGTTACCACTAGACTATTGCAGCCAAAAGGCATTACTTACACTATGACTTAGAATTTGAGGCATTACTTTTAATTTAAAATAGTGAGCTAAAAAAAATTAAAACTTTTAATTCTGAACAATTGATGAACATTATATGGTACCTTTGTTGATATTTGAATATTTTTTTTAAAAAATTTTCAACCATAATAGAAGTTTGAAGAAAATTCAAATACGATTCAATATTGCTCAAATATAAAAATGTGATTTCCCATAAAAAAAAAAAGTGGAAAAAATTAATCACATTTTCCTGGTCCTATTGATTTTTCAATTCCGTTAATTCGTGTTATGAATTTTTAGTTATTGGCTTTGAGCCAATACGAATCCCTAAAGAAGTATTCTAGAAAAATATTGTGAGTTTTTGATTATTCAATAAGCAACACGAGTACGTATAAAAATGCAGGAGATAATTTTGATATAGAATAAAAACACCTGTCATCAAACGAAACGAATACGTATTTATACAGGTAAATCCTGAATATATAATACTCAAGCAAAAGTACACATTTACTAATTTGACGTCATTCACCACAGCAGATAAACATAGCCACAAGTGACATGTCAAAACCTGTAAGTGTGCGGTTTTTTTTATTTATTTCAGTCTAAAAATAGAACTTTTTGCACTTGTTTTTTCAACTCTTATCATTCTTTGTACTCTGATATGTTTGTATAAATAATTTACTTAGAAAGAGGTCCACCTTTCTAGCTTGGAGATCCCCAGAAATGAGTCTATAACCACAGTTACCTAAGCCTTGACAAATGAGTTTATTTCACATCAGTTGACCTGCTTTAAATAAATTCAATTTGACATTTTTATATATAACAACCGTAAAATCCACCATATAAAGCGTACCTTTTTTTGCGACCAAACCAGAAATGTACGTGCGCAATGCTTTTATGTTTTGAAGTCATTTATTCGAGGTGTTATTCCATGATTTTGAAAAAAAAATGGTATACTTTTAGAACTACAATCCCTCTAAGGTTAGGAATATTATTTCTTTTAAACAATTAGTATTTCGATATAAGTAGAAGAATTCAATAGTTCCCAGACTCAGTGTATAAATTAACAAATATTACCAATTAAACACCTGAAACACATTCTCCTTCGAAATAAGACCTCTTAGAAACAACACACTTTTGCCCCATGGTCTGTAAAGGTCATCGAAACATTTCTGGAATACAGTTTTAGCCATGTCTGTAATTCAGCCCGCGATGTCTTTTTAAATTCATCTGCAGATTAGTCTTCGTTTAACATGCGGGGAACAATACGTTGACACACCCTATGCATGTTAAGACAGCGTTTCTCAAACTGTGGGGCGCACCCCCTAGGAGGGCGTGATAATCCAACAAGGGGGGCGCGAGCATATCGAAAAGTCGCAAATAAAACTTTATTTAAAAATATTAATTTGCTGAAAGGAAGCAAAACAAAATACATTCTGAACATAATAAGCAGTAGAATACGTATTTATACATATATAATACACATATAAATATATCGGTACTGCATACCGTATTTGATAATTACTTTAACAATACTAAGAACAAGTTTAATAGTTACCAGTGACCCAATGGGCTTGCCATGTGTATAACTATATACAAGAAAATTAACACTTATCTTGATAATTTGTACAGTTTGTAATTAAATTCATAACGTAGATTTACGTCAAAGTATATTATTATTGAATTCAATAAATTGTTATTGCTTGGATGTGGGAGGGGGGCGTGAAGAAAATCATGACAGAATATTGGGTCGCAAGTATTGAAAGTTTGAGAAGCACTGTGTTAAAATCTTTAGCCAGTATCCACTGACATGTGGCGGGGGATATCTCAACTGATTCTGCTATTGTTTGAAGCCAGTTCTTATGTACAGCAGCTCTTTACAGCAGTGTACGGAAAGTCAGTGGACGTCCAGAACATTTGTCGTCTGCCACCCTTTCCCTGACTTCTTTGAAACGTCGATGACTCTCAAAAGCTTGCGTTCGCGATAATGTATCACAACCTTACACCTGCTTCAACATTTCGTAAATCTCCGTAGCACGTTTTCCCAAACGAACACAAAATTAGCATCCTCAACAAACGCAATTTCCTTCCGTCTCCGATAACTAAATAGATTCGCCTACAAAATACGACGCCATGGCGTTAGAGATGGCGATCTGAGATAGATTAATTGAATAATCCAGTGTTTCTCAAACTTTCAATATTCGCGACCCAATATTCAATCATCATTTTCATCGCCCCCCCTTCATACAATAACATTGCATTGAATTCAATAATACAAAACTTTTATACTAAAGCTACAGTATTACTTTAACCTCTTATGTGCTACCGACGTATATAAACGTCTCGCTCAGCCAAAGCATTAATCTTCTGGACGTTTATATACGTCTTTCCGAAGTACGATCTTTTTTGTGCACTACTATGCATAAAATTATTCCGAAGGCTTTGGAATGCAATAAAAGGACCTTGACGGTCTTTGCAAAGGATTGACTTATTTCAGAGGATTTTGCTTATTTATTCCTTTTCTCCTCCCCGTAAAAAACATCAAAATACGCGCGTCTACGTGGAAAATCGTGACATTGGGGACCGAACCGAGTAACTTTTATATAATCGGCGCAGTTAAGGAATTAATTATAAACCGTACAAAAAAATCATCAAGATAAGTGTTAATACAAGCCCATGGGGGCACTGGTAATTATCAAACTTGTTCTTAACTTAGTATTGTTAAATTAATAATAAAATACATTGTACAGTACAGATACTTTTATAAGTGTATTATATCAGTGTAAATGTGTATTTTATATTTTATTATGTCAGAAAGTATTTTGTTAGCTTACTTTCATTAAATTAGTAATGTTTTGAATAATCTTTAGTTTTAAATTTTTCAATATGCTCGCGCCCCCCTTGTAGAGTTATCACGCCCCTCAAGGGGGGCGCGCCCCACAGTTTGAGAAACGCTGGAATAATCGATTTCTCGAGCCAAAAAAATCGATTTTTTAAATCGATGTATAGCACTGAATCGATTCAGTGAATAGATATTTCATCCTAGAAAATCGACATTCGATTTTTTTTTTCTATTTTGGTAAAAACCATAAAATTATTTACAATTAGTTGAATGTACTACTATCTTTAAAACCAGCAATATTACGGTGTTGGTGGTTAAATGATTAATTTACTGGAAAGAACAAAAAAATTCTATTTATCTTCACGTTTACTCAATAGCCATGATGTATTTGAGTATCGTGGGATCATCTGTTCCTTGTGAGCGCCTTTTTTTTTATTGCCGGCAACATCGCAAGTAATGAGCGGAACCGCTTGGAACCCAGTAGACTTGACAGACTGTTTTTTTTAAAAAAAAAAAAGCTTATACAACAAGCATTAAGAATTATAAGCTATATTATCTGCTTTCTAAACTTTTTAATGTAACAAATACATTTAGAAAATAAATGTCTTCTTTTTTACCAGGTACTTTGATATGGTAATAAAAATAATTGTAATTGTCGAATTCCCTGAACTAAAAAGGTCCCTGATTTTACTGATAAGAGATCGTTTATTATGGTATCTTTCTTGTTTTTCATAAAATGGATTTATATTTACATTATAAATCCGGACTTGAAAAAAAATCGATTTTTTTAAAAATTGATCTTTCACACCTCGATTTTTTTGTGAATCGATTCATCAGGTTGATCGATTCACCCGGGCCTCCTGTTCTTCAGCCATCGATTTCGTCTGTTTCATTTCGATGAGGTCTCCAGAACAACTAGACCTACTTGAAATTTGGCAGGTATGTATCTTTTGTTGTGTAGATATCTGCTTAAAACGAGTTTTATGATTCAACTTCCCGTGGACGCCTTATTGACAAAAATACCCGTTTTCAAACTACTGGACGATGACTTGAAAATTTGGGTGACACGTTTCTTTTGCTGAGTAGAGATTTGCTATGAACGAGTTTTTCGAAAATTTGACAGCCGACGATGGGGAGGGGGACGATATAAATAAAAAAAAATTCGTTTTTGAACTATCAGACCTACAGATTTGAGGTTTAACAAACATTTCTATTTTTCTGTTGATTAGAGAACCGCATGAAACAGGTTAATCAATTTCCAAGAGGATTACGAGGGCGTTAAGGGTAAATATACTTTCATTTTAGAAATTCAAGTCCGTTTTAAAACAAGAAGAGAAAGCTACAAGAATGTTTTTGAATAAAATCGAAACCTTAATTCAAGGATTTAGGTGTTAATAACTGAAAAAAATATATAGTTATACAGCACTATGAAATACCCAGTAAAGTGGGTGTGGTTATCGGCTGCTGTAAAAAGATTTTAGTTGTTCAAGTTTAAAGTTCCTTGGACCTTTTTTTTGTTTTTCTTATCGTTTCCGGTATACGTAAGGCTATGTGAATATAATGTAAATGATGATGTAATAAACTGCTGTTTGTAAAAAACGCAACATGATAAAGAAATCATCAGAATTAAATGCAATTTAATGCACAAACGACTTGTATTAGTACAAATAAATGACGAAATTTTCAAAGCCAAAAAAACAACATTATGTGTACAAAATCAGTATTTGGTGTAGCCACCACGCGCTGCAATAAGTGCTGCAGTACGACGTGGCATGGAATCAAACATATTTTGAATGTCTGTTTGTGGAAGAGAATTCCATATTACTTATATGCGCAGAGAAAGTTCGTATTTTGAAGCTGCAGAACGTGGATCACGAGCGAGACGCCGATCAACTAAATCCCACACATGCTCAATAAGTGACATATCTGGCGAATAAGCAGGCCAAAGAAGAAGTTGCATGTGTTGGGCTGAAAAGAAGTCTCGAGCAGTCTTTGCAAAATTTGGGCGTGCATTATCCTGCTGAAAGATAGCTCCAGGGATGCCTTGAAAGAAGGAAACGACTTCAGGCTGTAGCACTTCACGGACGTACCTGTTGCTATTGAGATTACCTTCAATTCGTAGCAAATTGGATCGTTTATGATATGAAATCTCAACCCAAACCATAACTTCGGGTGTTAGACCACCATGTCGTTCGATAACGCACTCTAGAAAGCAGCGTTCACCAGCATAGGGTCTAACACGAATGCAGTCATCATAGTCCACAAATTGAAACGTTATTCATCGGAACAGACAACTTGGTGCCAATCAGCTTGCCAGGCTCTGTGCTCATGAGCCCATTGCAGACGCAGCCGTCGATGGTTTGCCGTTAGGTGGATCCTGTATAAAAGCACCCTTGCAAGCTATCCATGGTGCAGCAGATGAATTGAAGAAGCCGACATTAGTACCATTAGTACACCTGTAGCAGTAGATCAATGTGCTGCCAACTGCCTGGAGGAGCTGTACGGTCATTCACCACCATGCGGAGCCGGTATAGATCGTAGCGCGCTGACGTCACTTCCCGTCGTCCACTGCCAGTTTTTCGAGTTGTTCGGTGCTCGTTAGTCCACTGCTTCCAAACTCGCATCGCTGTGGAACTGTTCCGTTACACGTGAGCTCCTATTGCGTGATAGGAAAATCCTCCTTCGTTCAAACCCCGTAAATTGTTGGAATTTCTCCTTATTTCGTCGTGGAGTCATACTTAGGTCTCACTAAACGTTCGCCACTAACAAATAATCATTAACTATTTTCAACGTCTCGCTACAGCCCTCTATTTATACGCTTTCAGCATCATTTCAGAAGGCGCTGCGCACGCCACGCATGCACGGTGTGGTTCTGAAACTTTACTATTTTACGTAACATTCTATAATTTATATTTGCTGCAAAGTTCATTTAATTCTGATTCTTTCATGGTGTTCCATTTCTTACTAACAGCAGTGTAATAGTGCTAAGTAATAATGTTAAATATGTTATGATTTTGTGTTGAAATATCAATGTGTGGCATACTTGTAGTTAAAATGGCAAAACAGGCTTTGGAAATTTTATATTAAATTATGTGCGAAACGATGTAAATGAGAAACTATTTTTTAACTATTTTAATGTAACCGATGTGGTTTTTAAATAAAGCTACCCGGTTGGCTGGTTACTTCCTGGTACGGTGTTCCTTACAGGAGATTGGTTACAAAGCTATCAACACATTCTAGGTGAGTTCGGATTTTTGAGTGAGGAGGAGGGGGGATAAAGATGGAAGTACAATAATACCCCGAACTTACGCGATAGCTGGCACCGAGTGATAACCGCATAAGTCGGGGTACAATTTCGCGCACGCACAGAAATTCATGTAAAATATATTTATTTGGGGACGAAGACGAAGGAAAACAATAAGTTAAGCAAAAAAGTATTATAATGTCTTTCATATCACAAATACTAAACCCCCAAACGAAGTTATTTTGGTGCAGAATGTTTCCTAAAATGTAACAAAGTTGTTTGCTGCCTCAAAGCCCCCCCCCCCCCGGTAAAATTTCCTCAACAAATGCTAATAATTGTTTTTCTTTTATTTACTTTCTTTTTTTTTTAATTCAATATTTTCTAAAATTTGTAACCCTTTTTCAATTAAACTCAGGCCTTCTCTGCCAAATTCCCAACACACAGTTATTCGATCTTCTGACTGAATTGGGTCTACAGAATTTGTTTATAGACCCAAGGGTGCTATACTTCGTTTGCATGACATTGCCGTCGCTCAGATCTGCGTAGATATAACAAAAAACGATACAAAAATAATAACATGTAATAACAAACACAAACTATGCAGTTAAGAATTAAAAAATAACAACAACAAATAAATTATTATGGCTAAGCGTTAATTCCATGCGATCCGTTTGAACATGCACATTAGCTAAACAATAAGCGGGGAGTGAGTAATCGAGTTGAGTAAAGCTCAAACAAAAGACGAATCGACTCCGAACTCCGAATTCGTGTTAGTCGAGGTATTACTGTAAATTGTTCCAATCCCTTACCTATTGGTGTGAAATATGTGCTCCTCCTTGTAAATGGGATTCAGCGTGTTCCTGACCGTCCTGGAAAGAAGGAAGTTTTTCCTGGAAGAGGTGATGCTGAGGCGAACGTACGTGTTGTAGTACTGTTGCTGAGGCTCCAACGACTTCTTGGGGAGTTCCATCGCCCGATCTAGGAACACGGACAGTCTACGAAGAGAATCAATTTATTCAAAGAACACCCATATTAACATTCATGTTAGAAACTGATTAATTAGCCATAAACCTCTTTTAAAACTAGTAAAAATCGTGTAGTAGAATCTGTTCTTAAGGTATCCGACTACGTTCGGAACCGTGATTTTGCAAAAGCGTATAAATAGATGATATATATGATATTTAGTGTCACTAAGATTAGAAATATTATGTAAAATTGTTTTAAGAACAGTATTACAATAAAAAATTATTTAAGTACAATATTTTGACAAAAAATGAACATAGAATGACCCATTTTCAAAATATTTTCCTTTTGTGAAAAATGCTTGTATTACAATAATATTTTGCCTGTATATAGCTCAGACCTCTGTACAGAGGCGCATCTAGAATTTTTGAAATTTATAACTTAGAAGTGGGTTTATCCATGTTTGAGACGACAACAGAGGGAAGAAATTTTAAGAAAAAAACGCCGATAATTATTTCAATGGGTTGTAACTCAGAAAATAACGTGAATTTTTCACAAATCATAGTTGAGCCTCTGTACAGAAGTTTGAGCTATATACGGGCACAATATTATTATAATAGAAGCATTTTTCACAAAAGGAGAACATTTTGAAAAAAGGTTATTCTAAGTTAATTTTTTGCCGTAATATTGTATTTAAATAATTTTTTTTTTGTCAAAATGAGAGAGACCTTAAAACAATTTTATACATGTGTTCTAATCTATGTGACACTAAATATCATGAAAATTATCCATTTATGGGCTTTTATAAAATCACGGTTCCGAACGTAGTCGGATACCTTAACTACTATAAATACAAAAAAAGTTTTTGAAAATAAAGCATTATTTCTTGAGATCATTTGTTTTGGGAACAATAATAATTGGGATAAATCTTCCATGAAGATTTATCCTAATTATTATTTTTTACAAATTGATTTCTTTAAGAATTATTTTTTAAGTATTTACTAAATTAAACAAATGTATGTAGATGAAAGTCGGATATTATGGAATAATCGGGTAATATGGAATATTGAGGTTTTGATTTTGTTTGTGTCTACTAAAGCCTTAAGCTACTGATAAAAAAAACTGTCACGTTGTATTGCAGTGAGTGTTAACCTCTTGCTGTTGCTTACAACAAAACAAAGTGTGTTTTGAGATTTTTTTTCAAATGTTTTTGCAGGTAAGTTTTCAAACATTTTAACCTTCTATTACACTTACGACTTGAACATTAAAGCTAAGCACAATGTACACTAAAATAATTGTAGTTTGTGTAATATTTTGATCGCGTTTTCTAACTCGCAATGTTTAGTCAGTTTAAAGGTTCCTTTTTCAAGATGGCGTGTCCGGTATAATAGAATACCTAGTACTCCATAATACCAATACTGATAAAGATTAAATTTGTGTCTTTTGTAAATAGACACGAAACAGAAATGACTTTCACGTATTCTTAAAAAAAAATGGCTTTTATAGTTAAAAGTAACTATGTTTTATGAAGTTTTGATTAGTTTTCCAATGATTTAAACCAGTGGTCTCCAGCCCCCAGTCCATGGACCGATACCAGTCCGTAGATCAAATACTACCGGTCCGCACAAGAAACATTAAAATATTTCCCTTTTATTTACTGTGGTATATTTTTCTTGGGATTGGAATACTTTTTGTAAAAATCCCTTTATATTCATTTTTTGGTTAAGCTATATTTTATTCTGAAGTCATGATTAAATACAAGTAAATCAAAATTATTAAATAAAAACAGTCTAAAATATAAGCAATCAACGTCCTTCCCCTCAGCAGGCCGCGGTAAAATTAACAAACGTTGACCGGTCCGCGGCGATGAAAAGGTTGGGGAAAACTGATTTAAATCTCATCTATTCCATATTACCCGATTATTCCATAATACCCTCCATTTATCATTTTCCATCAAAATCATTTCTTTAATAACAAAAAAAGATTTTTTTTTTTTTTGATAAATGACAATTCCTTACAATTGTTTATAATGTATATCCATGATGTAAGTTCAGCAAAGTTATTTTTAGAAATGTATATATAAATGATATTCCATAATATTCAACTCTCATCTATTTTTATTTACTTATTTTACCATATCGTAACATTTTTTTTTTATCAATTGCTTAGTAAGTTTCGTAAAGTTGCATATTAAAATGTTTTATTTATCATAATTAATAAAAAATGAAATATATTTTTAAAATGTGTCAAAATGTTTCTTAAAAACATTTACTCCAAAAAATAAAAAATACGATTAAATATTTTTATTTAACATAAGGAAATTATAATTCTTTTCGTTTCTTAAATTTTGAGCTTGAAATGAAATGGAGGTAAGCAATAATATATTAAAAACACAATACTTAGAAATTAATATATAATATGTTCTATTAATTAAATAACAAGTTCTTTTTAGAATGGTGCTTAATTACGCATAAAACATTATACGGCGCCTAACTATCCATTTCATTTTTTTAAAAAAAAAAATGCCATTGGATTTCACACGAAATCTTGAAGATTCCATGGAGGTCTGCCGGATGCATATCTGAAAAAAAAATTAAAAACCGATTCTTTAAAAAAAAAAAAAAAAAGATAAACATTTAAAGTAACCTTTATTCATTAAAAGTAGTTTAATATTGTGAAGATTTCTCATAAAATAATTTTCACTTCAACTATTTGGTTTTTTATAAGCATAGTTACATACATTATTTTTTTAAACTTTGTATTATACAATATTACATGAGATTTGGGAGAAATAAAAAATTGGTCTCGTTTTTATCCTTTGGAGAAATAATTTTGAAACTTGCTGGAAGGATAAATATGGCAAGAACATCAAAATATAATGAAAATTAAATAATCGTCTTATATGAAACTTTTTACCTATTATTCTTAAATTTGTAAAAAAGTCGACAAATCAAAATTTGTATCCATTCAGAAAAAAAAAAAAAAAATTAAAAAAAATATTATTTATTATTAAAATTAATTATTAAAAAAAAAAAAAAAATTGTGTTTTATTTTAAACATAAATGTTTAACACAG
>BMAV01017079.1:69534-105388 GCA_019973955.1 Trichonephila inaurata madagascariensis | reverse complement strand
AAAAAAAAAAAAAAAAAATTCAATAACATATTCTTTATTATTAAAATTAATTATTAAAAACGAATAATAAATTGTGTTTTATTTTAAACAGAAATGTTTAACACAGTATTTATTATGCTTTCATGGCAATTGATGCTATCTTTATTAAATAAGTTATTTTCAAAGAAAATTAATAAAACGACAAACAAAATAAAGCTAATATGATTTTTAAAATAAAGTTACTAGATGGCACCACCAGAATAGAATGTTGATTCCCGGGTGCAAGTCTTTTCAATGATACAACTCAATAGTCATATAAATTGTTCTAATCTAGCAGCCATTTTGAATTTATGAGCGTAATAGTTGATTCAGTAGAATTTTAATTTTCCTTCTCAAACCTACATCCTCAGATTGATTTGAATACAATAAAATTTTTTAAAAAAATATTAAGAGGTTTTTTTTTTTCTTTTTTTAATTGAATTGGGATTGAAAATATTTTTGATTATTTCAAGCATTTATCTATAAGTTTCCAGAATTGTTTTCAAAAAATCCGATGTAAAATGTAATTTTGCAGAACATTCTGTTGACTTTTTTAATGTATCTGATTGTATTAAAATTACAAAAGCCTAGATTTGAAATGTAGAAATTTCACAAAGAATGCGTTTATGAATCCAAAATGGCTGGTATATGGAAGCTTTAAAAACCAGGGCTTCAGAAGAAAACCAGAACCGAACCGAAAAAAAAATCGGTTTATTTCGGTTTGATAAAATATCAGTCATTTTATTACTGTAACCAACTTCTCAATATTTACTAATTTAACGTCAACCATATAATTATCCTCATTCATTGTACATTGTTTCTCAATTTTCTGTTTTGATGTTCACTAATACTTTTCAGTTTCAGTTTCGCATGAAACTACTTTAGAAATCAGATTTAATTCAGTTGAATAAACTAGAAATATAGATCGTTTTTTAAGAAAAATATCAGTCTGAGTTATATTCTTCACATTTCAGCATGTGATCAACCTTGGATGTTTGTATAGACTGCTTAGATAGACAAACCAGAATCATAAAACTGTTTGTCGGATGCAATTTTGACAATGGATAACAATGCCAATGCTCGCCGATCTCAGCTCGCAGGTCGTACCGTAAATGCTGGTTAAATGTATCAATTCACATAATGTACCAATTTTAAAAAAAATCTTCCAAATTTTGATAGAATTACATTTTTTGTTTATGACATAATTATATTTTTAGTGCAAATAAGAATATACACGAAATAAAATTATTCAATCGGAATTGAACCGAAGAACGTTATTTTTGCCGGAACGAAAAAAATTATGGTTCGAAGCCTTGTTAAAAACAATCGAGTAAAAATGCTACTAAACATTTTGTGCCGATAAGTTACTTCAGTATTTTCATATTATACTGCTGACCAAATCAAACATGTCACGATATGCTTCTAACAGTGGACAACCTTTCCCGCGCATGTTCAAAAACAATAATAATAACAGTGACAGCATTTAGCGACATTTTTTGCTTCGGGAAAATTGGTCCATGTGATAAGACGTAAGTGTTCTTCCGCACTATTTTTACACATTAAATTTTCATGCTAATCTCAAATAATAATGATTAGGCACATTTAAACAATATTACTGTAAACTAAAGATAATTTTCTTTTTTTCCCTCCTCCTTAAAATCTAAATGCTTAATTGTTATCTTTAATTAAGATTGAAAAATAAAAAGCTATCGAATAACAGCATATCAAATGTGAGAATTAAATATTTTCGCTTATAAGTTTAAAGAATCTTTTATTCTTGCATATCTTATTTTGTCAATTTAAAGTATTATAAAATATTTTTCTCCTCAAAATGCTCAGCTTGTAATGAATGTCATTGATTTTTCATTATTAAATATGTGAAGAGTAAGACACTAAATCGTAAATGAAAGATTCTGAGACATATTTTTATTTACTAAAATAAAACGTTTGTCACAAAAAAAAGAATTCGTTAATATTTTCAGATTTATTTTTATAAAATAATGTAAAATGTTCATATGTTATTATGTATTTTAAACCAATTGCATCTAATAATAAAAGAAAAACAAATTTTATGAAAACATTTACGAAAATCAACCGAATTCAAGAACTTACTAATAAACGATTACTTTCAAATATTTAGACTATTTTTTATTTTTTAGCAAAGTAACAGACTCTAATAAAGCAAGCGGTAAACAGCATAATTTAGATTCGTATTTATTTTTGAAGATGTTAGGACAAATTACAATTACAAACTACTTAAGCATTTTTTAAAATTTTTTTTTGCAAATAAAATTTAACTACACGCGTAACGCTATTCACAATCTAAATTTATAAAGAAGTCACTAAATTCCATTTCTTTACACTATTTTGCATATATATATATATATATATATATGCCATATAGTATAATAAAATAAAAGTGAAACAGTTCTAAGACCTACAATGCCAAAGAAGAGAGAAATTGGAGTTCATGAGACACAACAAATGCAGATACAAAAAAAGTCTTTGGACTAAACTAGAAATCTATTATGATTGCTAAAGCTGTCGCTGAATTAGGCCAGTGATATATATATATATATATATATATATATATATATATAATTTATTGCAGAACAGTAGTCAGTGGTTTTATCATGCTTTCTGTGACTTTTTATATACTTTGAATTTTTGTTTATTTTATTTGGTTTTTTCCTACCGAGTTGCAAAGGGGGAAGATTGGCGCCTTCAAACTAGTTTAACCCCTCTTATTCGGTCCTAAGTCAGAAAATGCTTTCTGATTCGCTAGGTTCTTTTTGTATTTTTCTATAAATTTGATCTTCATGTTTAGCTTTTATATTTCTATTACGTTATTTTTTGTTATGTTCATTATCTATTATTTCTTGTTTTTGATATATGATACAAATTTTTTTCATATATATATATAATGTCCCGTGTCTTCTTGAATTAATTGTTTTATTCTATCCGTGAAAAAAACTAGTCTCAGATGTGAGTTGCAGATGCTGTAGGAGTAGGGTTCAAGCACCTTTGTCAAGGTCTCACCTTTGTTCTTGTTCATCGTAGGCGGTGTCGAAGATAAGGTACCCGTATATTTCGTCGTTCGGCGGCGTCCCCTCCACCCGCTTCTGGGACTCCTCCCCTGAATCGGTTTCCTGTATCTCGGTCAGGCGATGCTTGTCAAACAAAAGAGGGGTGCGCACGTTACCAATCACCCCTTGCTCTGGTTCGGGGGTTGTAGATGGCCTGTGAAGGAAGGAAAGTGAGAATTTGAATACATTGGTTCATAAATGTAATTGATGCTTTTTTTTATACATTGAAAAAGAAATAATTTTTTTTTAATTACGTGCTTATGTAAAAATAATGATGTTTGAATTATCACGGTTCTCCTACAAGGAGTTCTCATATTAAACAGCATCATAAAATAATCCTAGATACTATTTAATGGAAAACATGTGGAAGAATCTGCTACAATACTTTATTTTAGGTTATTTCGATAGTGGTTTCTCCAGAAGGAGAAGTTCTCATACCACACAAACAACGTCATAAAGTAACCAGAAAGTCTACTTAAGAGAAACCATGCATAAGAACCTACAACTTTACTTACAATTAAGTTCAGTTTTCACTAAAAGGTAAACATCAGAATCATATTTTTTTAACACTACATTTATTCAATGAGCAATAAAAATTGTGCATAGAAATTAAAAATTCATACATACATTCTATACATAAAATTTTTGTGCCTAATGGGAAAGATTCATAATATGTACTCAATTGTAATATTGTAGTTTTACTAATGCTTCTCTCTTCGTGTTTCTTTATTTACAATTTTTATTTATTTATTTATTGAGCTCTTAAACCGAAGACAACGTTATATATATTTTTTCCGGCCCCGTGGTAGAAGAGTCTAAATAAACTGCCCATTCGCGTCTTCCCTCAAACCAAGGGTGTGATGTAAAAAATTCAGTATATACTGATGCATTTTAAAACTGAGAATTTTTGTAAAATGAGGTGGAGTGGACAGGATAAAGGAATTTAAAATTTGTCCAATATTTGACGAGGATTCAACGTCACCTAGAATCTAATCACCTAAATCTTGTAAAAAAACAAATCAGTGGAACATTACATCAATCTCTCCTTTTGATAAAAATCTTGAAATCTGAAAAAAAAAATATCTCCAAAAATGTAGCAGATTTTGTCCCGTTGTTAAAAGTTTTTTTTAAAAAATCAGCAGTGTGTGTGTTAATGAAAAATATGATTCTTAGATAGTTATTTATTTATTTTTGATTTTCAGCTTTTAACTTTATTTAAAAATCGCATTCTTTCATAATCTTTTTTAAGAAAGAATGTATTTTTGTGTGAGCATTTTTCTTTCATTAACTATATAGCCATGGTAGCCGATTAGTCATGATCACGAACTCAAAGCCGGTAAACCAGAGTACGTTCGAGACCTTGCGCCAGTGAAGACCCTTCGTATAGCATTTTAACTCTGTATAGGCTAAAAGAACTCATCTTGGCGAGGTGTAAAGAATGGAGAGGGAGGTGCAGGGGCGGCTCTAGGGCCGAACAAATCGGACCCCTGTTCGGAGTGGAAAATTCTAAGGATAGCATTTCGATCAAATTTGATTAATATATATCTTTATACATAAAAACCTGTGTGTGTGTATGTGACTAAAATCCTCCTAAACGTTTGGACCGATTTTGATGAAATTTTTTGTGTCTGTTCCAGTGGATTCGAGAATGGTTTAGATTCACAATTCGGTCCGATATCACAATTAGTTAAAAAGATATTAATTAAAAACATTCAACTCAATATTCTCCTGCATTGTTGTAACAACGTTATTGTTATAAAAACTACATAAATTGGCGTCGAAAATCGATTTTCAGTCAAACGCCAAAACGGGTCTTCATTATTACAAAAATGTAGACGAATCATGCTTTTTAGCGTTTTTAATTAATATCTTTTCAAATAATCTTTATATGTAAAATTCTTCTGTGGTGTGTATGTGACTGAACTCCTCCTAAATGGCTCGTTCGATTTGGATATTTTTTGTGTGGATCAAGTAGATTCGAGAATGATTTAGATTCACAATACGGTCCGATATCGCAACTAGTTAAAAATACGGCAAAATTATGAAAGGGCGAGTGTTTGTTCATAAAAAAATCATGGGCAATATATTCTTGAGGCTACTATTTTGAGCGGCAAACTTCAAGGTGAAGTTGTACTTCTACCACAGACCCCAATGTTTCTTTCAGACTCACCTACCCATTCAAATGTTTGCAATTTCCAATTCGCTTGACATTAGCTATGACCATTAATAAGTCACAAGGTCAAACAATGACAATTTGTGGTTTAGATTTAGAAAACCCCTTGCTTTTCGCACGGCCAATTATATATTGCATGTCTGAGGTTTGGCAAACCATCGCATGTGTTTGTTTATACCCCTCAAGGATTAACCAAAAATGTTGTACATTCAATGGCATTACGATAAATGTATTTTTTGTGCATTAAGAAAATATGCCTGTTATAAAAATAGCTCGAGTTTTATATTTTTTACCCTCTAATCAAAAGAAGTTTAAGTTTCTATTCAGAATAGCTTCTATATTCAACTTAGTTCGTAGTAAATATATATTCAAACACAATCGATAGGTCGAATTATGGTAACTGTACATGTGATGATGTCAGGTATTGTAATAACTTTCTTTATAAAAAAATTTCATCAAAACGGTTCAAATTGTTACAACTTTATCAAAAAAGTTTGCAATTTTTAGATTTAAGACGTGTGTGCAGGACAACGTCTGTCGGGATCACTAGAATGTATATATATATTTTGTTACCAAAAAATTTATATATTTTTTAAATATTATTGGGTGCGTATTGAGTATTTCATTTTGCAAGTCTTTCTTCCTTATTTTGTATCCTTTATGTTTAATGTAATTTTTCTTTTATGTTGAAACTTAAGAATTCGAGGCGAGAGATTATGTTCAATCATCAAATTTGATAAGTTTACTCATCTTTCGCTAGTAACTTGCTCTCCATCTCTGAGTATGGTCACTATTGACATTCCTTTCACCCAGAAGATGTCCGGTGTAAGCTATCCAAAAGAGGACAGGGGTAATAAGAATTTTTTTTTGTATATAGAGGGCCACAGGAGAAGTTTTATTTTAGTCTTGAGTGCACTCACTTTAAATTAAAGCAAACGTTTGTGATCCCACCATCAGTAGACTCTTGAAGAAATTGGCCTGCTGAAATGGGCAATCCTTTCTCTTAAATGTTACTCGTTTGTAATAATAACAGGTAATTATATGTCCTTAATTTCGAATTTTTTTTGTATTTAATTTTAGTCCGCAAGAATTATTCAAGTTTTATAAGAGTGCATCTATGTGAACAATTTATCTTTTTAACAGTACCTATTTAAACTCATTTCGAGCCCTGGGCACAAAAGATCTTCTGATCCCCTTGGCATTGGAGGATCTGGTTAAATCCAGCTTATCCGCGCCCTTCGAGGCCTCTCCTGGCATCTGGGCACCCACCCCAAGCGCTCAATGGATAAACTGGCACTGTTTTTTAATTATAATTTTTTTACTTTGGAGAGAGGGGTAACATTTTCTATTTTTGTCTGGGCGGCAAAATTGCTAGAGCCGGCCCTGGTGAGGTGCTACTTCAAGTGTCATTTTCTGCACTTGAATGAGGTTCAAAATTATAAGGTCCGTCACCAGTAGTCATCGTGTTTCTGTAGAGTACGGGTTTAGTAAAAAAAATCACATCTTCCGGGACTGAGGTCACGTGTATGGAATCAGTACAGGAAAAATTGCATCATATGAGAGATTGCATTTTTGACGTTATGAGGTCCACGATCACACCAGAGGTATCCGACTACGTTCGGAACCGTGATTTTAAAAAGGCGCATAAATGGATAATTTTCATGATATTTAGTGTCACTTAGATTAGAATATGTGTATAAAATTGCTTTAAGGACATTTTGGCAAAAAAAATTATTAAAATACAATATTTCGGCGAAAAATTAACTTAGAATAACCTTTTTTTAAAATGTTCTCCATTTGTGAAAAATGTTTCTATTATAATAATATTTTGCCCGTATATTGCTCAGACCTTTGTACAGAGGCTCAACTATGAGTTTTGAAAAATTCCCATTATTTTCAGAGTTACAACTATTTGAAATATATAATTATCGGCGTTTTTTTCTTAAAATTTCTCCCTTCTTTTGTCATAAAACATGGATAAACCCACTTCTAAGTTTCATATTTAAAAAATTCTAGTTGAGCCTCTGAACAGAGGTCTGAGCTATGTACAGACAAAATATTGTTATAAGAGAAGCATTTTTCACAAAAGGAGAATATTTTGAAAATGGGTCATTCTATGTTCATTTTTTGTCAAAATATTATACTTAAATAATTTTTTATTGTAATACTATTCTTAAAACCATTTTATATACATTTTCTAATCTAAGTGACACTAAATAGAATAAGTATTATCCATTTATATGCTTTTGCAAAATCACGGTTACGAACGTAGTCACATACCTTAATTTGGAATTTATGGAGTTTGGAAAGATTATAAACTATAAATTTTTCGACGTATTTTACTACAATAATGATTTCATTTGAATTTTTAAATGAAGTTAGACTTAACAGGAAAAATCGCCTGGTGCTGAACGAGATATTATGAAGAAAGAAAATATTTTAAAAAAATATAATACGTAAAAATTATATTAAAAATGATGTACAAACGCCCCATATGTTATTTATTAATATTTAATGTCTAAGTTTTTTGTTAATACCTTAACTTGTAATTTTATCGGTCTGTAGAATCCATCTATAGTTTAATTCTCAGACACTATCAATGTATTAAGGCTTCTAAATAATTTTCTAATACACAACAAGAATGTTTAAAAAAATATAATATATACCTGGGTTAAAATTAAACTTAAAAAGAATTAATGTAAGTTTATATCCCATTCATTACTTACTTGTATAATGATTTCTCCGTATTTATTTTAAGGCTGTCTTCGGTTAATGTCAAAGAATAGTACCCAAAGTTGGAATATTTGTTCAGATATAAAAGTACTCACAAATATTATTATTGTATTCTGGCTTCACTAACTTGTAGAGAATCACTTATTTTATCGCACTTCTCATTTTTATCCGATCTCTGACATACTTTTTCTTTTATAAAATGTGTTTCGCATTTTTTTTTCTTTTATCATAATGCTAAATAAGCTATCCCTGTACATGTTAAAAAAAAACTAATTATTTAGGAAATATTTTGAAAATTTAAAAACATTATATTATTAAAAAAAAAAAAGCATGGGTTACAATGTCGCAAATTTTTATAAAAATTGAGACTTTTTCTGTCCGAAAATGTGCTTTACGTTAAGTCCAATATCTCGTACATATGTCTAAAACACCCTTAATGGAATTTGTTATTTTTTTATTATTATTATTAGAAAAGTTCACAACATCTAACAAGTCGACAGTTCTTTCCAGAAATAGCTTTTGTTGATCTATGAACGACATTTTGACTTCTTTAAGGAATGCGAGGACTTATTCCTTTTGTCAAAATAATCTCATTTCTCAGATCAGAAGTTCAGCGGAAGGACTGGGGTTCAGTGAAGTACACACTAGAGTGAAAAACTCCCAATAAATTGGAGAAAAAAATCGCTGAAGTTATTTCCCCCTTTTATTCTGTGACACATATTTCTTACGTTTCCTGTTGAGATTTCTTTGTTATTTTTACGAATATTTTTTGGTTGAAAAATTTACTAAAATGTAAGCTGTCTATTTCAAAGTTTTCAAAGTGTTTTTAATAACTTTAATATGTTATTCCAAAATCTGAATATTATTTTTATTATTATTTTTAATTTTATAGTCAAAGACTTTTGAATTAAATGAGAAAAAATACAACACTAAGTAATTTTTATTTCTATTTTTATTGTACAAAAATGTCTAAAATTGTTTTCATGTTGTCATAAAATTATTGGTATGTGAAAAGTATTTATAATACACGGGTCGTTTTTAATAATATACTAAATTAGGACAAACATATATTTTGCTAGAATATATTTTATAAGTGGAAGCATGTAAATACTTTCACAATTATAAGAAAATAGAAAATGTTTGCACATTTTACTATGCTTAGTAATACTTCTATTTTTAAAACGAAGCTTTCTATAAATTTTCATGCATATAATATGTTTTTTGTAGGGACAAAAAAAAAAAAAAAGAAAAAAAAAACTTCTGATTGATTTTACAGGAATTCAGCCTCGGAATCCTAATATAAGATGAAAAGTTTTTGGCAAAAGAATTTTTTTTTACCTGGTCGATATATTTTTATCATTTCCCTCCAATTAAATGTATTGGCTATTATTAGATAATGTCTTCTTCTATTTTTCTTCTAAATGCAAAATTATTTTTCTTCTTATGTAAATATTTACAAAGAAAAGCGTACTAAAAATAAATAATCTATTCAATTTTGTGAATATTTGGGTAACAAATCCGATAATATTGTTAACTTTTTTCAATTTTCTCTTGTAAATTGTTGCATATGGATTTTCCTTGTATCTAAATAAGCATGTGATACTATTTACATTATTTACCAAACGGAACTAGAGTCAAGTAAAATAAGTAATTAAATAATTATTAAAAAAAGATAATCATAACATATTTTAAAATATTATACATAAAATATTATAAAAAATAAGTTATATAATAAAACATTATAAAACAAATTACATTATAAAATGAATTTAAAAATAAATGAACACACAATAGTTTCTAACTAAGAATATTCATTATCACAGTAATAATATCCAAATTTGTATATAAAGGAAATTGTTTTTTTTTTTTTTTGGAGTATTTTTTTATTGAAATTCAAAAATATTTGATTTAACCAGATTCCTTCATTTTTTATTGAAGTTAAATTTAGAAGCTGCGTGAGTAAAACTAAGGATGAAATCCATAATTTTAAGCCATGTTCAAGAGAGAAGAGCAGCACCTGATTTTGACTTTCCAATCGTCAACACCACGTCATCTAGATGAACTTAATAGGCTTTAATTCCGTCAGCATTCTTCTACGCAAAAGTTCATTTTTGTTATTCTCATTTGGTTTTGAATTCTAGAAGAAACACTGCCCAGATTGTAAGTATTTAACTTCAACAAATTGATACGAGAAAAAAAATGCTGCTTGAGAATGAGATACAAGCAGCAGAAAGATGTGCGATGATTGTGATAAAAGTTTAATATCTGTAAAAATTGAGTAAAAAGGGATTTTAAGAGTATAAATCTGATAAATAGTCGAGAAAAGATATGCTCTCTTTTTGGATGAATTGAAAGGTACTCTGTATTATGAGCTCCTATCCAGGGCCCCTTTTTAACATCCCCAGGGCCCTAGGCAATTTAAATTGTCTCCCTCCCTCTATTTCCAAAGCACCTTCAGTTCTAACCTTGCTAGTTTGTGTTCGGGAGGGATTTTCCCTTAACTCTGTCTCTTTTTCCTTTCTTTGTTTTTGCATGGACCCCCTCCCCCTTTTTTGTAAGTACAGTAAATTCATAAAATCACTTGCAATAACAGTATGGGGTACACATTATTTTATAAACTGTATTAAACTTGTTAATTTCATCTTTTTCATCGCTTTATTCTCTTTTACATTTAGAAATCCTTATTCTTTATTGAATCCCTGGCATTGTATTTGGACAGCAAAGGTTTTCTTCAAGCTTTGATCACTACAAAATCCTTAGTGACACCATTGCAATCAAACTACATTAAAATATCATTTTGAGTGCATTTCATCAGCAAACTGCTAAGCTTTTCTTTTTCCATAGTAGATCTCATTTCAGTCCTTACTCTCTTCAGGGCAGAAATGCTTTTACTCATTATTCATTAGGAGTTGAACTGTTAGTTGTAATTTTAATTTCTTTTTTCACCCTCCCAATTTTTTACGCCTCAAAATCTTTTCCATTCTAGGCATGTGCTTAGAAATGTGGAAAAGTGTTGCCCACAATTAGACAAATTAAAGAAAGCAATTGATGAGTAAAGCGCACACTTTGAAATCAAAGAAGAGTCGTGCTTCGTTAAATAACGTAAAGGCCTCACATGTGCCTTCGATTACTCGTCAGAAATTGCTGGAACTTGAATGAAATATCTTACCGATCCATCTTATTCTTTCAACATTTTACACTTGGACATTGAAATCTCTCTTATTGTTTTTTTTAAAAAATTATGATAGCTTAGAAAATTACCTTAATGAAAAAAAAAATTAACTTTTTTATCAAATTAACGAGTCACATAAAACAAAGATTACGGGGAGAACTTCTGGAAAGATGAAATCTTCCATTTGTATCAAAGATGAAAGAAACGACCATTATAATTTTTTATATTTATATTGAACTTAAATAAAAAAAAAATCGGCATGAATGTTCTGTAAAACTCAATATATTATTTTATACCTCGCTTAGTGTTGAGAAGTGAGGGGGGGGGGGCGAAGATCCTGAACTTGAGGAAAACGGAATAAAATGAATAAACGTTAAGATATTCTACGCTGGAGCTTCAAGTCGAGTTACCTTTTTAGAAAGAAACATGAGATTGCCAAGAAAATCCCTACCTGCAGTTGGCGATGGAGTTGCTTCTTGGAGTGATGGAGCACTTTTCAGAGACCAGCCCTGAGACATCGGTTGCGCTGGTCGCCGGGATGGTGGACCAGCACCTAGCTCTCTGCTCCAAATGGGTTCCGGCGTCCTCATCGCCAGACGACGAACAGCTGTCTGATTGGCAATGACCAGGCTGCATAGTCACTGTATTGTATGTACCTGCGAAATAAAACAAAGAATTGTATTTATTACTTATTAACATCACAACCGGAAGCTGTTTGAGGGCTATTGACAACGAACCTCGTAATTTTGAGCCCCTTTCAAGTGATCACACTTGAGTTGATACTCCACTCTCTAAATTTTTCCACTGAGTAAAGTGAGGACTTTGATCCTTATATATTTAAATTACATCACATCCTCTATAACAGTGTTTCTCATACTTTTAAAGCTTGCGACCCAATATTCACACACAATCATAATTTTCATCGTCCTCCTCTCCATACAATAACAATGCATTGAATCCAATACTATACTTTGACGCTAAAGCTACAATACGACTTTAATCACTTAAATTCCACTGGCGTATGTAAATGACTCACTCAGTCAAAACGTTAATTGCTCTGGACGTATATATACGTCTTTCTGAAGTACGATCTTTTCTGTGCTCTGCCGAATTATTCCGAAGGCTTTGGAATCCATCAAAAGGATCTTGACAGTGTTTGCGAAGGATTTGCTTATTTATTTCTTTTCACTCCCCCCTCCCAAATACATCACAAACAGCCGTATACGTTGAAAACGGTGGCATTGGGGAGCGAATTGCGTAACCTTTAATTAAACGTTAAGAGATTTATTATAAACAGTACAAATCAATAAGATGTATTTTGTATATAATTTTGTATATGACAAGTTCATGGGGTCACTGGTAATTATTAAACTTGTTTTTAACTAGGTACTGTTAAATTAACTATAAAATACATCGAGCAGTACTGATACATTTATAAATGTGTTATACATCTGTGTAGATATGTATTTTATTTTTTATTATGTCACAATGTTTTCGTTTGTTCACTTTCAGTAAATAAATAATTTTTTAAATAATCCTTTGTTTTCGAATTTTCAATATGCTGGCGCCCACCTCGTAGAGTTATCACGCCCCCTAGGGAGACCGCCTCACAGTTTGAGAAACGCTGCTCTACACAGTGGGTTTTTAGTGACACCAAGACTCAAACATAGAGCAATTTGTGTAAAACGGTATGAATTTAGGTAAGAGAATTCCTGGATTTTGCATCCGGATAATGCCCTTTCTCACAACGTTTCGTAGCTTCTGTAACATATTGGTCGTGTCACGAATTCGGGGCCGATGTGTCATGAGTTCCAGTCTTAGTGCCCCTGAAGATCCACCGTGTAGAGTGACCCATGCATGCAAAATCTGTCGAGGTTCAAAATGCTCCCTTTGGAATAATGTGATAGTTTGGAAATTGGAGTGCCGTCCTCATCACTTGACAGTGGTTCGTGGTCGCGGTAGCCTAGTGGTCAAAGTATCGGATCGTGGCTGGCTTGTCACGCGAGTTAGAGCCCAGTAACACTAAAGACCCGCCATGTAGGGGAGCGATGCACGTTAAATCTGTTAAACCTCCCGTTGGTGTGGTGAGGTAGTTAGAAGAGGTGGGTACCAGTTCAGGTGTCGTCCTCGTCACTTGAACATGGCTCACAATGACGAGGTCTATTAACTCTGTTCTCGCGTTATATTGTGACGTTAACAAACACCCTTTCACCCCCAATGCCATCATTATCCGTGATTTTTTGACAAAATCTTCAGCCAAAAAACTTTAAAAAGCTCCACATTGCCTGATATGAATTTGTTAATCTTTTCTTACTTCCACAGTTGTAATTGCTTCATATCCTTTCTTTTATGACTCTTTTCTTTTTGATTACGACAGTATATATTTTGCTTATTAAACAATATTTAATACAGATGATATAAAAAAAAGTCATCTCACTATTTGGTGCGGCATTATGCACCTATTGTGAGTGCAGATTTTTATAGAAATTCGTCTCAACGCTTTCTTAATTAACAAATTATTATTTTTTTTTTCTTTTGTTCAGAAATTTAAAAAAATGTGCTTTTTCTTTTACTTTTAGCAAATAAATACACTCAATATAGGTAAAGTTAATTTAATACCATAGCTACATGATCAAAGGAATTTAGTATAAAACCTTTTAATTGAAGTTTAATTTAATTTTAGACACATTACGCTCTAACGTGATTATTTTTGGGTTCTTTATATTTCGAAATATCTCAACGGATAATTAGTAGATCAACAAGGCAGTAAACGAGAAAATTAGAAATACTTGCTTTATTATTATACATTTTTATTCTAGAGAACTTATTTGTAATTCTTAACTATCTTTAGCAGTTATAATTAAATGCAGAAATTACAGTACACATAAAACTGAATTTGACACTAGCAATTATAAGATTATGAATTAATAAAATATCGAAGAAAGTTATTTAGTATGAATTATAGTTAACTACAACAATGGTTTACTGAAATATTTTACATATACGCTCGTAAATATTATTTTTCTGTATCTTCAAAAACATCACACACGCATACATTTCTGAAGAAAAAAAACTATTAAATTAGCAAAACCATTTCTGTAATGAAAATAAATTTACAGTGTCTAGACGATATCAAATTTTTCTTCGAGAAGGTTTCTTTAATATAAAAATTTCACTTGCAGTGTAGTATAATATTAAACTATTTATTTCATTCTTTTTAAAAATGAAAAATTTGAAAAGTATTGTTTTTTTGATTAAGTAGTACCTAATTTAGAGCACCAATATGAGATTTGTAAAATGTTTGTTATTTTATTTACTTGTTTAAAAATCTTATCATCTTTGTTTGTCGCTAAATAGGATTATGGATAAAAAATTTTTTTAAAAAAATGTTAGTATAAAGAAAAAACAAACAAACAAAAAAATGAGCAGAACAAATGATATATAAATTAAATGGTTTTTAAACTGAAAAGTGTTTTATATCTGCAAAGACTATATATTTTGACAATTCAAAAAATTGCCAAATTAAAAAAAAATAGTTTTTTTTCTGAATTGAATTAAAAAAAAAAAAAACAGCTTTGCAACTTCTTTTGTAAGACTCTGTTAGTGAAACACATGTTCCTGTAAAATTTCTTAAGGAAACAAATAAATAAATAAAGCTTAAAGTAATATGCTTGTTATTGTTTTTAAATATCAAAGAAATAATTTCTAACACACACAGGATAGGGTATTAAAAATAGGCATTATTTGAAAGCATCTATATATACATTTGTAACAAATAAATATTTTTTTCAAAAGAACCCTTGAATTCTTTCCCTTCCTGAATTGATCTTATCAAAGATTTCTTTCATCATTTGTTCAGTGGCAAATGCAGAAGCAGAGAACACACAAAATCATTTATTCTAAGTAGGCAGACCCGACCTAGAAAATACGTGAGCAGAATAGTGCATCGCTGGCTCTGTCCGTCTGCAGAAATGATTGCGCACACATAACAGAAAAATATTTGGATTGCGACCATGTGTCGAAGCATAAAAAAGATAAATAAAAGATATGAACTCTACATAGATAAATCATCAAACTCTGAGGGAAGTTTATAGTCAATTAACACTGTAATCGTAATAGGGTAATAAAAAGTCATTATTCCAGTGCAAGTTGTATTTTATTGCCTTGTTTCATACATGTAGTTTAAGCTAGGAATTTAAAGATATATATATTCCTTTTGATAATTATTCGAAAACTTTATTTTGCATAACTTTTTACAGTTTCAAAATATGCACTTTCTCCTCTTTTAAAAAATGTAAAATTGAATAAAAATTTTTCCTAATTTGTACGTTTATTCTGTTGCTAATTACATTAAGACTTTTCTTAAAAGAATCACTTATTTTTAGTGTGTGGTTGTTCTAACTTCTAATCATGATGGCTAAACAAGATTGTAATTAGTTATATATATATATATAATTATTTTTCTACTTTTAGAATGTGTTGTAATAAATTTATTTATTTTGCTCTTTAAAATGAATTTAGAATGTTACATTCATTTTTTACTTAAACATAGAAACAATGATGGATATGCTTAGGAAAGTAAATTTAGTATATTCTAAAAGAAAAGAATAAAAATTTTTAGCTTAAAAAAATTGCGTCCGGTTTAGAGAAATGAAATTCTACCACGTTTATAAACAACAAATTCCGTTAGGCTTAAAAAAAAAAGAAATTATATTAAGCTTACAAAAATTGTATTAAGTTTAGCAAAGAAAGAGTTTCACTTAGTATTATAAGTATATATATAGTATATTCTAAAATTCTATTAAGTTTAAAAATTCTATTAGGATTAATTAACGAAATTTTTTTCTATTAAGATTAATTAAAGAAAATTTTCTATTAGGATTAATTAAATAAAATTTCCTATTAGGATTAATTAAAGAAAATTTTCTATTAGGCTTAGTAAAAAAAAAAACTTATATCAAGATTAGAAATACTATATTCCATTAAGCGTAAAAACTCTATTAGTCTTAAAGAAAATTTTCAGTTAGGCTTAGCAAAGAGAATTTCATTGTATGGATTATAATTACTGTATTCTACAAAACTTTAAAATTTTTAATACGCTTATTGAAGAAAATTTTCTATTAAGTTTAACAAAGTTGAATTCTTTTAAGCTCGGAAATACAAAATTAAATTTAACTTTAAAAATTTAAATGTAAAATTATATTTGATTTAGACCAAGAGCATTATTTCTAAATTAAAAAAAAAAGATTTATTTCTTATTTACTTGTATTGAAGGAGGAATGTCTCCTGGGGACGTAGAACGCCTGAACCTCAGACTCACATCCCTGAGTCGCCGAGTTCGCTTCCGGCTGGATGAGAGAGCTCGCATCGTCCAGCGCTGGCGTCTTCTCGGACACGGGGGACCAGCAGGTGCAGCAGCAGTAACAGCATCGCCACCACTTCATGATGGATACATTGTTGGCGACGGGGAAGGGAAGTGGACAACAATAAACTGCAATTGAAAATACCATTTATATCAGAATCAGAAAGACATAACAAATGCAATTGATAACTTCAATCAAATGTATACCTCTTACTGCAATTGAATCATTTGAAGAGTTTATTTATAACTTCATCTCGATTAAATGCGTCAGGAAATTATTGAAGAAGTTCGTAGCTTAACCTATAATTATTGGAGATTAATGACTAGAATACCAAGAAAGAAAATCTGATAAAGCCATTTGGAGTTGATTATTAAAAGATAATAATTTTGAAGAAATATTTCAAAGAGTTTTTAATTATATATTAACAGCATAGCATTGATGTTTAAAATAAGTTTACAAAAATTATCGAAATAAGTTATTTATGTACGTATGTCATTAATAAAAATCAGATCTCAAGTTATAATTAAAAAAAATCTGTAATAAGATCAACAGCTGATTTATCGCCATAGATGTCCCCATCCCTAAATAAAACAGTAAGCAATTGTCGATCTTGGCTTGGGCACGTATAATTTGAACTACTCTATCTGTGTCGGTCTCTACTGCACTGGCAGTAATGTTGAATTAGTGAACCCATTTGACGTATTAGCCGTAGCCATTTAATCCCTGGTAGTGATTTAAGTGTAAACGTCATACACTCTTCATAGGGTCTAAGCATCCAGTAGTACTAAGCTATAATATCATTCATTTTTTTGATTTTCGTGGGTAATCCGACCAGTTACTTGTTACCAGAGACGACGGCATGCGATTCTAGTCGCCTATCAACGAGTCCGCTGCCGAACTTTACCTACTCTTTAGACAACTGATATGAAAAGAGAGATTTTCCCTTAGATTAAATACAGCACACTTTTGTCATTTTTACTACCGACTTACGACAGAAAGGGTTATCTCATTTTCCATGATCAATATTATGGCAATAGCAGGTTGTCGTCAAATTCCAAAAAAAATTCAGAGGTGTAATAATAGACAGCAGGAGGGGTGACGAATCAACATAGAACACGGGAAACCACATTTGGTCGGTGAAGGCCGCGATAATAGTAAAGGTCGTGGTTATATATATATATATATATATATCGTATTTTGAAGTAGTGTTGGGCGGTGTATGTAGCTGTAATATTTGATTTAGTAATGACGTCTTCAGAATTGAGTTTCCTCTTTTATTTTGCAGCACACATAGCGTAAGTGGTCAATCTATTATTATTTTACATTTATTGGGTATAACACGTAAGCAGACACATATAACAGAAGCGACTTCTTGACGAACACAAACACAAAAGACAAAGAAAGGTGCAAATATTCACATTCTTACATGATGGCGGCAAGCAGAGAAAGAGAACGATTACATCAGAATTTTGTTTATATACCAGCAGTGCAAGCGCGCGACTATTACGTAATAGTAGTTCTGATTGGCTAGAATGCGCGGGACAGGGATTTCGGTTTAGCCGATTACGATTAAGATTACAATGTTTATTTTTAGACCAAAGAATTAAAGTTTGCCCAAGCGAATGCAAGGATTTGAAGCAACGTGATAGGGTTGCAGAAACCTGTATGTATGCAAATTTCCCACTTCTCCCGGCGTTGATGGAGAAGCATCAGCCAATGCACACCATGAGGTGAGGTTCATGCATGAAGGTGCACCAACACATTTTTGATTGTGGTGCGTATCCACCTCCATGATTCATACCCCAGGAGGTAGAGTGGATGCGGCATACCTGCTGCTTCACCTCCACTTTTACAAGACCCCAATCCCAAGGATTTTTAAATGTGGGGCCACCTGAAACCACTTGTGTATGAGACGCCAGTAG
The DNA here is from genome assembly GCA_019973955.1 of Trichonephila inaurata madagascariensis. Taxonomy (NCBI): domain Eukaryota; kingdom Metazoa; phylum Arthropoda; class Arachnida; order Araneae; family Nephilidae; genus Trichonephila; species Trichonephila inaurata. The sequence continues at coordinate 86,921 of BMAV01017079.1, read as the reverse complement.
CCACAGTGGAGAACCTTACGACACAGATCTTTGTCGCTTCAGCTGACATCGCCAGTACACCGGATATGTTTGAACGCGTTCGACAATCTTTCGTCCTTCGGTGTTGGCAACACTTTGACCTACGGGACCACAATTTCAAACAATTCCTGTGACAATCGCTTGCCGTTGCATTTCTGACGTCAAGCTATGATGCATTATTCTTATAGTATACATGTTTTACGTCTAATAAATGTATTTCTTATCTCGTATTGCCTCTTTTCATTTCACACTCGATATTACACTTTTCATAACTGATTTTGCTTGTTACTCCGACTGAACCTGGTTTGCGACCTAATGTTCTATGGTTACTCGTAGTCTCCATGATGCCTACTATCACCCCTCTTGAATTTATCGGACGAGTTTGACAACGCCTTGTATATACATATGTAGAGAGCGACAACGGCCAGATTATAAGTTACGTATACATTTATTAAAGGCAATTATTAACAAGGAGGGTTAAAAATTAATGAAAAGTAATTAAATCATCGTCAAAAACAACTCGATGGATTTCATGAGGCGTCTCTCTCGTTCATGTCTTGACGTCGTTTCTTTGTCTTCTGTCTCGATTGACGCGCTATCGTCTCATTTTCTGTCCGCGCGCGTTCCCCGTTCTGTGTCTCTATTGGTCTATGGTTCATGTGTTTGCGTTATCCTCGAAATGCCTTGTCAGCTATGTCGCGCTCTCTTAGCATTACGTCTACGCGGAATGTACGGAGGATATGATAAAATGAAAATCCAATCCCCCCACCACCACATATATCCACTATGTTTCTGCCAACGAACTTTTATTCATTTCCGATTAATTTCATCTACTCTATAAAATAAGAGAAAGGAAGAAAAAATGAAATGACTTATTCTTTTTTTAGCTGAGCTTATAACGATGTCGTTGGAGAAATTCACATTGTATTGAAGAGAGATTAACCGACTGCATAGTTTTAAAAAAATTCCCAAACCTTTTGATTACTCTTTCTTCTCAAGTTATGTAAAATAATACAAGATATGTGATCAATAGGTAAAAACAACAATACTCATATATCCTAAAATTCATTTTTCGTTCACGAATGGCTTTCATTGAAAAAAGTTTCACGTAATTAACCAGTTGATTTTTTTCCAGTAAGTAAAAATTTTATTCAGGAACTCTCTCGCAAGTAGAATATAGTTCTTTTTAGTAGAAAGCAATTGACACAAAAGTATAAATTCACAAAAGCAGGAATCTAAAACTTTTAGTACATAATGAGTCATGGATTCGAGTCCTAATACAACCCAATGCAGAGGCTAAAACCACTCTTTAAATCTATCGAGCATAAAATCCTTACGTTCGCGTGGTATGGAGATTTAGAGAGCGGGATATCACTTCAAACGCCATCACTTGGCTGAGATTAAAAATTACGAGGATCATCGCCTATAGCTTTCCTGTCGCTTAAGGGGATGACGTAAATTAAAGCTAAACCAATACCCCTCCCCCTCTTTAATCTGTATATTTTCTTACCAACCTGTCTACAGATTTCTTGAAATATCTCTTCAAATAATCATTCTAAACTTCTTTATATTTTCCTCGAAACATCTATTTTGGCAGCAAAATTTGTCAGCAACGCGTTTGTAGATAAAATCTTTCGCCAAGGTCTCTCTCAACATTATTAACAATAGTATCAACGATTCCCCTGCAAACGATCTTTTAAGCTAAAACTATTATTTCGGCTGGGGAGAGAAGGAAACTCAAATTATCAGAGATAATTAGTGCCTGAAATAGTGTATTTGGCGAGATATGCATTAATCTTTTTTACTGTCCCTAAATGTTTTTTTTTTTGCATGGAAATGAATTTTTTTTATGGACTATGCATATTATCGAACCAAAAAAAATTAATAAGCAAGTTATGAATCATATTCCTTTTTGAAAAAAAATATATTCACATTTCACTAAAAATATTTTCTTTACAAAATTAAAATAGCATTTTCTATCCGATATTTGATAAAAAATATTTTCATCCTTAGTATTATATTTAATCGTAACCTCTTTACATCGAGATATATTTAAAAAATTCTACCATCAGAAAAAAAGAGTTCCATAAAACATTTTTGCTACTCGAATTGATCCTCAAAGTGTTTCAGCAAACGCATTTGTCCCATTACATACGAAGAAAAAAATCTTTTAATCCCTTATTAAAATTAGAACGAGATTCTAAGAGTTTTTAATCTATGTGTTCAAATCTTTTGTGTTAATTTTTAGTGAAAAAATATAAATAAAAATTTCTCTTGTTTCCTTTAGTAGAAGTGAAATGGTTGTTAGTATTCTAATATTTAAAAAAAATAATATAGCATTAAGATAAAAAAATAACAATTTTTAATCCATTGTTAGCTTTTTGAATATGGATACTTGAGCTTTTATATTATACCAGAAAAAATAATCATATATCTTTCATTAAAAATTCCACAACATATTTTAGGATTTATCAAAATTATTATTAAATTACGTTATTGTTCTTTCTTTTTTTTGTGCTCGCATATTTTTACATTACAGAAATTAAATAAGTTTTGCACATAACTTGAATACGGCAACTTATTGATTTAACTTAAAATTCAAGGAAACCTGAGTCCATAACCAACCGAAAAAAAATTGTTTTTCACATAAATTTCGTAGAATAGAAAGAATAATTTGAAACTTGTTATAAATTGAGTTTGTAAACATATAAATCAAACAACTTCGACACTGAAAATTCGAAAAATTTGAAATAATTGCTTGTAATTCGAAACTACGTGATGAATTTAATTACGGGAAAAGATTAAATTTCTTTCAGTCAAAAGATATATATTCGAAAGTCGTAATAATATTTAAAAATGTGTTCTAAGAAATCGTAAACACAATTTATTTTACCGGTAATGAAATGAATTTTTGAAATGTAATATTTTCAAATTGCAGAGATTTTATTTAATCGTTTATTAGCGGTGCACTTCTAACAATGCCATGTCATTAATTGAAAATATGACTACCATTCACAGGATTTACCGTTTATTATTACTAATATTTAAAACACAAAGCACTATTTACAATTAGACAAGACAGAAACCTTAAAAAAACTCATTATCTTCACCCCATCTCTCAATTCCAAATTTTTTCTGCTTAGAAGAAAAACCGGTACAATCATCCATTGCAGGGATCTCTTTTTTACCATTTAAAACAGTGTTGCACGACAAGCCTTTACAGTGTTATCTCAAACTGATGAAAAATGTACTGATTTTACATTTGACTTTTTAAGGTATCCGACTACGTTCGGAACCGTGATTTTGCAAAAGCGCGTAAATGAATAATATTTATGATATTTAGTGTCACTTATATTAGAATACATGTATACAATTGTTTTAAGGACATTATGACAAAAAAAATTATATAAATGCAATATTTAGGCAAAAAATTAACTTAACCTTTTTCCAAATGCTCTCCTTTTGTAAAAAATGTTTCTATTGTATTAATTTTTTTTCCTGTATTCAGCTCAGACCTCTCTACAGAGGCTTAACTAGAATTTTTGAAATGCAGAACTCGGAAGTCGGTTTATCCATGTTTTACGAAAACAGAAGGAAGAAATTTTAAGAAAATACGCCGATAATTATTTCAAATGGTTGTAACTCTGAAAATAATATGAATTTTTCAAAAATCATAGTTGGGCCTCTGTACAGAAGTCTGAGCTATATATACAGACAAAATATTAATACAATATAAATATTTTTTACAAAAGGAGAACATTTGGAAAAAAGGTTATTCTAAGTTAAATTTTTGCCAAAATATTGTATTTAAATTATTGTTTTTGTCATAATGTCCTTAAAACAATTGTATACATGTATTCTAATCTAAGTGACACTAAATATCATGAAAATTATCCATTTATGCGCTTTTTTAAAATCATGGTTCCGAACGTAGTCGGATACCTTAAGGCGCATATCTAACAATCCAATTAGTTAAATGCTCCATCATTATAGCAAATTTTTATTGAAAGGAAACACATACCATGGTTCACATGGTAAAGGCAATGGATGACCTCAATCTCTTACTTTACTTTGATTTATTTAAATTTAAATCACAGCTGTGCTTAAACCATACTCTTGGCAACACATCTTACTTAATTCTGAACATTTATTGAGAGATATGTTACCCAACTACACTAATAGAAGCTGATTCATTATTAATGCCTGACTTTGAAGCTACAAGAGGGCTACTGGTGACAAACCTCATAATCTTAAGCCATGGTCAATTGAAGAGGAAGTTATCTTAAGCTCAGACAGACTTTTAATTCTTGATGGATTTGATGTGATCCACTACTCGACGGGTCTTTAAAGAAACCAAGACTCAAAACCTACCACCTAATAACACTAATCCCGAGTTCACGACAATGACCACTAGGCTAACATGACCACAAGCTAGTAGAGGACTTAAAAAAATGTTATTTTGTTACACAAAAATATTATCTTCCTTAGTAAAATTATTTTCTCTTATTCAAAATAGGTTAATAAAAATTTACCTGGTCAAGAGACATACGCGAGATGTGTTAAAACAACATCTAATCATAATTTTTCTCGTGCGAAGAAATAAAGATGGGAAGGTATGATTGGATCCAGTTGTAAGCGATTCCCATGTGCATTCGTGAAAGTTTTCTTACCCATAGAATTTTTTGGCAGCCACTGCAGAAAGCCATTGAGTGCAGAGATGCAAGTGAACATAGTCGAATTTTAGTTTTTGGCGAGTTAACAGAAAAATTTGAACAATGATACATTCAATTTTATGTAAAATTTGAAGATTCCCATAACAAGTAGTTGCTATGCGAATGAGAGGGTATGGGACATCCCGTTAATTTCTTATGAACGAAAAAGTTTGTCCGCCTAGAGCTCGGCTAATCGACGAATACCTTAAGAATGAGGATATTCAGAGGATGGATAGTCGTGCCACATCTCCAGACAGGAATTCTTTCGAATATGTACGTGGCAGAACAATTGCGACACGGAAGCTCCATCCTAGAACATTCTCGGAACTAAGAATTTTGAGGAGTAGGATAGATTGCTCTAAGACTTTGTAAAAAACATGAGACCTCGTTGTCAGAGTTATATTGCAGTCAAGGGTGATTATATCCATTATTAAAATCTGCACAAATGCTATCTTACGAAATAATTTTTGGACTGCCACCCTGTCAATAACATGAGCATGAGCAATTACCGTAAAGGTTTTATTGCTACATTTTATGGTAAAATTTTCTTAAGTATTTTCATATCATATTTCACTTGAATTAGATTAGTAGCTTTTGAAAATTCTACAAAACTGTGTTTGCCTCTTAACTTTTGCGCATATGTGTAATATATTTTATAAATATATGTCTGATATCGAACCCATTTCGAACAACAGTGAAATTTTAAGGAGTGTTTTAAATAATTATTTTTTACAAGCAAAATTATTACATCTTTTTATTTAAATATGTTATTTCGATTTTCACTTAAAATATGCTTATAAATTTCATCTAATTATAAAATATTATCCATGTCCCCTCCCCCCAATCGTTTGAAGTTATAAATTTCTCAAGTATTTATAATCTACTTACAAAATCAATACTCGAAAAGGATTTCAACATCTCGCGAAAATGATAAAATAAAAGATAGTCTGAAGTCTGTTAATTTGCCAATTACCTCTTAACAAAAAATTGCTTGTTGAATATAATGCTCAAAAGGAAAGATCTATGTTTGTAAAGAGAAAAAAAAGGTGGAGTTTAAAAGCCCTGCAGACTTTTAACAAATATTGACGAAGGAAAAATATTTTAAACTTATCGAGAATTTGCGTTTCACAGGTTTTTTTTTATTTAACTAAATAGAATTAGAAATTAAAACGATTGTATTTGCTTAAGCCTGTTTTTTAAGAAAAGCAAACTTCTCAAAGCCTTTGAATATTAGGATCAATCAAGCAATAAACTCAAATAAATAAAAATAAAAAAGAACACGATTTCGAAATTCTTTGAATTGAAAATTTTCGCTTGGTCGAGTTATTCTTGAAAGAATTAAAACAACTCGTTTTAATTTATATTTTTGGACATTTTTAATTAAGAGATAGCAGAGAGCAAATAGAGAAATATTAATGGATATGCCAAAATGCATTTTTTATAGATTTTTTTTTCATATTAAATTTTAAAAAAATTAAAGTGGGAAAGTAAATACAAAATTCCAGTTATTCAGTATACACCTCAATAAATTAAATATTTAATTTTAACATATATATGTATATATATATATATAGTAATATAAAATAAAAGTGAAGAAGTACTAGAACCTACAGTGCTAAAGCAGGAAGAAATTGGAATTAATCAAACACAACAAATGTAGATACAAAAAAGTCTTTGGACTAAACTGGAGACCTATTATGATTTCTAAAGCTGTCACTGAATTAGGCCAGCGATATATATATATATATATATTCGAAATTCTCTATTAAAAAGAGATGGACACTCAACAAGCAAAACTGAAAAGAATTGAAATTTCAAGACAACCAGATATTGAAGGATAAATGAGAAATTAAAAATATAATAAAGTTTAAAATATAAAAAAAAAATGTGTGCTACTGTATTATAAATATTGCTGGTTTAGGACAGCTGATATATAAAATAATTTATATAAAAGTGGGGTTGAACATTTTTGGTGGCAAGTCAACCTTCCCCCTTTATGTTAATAATACTGAGCAAAAACCTTATGAAAATAATGGATAAAATATCTAAATTCATTACAAGATAAAGGTAAATTACCTAAAATTTGCATTCAAAAATGTAGAGCTCGAGCTAAATCTGAGTACAATAAACAATGTATTGCCAGATTCTGGACCCAAAGACAAATTCAAAGCATGGGAAACACACGTAACAAAAGTATGAAAAGAACAGAAATAAAAATTAAAAAGAGTGTTTACAAACTACCATAACTATTGTGACACTGGAGTTATATATGAATTAAAAAATAATAAGTAATTTTATCTAATATTAGAATATGGAGGTAACTATATCTAGGAAAAATGACAAATTTATATCATTAAACTATTATTAATCTACGGAATTTTAATCCTTAGTATTAAGAATTTCAAATAGCTATTAATAAAATTGATTGGTATTTCTGAATTAAGTAATATTTAGTAAAATGTTTATAGTTTTTTTATTTGTTCTGATTTTGTTGAAACTAGAAATTTATTGCGTTGAATATAATTAATGACAATATTTCTGAATATAGAAATGTGCACGTTACTCTTTCAATGAGGAACTTTTATAATATTGCAATAATTTTCTTCTCTTTTATCATAAACATTAGTAACTATAACATTTTCTTTTTAATTGATATGTATATCAAGAATTTTTGCTTCATTGTTGTTTCTATTTGTCTGTATTAAATTAAGATACTGTGGAAAAAAATTAGTGTTAGATTTAAAATTGTCTACATATGTACACTCATGGACAAAAAAATTAGCGCAACAAGATGGAGTGGTCAAAATGAAACGAAATTTTAGATACGCAATGACTACTTTGTATCAAGTAAATGATTAGAAAATTAAAGAAAAAGGATAATTTATTTCAGAGAAAAAGGCAAAAGAACGGAGGATTTAATACCCTGCTGAGCCTCCTCTAGCGCGAATGCACGATGCGAAAACATCAGGCATTGAGGCAAACAAGTTCTGTATGACGTCTTGAGACATTTCGTTCCATATTTGCTGTAACCTTGCCTCTAGTTCGTTCACACTTGTGAGATGCCCAACTCGTCGTCCCAAATGATCCCAGATATGCTCGATTGGAGACCAATCTGGGAATAGGCAGGCCAAGGAAGGGTAGCAACCGTGCGGAAACAGTCTTGTTACACCCTTGCTGTGTGAGGTAGAGTGTTGTCTTGTTGGAAAATGGGTCCCGGGAGCCGTTGCATGAGTGGCAACACATGTGGTTGCAGGATGTCATGGACATACAGCTGGGCTGTCTTGGTGCTACGAATCAATACTAGAGGTGACCATGTGTTGTAGGCAATGACACCCCATACCAGCTGTGGGAGAGGTGTGTTTCTGTAAAGCAAAGGCAGGATTGAGGCGTTCACCACGGGGTCTCCACACACGAACACGATTGTCATTACAGATATTGAATCTGGATCCGTTGCTAAAGATGACCTGGTTCCATTCTGCTGCAGTCCAGTTTCCTCGTGCGAGGCACCGCTTTAAACGGGAGCGTCGATGAATGAGCGTCAAGGGCAGCACACGTAATGGGAGCCGCGATCCCAAATGTCCTTCAGCCAAACACCTTCGTATGGTTCGAGAAGACACAGGGGCCCCTAGTGAAGGTGCTACCTGTGCCTGGATGGCGGCCGATGAAGCAGTTGGCTGTACGCGTGCATTTCTTACTATCTGGTGGTTTTCCCGACGACTGGTCTGTCGAGGGCGTCCTGAGGCTGGTCTTCGTGTAAATGGCATCTTTCGGATCCACTGGTCCCAACACCTCACAACACAATCAGAACGGCCAAATTGACGAGCTACTCGCCTAGCTGACCACCCAGCTTCCATCATGCCGATGATTCTCCCCCTCTCAAAATGCGACAGCTGTTCATATTGTCTTTGTTAATGGCATAATGACATGTTTACCTCAGCTCTTCCTTTGTAAACGGTTCAGAACACTCAAACAAGCTTTGGTTACCTGTCTTATACTCCATGGAGAACGACGTTAAACGCCCTCTACCGGCTATACGTATTGCGCAATCACGCTGCATTCCTATTTATCTCCCAGACATGTACCTTCATGCCAAGTTTCTTACGATCCCGCAATTATTTCTTGGTGCACTAATTTTTTTACCCATGAGTGAATATAAATATCTTTCGGTTCCACAGCGTACTATACGCTGAGTTTGTCCTGTCATTTTTTTAGTGCAATATGACTGATGTGGTCTTATTGAAGAGGCGATCAAAAGGCTTTTACAAGAGCTCAAGGATCAATGTAATGAAATAAGAAATGATAAATTGAATGAAACCGACGAGATTTAAATCATATCTAATGCAGAAATTTTTGACGATCAAACATATGTTTTAGGATAAGAGTGTGAAACTGTTCATTATTTGAGAAATTTACTACCCAATTTCCAAACATATTCATTATTTACTAAAATTAAACAATAGACGAACAGTTTGTACGTTTTTCGGTAAAGTGACCTTTTTGGCAAAATTAACCATCAAAGCTAGGGGCGAGATTTGGAATCAAATTGTTGTTGATGTATAGTGTCAAAACAGTATATGTTTATGTAGGTGTATACTGGAAAAGCTTTCTGGTGATGAAGCGACATAAATCGAGAAAGAAATACATTTTTGTCTCTAATAAAAACAACTGAAAGCACGGAATAATATGGTTGATAATTTTATTCACAGAGATATCCTTGCCGATGAATTATTGAAAAGAAGACTGAATGCAGTTGGAATTTTTAAGGAAACAAACCATTCATTCCTCAAGAATTTCAATCTTCACGTGATCGAAAATCATTGTTATCACTGTTTGGATTTCTAAAGGATTAAGACCTTCGTGTCATATGTGCCTAACAGATAAAAGTGGAATGCTTCTATCCACTCTGCGCCACGATGGGGAAGTTTCACAAGAAAAGGAAAAGAATCTGACTTAATTTTGCTCTGTGGAGTATATTAATATGTGGAGTAGATACGACGTTAACTAGTCACTATTCATACATGGAAAAGATGAAAATGAAGAAGAATGGGGTGTTTGTTTTATAATCAAGCTGAAATTTAATGCTTTTGTTGTTTGTATGCATATCAATCCCTCGTACAATGAACATCAACTTTTCAAAAGATGCCCATTCATAAGGGAACTTGAAAAGTGCCTTACATATAGCCATGGAAATGTTAACTGAAAAGGAACATGCCAGTAATAATTAGCAAAAAGGTTTTATCTGCTGAAGGTGAAAATTTAGATATCAGAACATGTAAACTAAGCAGTTGTAAATAATGGGACACTAAGTAAGCTCGAAAAACTCAGATCATACGTGCATTATATCAGGGATTTCTCTACCATGAACATGTAAGTATTTATAGAAAATCTTCTCTGTAATAAAAAAACATCTGCAGTCTTGAAACAGTTGTAACGAAACGTTATGTGAATTACTTCATTTCTGTTAAAATTTTGAAAATCTTATGTGAAACCAAGAGATTGGTCTGAAAAGGATTAATATGAGAAAAAAAAAGAGCTCGGAGAATACGAATGAATTAAAATTCTTCTAATGAGAATTACAAAAAAATTATACGTAAAATGGAAATTAGATAAAAGTATTTGTTAAAGCATAGAGTAAATAAATCTTTACGAATTCGACTGATTGAATCCAAGCAGGTGAAAAGTGCTATTTCTCTACGGGATAGAACGGCAAAACAGAACACATTGTTTACAACATCTTTAAAAATCAACGTAAAAAAAACACAAAAAAATTTAAAAAAAAAAAAAAAAAAAAAAAATTAAGAATATATATGTGAATAATAAAATTTAGAAAAATAAATTTAATTTTGACAAAAACATAAAACAATATATTTTCCATAACAAATGATGGAATCTATTTTTTTTTTTTCAATTCCTACTATTAGCTCACATTCTCTGTATATTTAACTTGGTGGAACATTCAATCATTAATAAAATACACTTCAACGCACTTAATTGAGCTAAAACTTTACATACATGAGTATTTTGGATGACAATATAATCATTTAATAATTAATAAAAATTAATTGCTTAAAACTAATTATTCAAAGAATTACAAATACAGCCCCTTTGACATCATTTATGTTGACTTAGCGACCCTTTTGGCGACTAGTGTCAAAACTTGAACAGGTTTTTTTTTACATTTTAAAGAGCTCATTTGAGCTGAATTTTTCTATACACTATTGTTTTCGCTAAAAATACGATAATTTAATTATAATTAATCAAAATTAATTGACTGAAACTTATTATTTAAAGAATTACAGATACAGCCACGTTGGTTTCATTTTTAGCAACTTGGGTCAAAACTTTAAAATATTTTTTTTCTCACGTTTTAAAGCATTCAGTTGAATTCAAATTTTATAGACAGGTTTGTTTTGGATGACAATACGATACTTTAATGATAATTAATAAAAATTAATTACCACCTAATGTTGTGATTCTGTCCAATGTATGTACATATTTATATTAACTGTAACTATTTAATAAAAAGTAACTAAAATAAAAATTTTCTTTCCTGAACTAGGTAGAAATTTTTTTCTCTCTTTATTTAATCTGATGACACATGGTATCTCCAAACGATTATATTTCAGTTGCAAAGATATTACCTCGGATTTTCGCCTCGCAAATATTTTAAGTAGATAAATACTTCGATTCAAAAATGCATCAAGAAGAAAACGAAATGACGGAAAAGAGTTATTGAATTAAACACGGTAGCTTCAAAAAATTTGTGACGGGTTCTTTCCGCGGGTCTTCCCCTAATCCTCTCAGGGAAACAATTCTTCAGTTTAAAATTGCTTTCCTTAGAGATGACTTAAATTTATGTTAATGCAATGCTATTTAAACCCTAACAATGGGTGTATTAGGTTAATCATGGAATCCGGAAAAGTTTATAGTAGAACGTGGTTTGGAAATTGAGAATCGTGCGTACTGAAGTTAGTATTGAAACTTAGAGTCTGTTCAGAGTAGTGGGGAGAATAAAAAATGTGAGAAAGAAAAAGAAATAAAAATGAGTGAAAGAAAGTATTTGAAAAGTGGTCAGATGCACTTTATGAGTAGCTAAAACAATAACTCTCCCTTTATGGATAATAAAACATATTGCAGATGTATCCTAAAATATAAGTGCCCTGAAGGTTCTTTATACATAAAAACAGCATGTGCTATGTGAATTTGTGGGGCCGCGGTAGCCTAGTGGTCGAATCGTTTCTGTTTTGTTCGAGTTCGAGCCCAGTACTACTATAGACCCGCCGTGTAGGAAGCGATGCACGTTAAATCTGTCGAGAGCTCAAACGTCCTACCGTTGGTGTGGTGTGGTAGTTAGGAGATGGATTTCCAGCTCAGGTGTCGTCCTCGTCACTTGACCATGGTTCAAAATTACCAGGTCCGTCGCCAAAAGCCCTCGTGTAGCTGAGCAGTGCGACGTTAATATTCATTCACTCACTATGTGAGTTTGTTTCACTATCTTAAGCCTTAACGTACAAGAATGAGAAACATAAAATAAAAAAAAAACCTGTATGATTTCATCATCAAAACAATCTGATATCTAGAAGCGTAAATGAATGACAGTTATTTAAACTGTTTGAGTTAGGTTGAGCGGAAGGCATTTTGGGACAATTCTGTATGCTGCCGGAGACCATTTAAGGCCTTTTCCAAAGCATCCCGAAGATAATTGAGAGAAGCTGTGGATTTAGACGGTTATTCCCCAGAAGAGAAACAGACTTCTTTGATAGCAACGAAAGAGGATCAGAATTCCCAAAGGGAAACGGACCCAGGGATTACCAACATTTTCAGAAATAAATAGAAGACAATGCAATTCCCTTCGCTATTTTCCTGAAAGGAAATGATAACGCTGAACGTTTGGCGAGTTTTATTCAACACTTAGCCGTAGTTTCGTTTCTATGTGGAAGGAAGATAAAGAAATAAAGTGGTAAAATTGGGGGCGAATGGATTTCTAATATGGTATTAATAAAAAAAATCCAATATTATGTATAATTTACAAATATCAGGTAATGATAAAGGATGTAGCATTTTTGAACTGAGAAAAATAAATATGTGTATTTTTACTTAAAATAATGCATTCATTAAAATATTCGTCCTTGCATTAAGCAGCCCTTTTTCCAACGGGAAGCTAATTTAAAAAATGGCATTTTTAAAAAACTGTTTATTTTTATTTTCAAAAAATATCAAATTCTCTCTTTTCAGTTCTTTATTATTCAATTATTTGCATGCAAGTGAGTGTCCTAAGATAAAACAAGTAATATAAAAAAAAATTAAGTCAATTCCCACTTAGATCAACAAAGAAAAATTTTATTTTAGCTACTTTTTATCAAATAGTTACAATTAATATAAATAGGTATATACATATGACAGAATCACAACATTAAGTGGTAATTAATTTTTGTTAATTATCATTAAAGTATCGTATTATCATCTAAAACAATCGTGTATATAAAATTTCAATTCAACTGAATGCTTTAAAACGTGAGAAAAAAACCTTTTCATATTTTGACACAAGTCGCCAAAAATGAGGCCAACGTGGCTGTGTGTGTATCTGTAATTCTTTAAATAATTAGTTTTAATCAATTAAAATTTTTAAAAATTGTAATTAAATTATTGTATTGTCATCCAAAATAATCACGCATATAAATTTTCAGCTCAATTGAGTGCTTTAAAATGTATTTTATTTAAGTTTGAAAATTCCACCAAGATAAATAAATATATAGAGACAGAGTGTGTGTGAGCTAATAGTAGGAATTGAAATAGGTGGAAATTCGATAGAGATATCTCTGAGGAGGTTGGAGGATGGGGAGGAATTCCCACTTTAAATGCATCACCTGCATTCTTGTCTTTACTGTACCGTTTGGTCGTGTACAACTCATTTATTTAATTTACAGCTCTTTCTTATTTTGCACACAAATATATTTCTATATTGTATAATCACTTACTAGGAATACTTTGAAGTTGTTAAAATACTAAACAGGAATAGGCTTCAATCAGTGTCTCTACTTTGCTGATATTTAGATCAAATGGTCAACCTGACATGGCGTCGTGTCTAGGAATTCAATCACGACAGAAAACTTTTCACCTTTATGTTTTGTTTTTTTTACAAAGACAGTATAAGCACTTTTTACACCTACTATAGATTTATTTTAAAGTTTTAATTAGCAAAACGCATGAATTATTTTATGTTTTACAGAGACACTTTTAAGGGTTCAAATTATATTTTGAATTGAAGTGAATGGCTTTATGTTTCCTCTCTCTCTCTCTCTCTCTCAACACTAAAGTAAAACACATGCTAGTGTAGGAGATAAACAATTCTGAAATATTATACGATGACAGCTATAAATTGTCATTGTAATTTCTATATACTATAATGTTGGCAAAACCTTTTTGGTCGCCTAACTATAACAGTAGATATCCTAAAACAATCCTGTCAAATTTATTTAGATTGAAATTAGAACTGATTCAATAATATGTGTATATGATGAATCCGGACCACCTTCAATTTTGTTAACGCTTAATCAATACATCTCAATTAAACTTCTCGCGTACCAAGAACTCTCTCTTCTAATTCTTGAAGGCTATCTTCGGCTAATGTTAAAGAATAAGGACCGAATCCGGAATATTTTTTCAGATATAAAAGTACTCAAACATTAATATTGTATTCTAGCTACACTATCCTTTAGAGAATCACTTATTTTATCATACTACTCATTTTTATACGAGTTGTGTGTGACACATTTTTTCTTTTATAAAATGTGTTTTGCATTTTTTTTTCTATACCGTAATACTAAATGAGCTATCCCTTCACATGTTAAAAGGGAAAACTAATTATTTATGAAATATTTTGAAATTTTAAAAATACCATATTATAAACAAATGCATGAGCTACAATGTCGCAATTTTTTATAAAAATTGAAACATTTTTTCTGTCCAAAAATGTGCTCCGCGTCAAGTTCACGCTCTCGTACATATGGCAAAAACAGCCTTAACTCATCAAAGGTGACAGGGAATTTCCTTGTGTTATACATGTACTCGCGCACTTCTATTTGATTTTGATGCCTGTTGCATACGGTGTGCGAGTTTTGGTGGACTTTAATCATGGTTTAAAGTACGTGAAAATTAGTTGAATTTAACTGGAGTATAATAAAAACTGAAACTACAATTAATGGCTGTTTTTTTTTTTTTTTTTTGTTTGGGGGGAACAAAATTTCATACCATCTAACAAGATGCAATTTGATAATCCATCGGGAAATAGAAGATAGATGAATATGAAATATATATATTTCATATTTATATATTTGACCACTACGATAAAGTGGTCGTGTCTTGAGAGAGAGGGAAAAAAAGTTTGAGAGAGAAATAAAGAGGCTTGATCTTGATCACATCATTTATTTTTGTTACACATCGAGCAAGTTATTTGAGCATGCTTCTCATACGTGCCAAAATAAAAAAGAGGGAATTATTGAAATACTGGGTTTTTATACATAGGGAAGAAAAGGGGAAAATGTATTATAAAAGATGTGTTTAGTGTCATGTGTCATGTGTGATTAGGTGAAGAAAATAATCCGTTATTTTAAGAAATGACAGAATTATTTAGGGAATATTAATAATATATTGGATATTGAATACTGCTGTGGGTACTAGACTTTGCCACATTATACTTCTCTTTTATTAAAATTTAATAATCCTTATTTTTTCCGTATTACTACATATTTCTCTACACAGCACCTTCAAAGAATATAGTTCAGATCTAATGGATGCAAAATGAAAATCTCGAAAAATGTGCGCCCTATGAATTGTGTATATTTGAAATAATACAACAGAAGGTACAAACCTGTTAACTTATAAATGAACATAGTGAAATTATATGATATTTGATATTAAAATAACGTGAATTATTTAAAATAATTTTATTTTAACAATATACAAAGATAAGAGAGGGAAAAGTGAAAATTTATAATATTGAAAGAAAAATTACTTTAGTTATGGATATGTAAGTTCATAAAGATTTAAAAAAGATATAAATATTAATCGCATTGTTTAGTTTTGTGAATTTAGTAAAAATAGATGTTACATTAAAGTTCACGATAAAAAAAAAGTAAAGATTTTAATTTTATTATTTACATTAAACTCCACAGAAGAATATGTTAGTACTCTATACTTCACTTAATTATAGATTATGTATTTATTAATGTTCACTTATTTAATTCTTATTCCATATTTATTATTGTTGTTTTCTTATTGAATTATTATATTACATTTATTATTGTTCACTTATTTAATTATTACATTGCATTTATTATTGTTCCCTTGTTTAATTATTACCGTACATTTATTGTTCTCTTGTTCAATTACTATAGTACATTAATTTTTCTTTTATTTAATACAGTGCTTCTCAAACTGTGGGGAGTGCCCCCTAGAGGGGCGTGAGCATATTGAAAAGCCGAAAACAAAAGATTATTTAAAAAAATTTATTAATTTGTTGAAAGTAAACACATGAACAAAATATATTCTAACATGATGAAAAAAAATATTTAAACTAATATAATACACTTCTAAAAGTATCATTACTACACAATGTATTTGATAATTAATTTATCAATACTAAGTTAAGAACAAATTTAATAATTGCAAGTGACCCCACAGGTTTGTCATATATATAGAATTATATGCAAAAATTAACATTTATCTTGATAATTTGTACGGCTTATAATTAATCCCTTAACTGCAGATTTGCGGTTACTCGATTTACCCCACAATGCCACCGTTTGTCATGTATGCACAGGTACGTGGTGTATTTGGGGAGAGGAGAGAAAGAGAATAAATAAGAAAATTCTCTGAAATAAGTAAATAATTCGCAAATACTATTAAGGTCATTTTATTGCATTCCGAAGCCTTCAGCATAATTTTATGAATAGCAGCGAGAGTAGAAAAAAAATTGTATTTCGGAAAGACGTATATATACGTCCGCGACAATTTATTCACTGGCTGAGATAGAGGGTTATATATGCCAGTAGTGGAGAGGTTAAAATTGTATTGTACCTAAGAATCAAAGTATCGTTTTATTGCAATCAATACCTCGTTATTGTATGTAGGGGGGCGCGAAGAAAATTGTGATTGAATTTTGGGTCGCACGTATTGAAAATTTGAGAAGCACTGATTTAATATATTTATTCTATATTTCCTATTGTTTCTTACCTAATGGTTATTCAAGGATTATTAATGTACCCTCTATTATAAAAAAAAATCATCTAACACGTTACAAATAGCTGTTTTCTCGCAACCAAAAAATGAATAAAAAGTAGAAGCATTTTTTTTTAAGTACAAAACCAAAAAAGTTTAGCGTAGAGTGCAGCCATGCAGATGGATAAAATAGCAGCAATCTAGACGTTCATTCGCATCCATCTGTTTACACACATACGCCCTGAGGCAACACGAGAGGGTAGAGGAAATTGCTCTATCTGATCAGCACACCGAATGCAAACATTAGAGCAAAAAAAGAAGTCAAACAATCTCTCTGTCGACATTTCCTACAGTAACCTATTCTTTCCTGACCTCTGAGATGACGTGTATTAAAAATTGCTATGTATGCCTCGTAAACCGTGCTCTTAAATTGTTCTT
>BMAV01017079.1:54293-69134 GCA_019973955.1 Trichonephila inaurata madagascariensis | reverse complement strand
AAAAATTGCTATGTATGCCTCGTAAACCGTGCTCTTAAATTGTTCTTGAGTGATTGACATTAAACTTCAAATTCTTCCATACATAACTATAAACATAAAATGCATTATACAGGATGATTCGCTGCCAGCCCATCAAATTTGCAGAGTGTGTAGGGTCAAAGTGGGCATTATGTCGATCGCGATCGACCGATGAACCGCCAAGATATTTGAGGGCGACCGCCTGAAGATTTTAGCAGTTAGTAATCATATACGGAAAATTCAAGACTGAGACTGACAGTACTCAGACTAAGTCTGCTACTGACTATACTAACGAAAACTAACTTTAGATAAAAATATTTATTTTTTTAATGTATTTTGAATTTTTTCTTCATAAATGCATCATTTGACATAATTATATTTGTGGCTATTATTATTATGTTTGTATCTTGCGTTTTGGTTTAAACGCGGTTTTAAAAGTGTTGTTGGAAAAGGTAAGTACATATTCAGTATTTATTATTAAGTTATAATAATAACCTCTTTTCCTTACCTCATCACTCCTACGACATTGGACAGTGGCGCACACAAGAATTTTTCAAGAAGGGGAGTCGAGGGTTGAAGGTCTACCATTCTCGTATCATACCCAATACGTAGCCAAACATAATTTTTTGATATTGTCGATTGCCGGGAGCAAAGAACAGCAAACAATAAATTACAGAATAAATAATTAGCATTAATTAATAAAAAAATACTAATAACAAATACTACGTTATTTTTACGTGGGACTACAATTAATCAGGAAAAAAAATCAAGGGCTGTGAGGGAGGCTCCGGACCCGTAGACCCCTCTCCCCCTTGCGTGCGCCACTAACAATGGGTGGACCGCAACACCTTGAAAAATATGAAGTAGCCCGCGTACCCTGGAAAATCCCCTAGATACGAGTTTTCGCCCAAAGAAGTAGAGGTAAAAAAACAAAAACAGTAGCGCAATAATGCGACAGAAAACATTTTATTGAATGGTTATACTACAACAAGGGCTCGAAACTACTTCTAGAAGTCGTCTGCTAGGCTTAGCAGCGGCGTTGAAAGGAATTATTTACGTTTTGGAAGTTCCCTGGCATGCCACTTATCTTCTCGGCACAGCTACAGATATTCAAGCGATCCCTTCAACCGAAGAAACTGGCGTCTGGTACGCCAAACACTTTATGTGAACCCAGTAAAAGAAGTCCATGCATTTTTGAACATCTCTTGTTGTACAACCTTCCAATAAAATGTTTTCTGTCCCAGTTATATGTTTCTGCTCTTTGCAGTGGTGTAACGTACACCCCCAAAACTCCCGCATTGCGGAGGGGGGGGGGGCAGGATCCTAGGGAGCCCGAAGACTGATTAACGCCTAGTACATACCCCTTGTAAGATTTGGCTTGAGGAGGGAAAGGAGACAAAGAATTAGTGGCGTAACGAAGAATATTAGAACCCCTTGCAAAGTCAAAGGGGACTCTAATATTCTTCGTTACGCTACTAGTTCTTTGTCTCCTTTTTCTTTTGTACCATAGCCCACATTTGCGACCCTGCATTCCTATTAGATTCCGAGTCTTCTTTATAACCCCTACACACTATACAAATTTGACGGTCTGGTAGCAAATCCCCCTGTATTTGTTAAAATATAAGTTTTTTTAAAAAAATTTTTATAAAAAAAGTTTATTGATATTATAACCATTTGAAGGTGTCAAAGACTAATCTTATAGTTCACTGCAATTTCAAGTAGTCGTGTAGTCATGATCGTGGGATAAGAACTAGTTTGAGTTGAGTAATAAGATTTCGTCCTAGTGCCATTCAAGATTCACTGTGTCGAGTGAGTGTTTATTCATTTCGTACTATGAAGAAAAATGAGGGTTGTTAGCAATGGACTTCATAATTTTGAACCAAGGTGGAGTTAAGAGGACAACACCCGAGCTGGCATCTGACTCTCCTTACTTCCAAGCCATGCCAATGGAAAGACTAAAGCAGCTCATGCGTTGAGCAGTTGAAACAAGGTTAAATCATTGGACTATCACAATCATCGTGTTTTGTAATGTGGAAGTTTAGATAATGGGGCGAGCCGCTCAGCTTCATCCTTGTCATTTACTGTGGCTCAAAATTACAAGGTCGATCTCTAACAGCCCTGGAATTGGTTTGAAGACCACGCGGCCTTCATAAAGCATTTAACCAATGAAACCACAATTCACATTAGAGTTGGGCAAAACTGAGATCAATGGTAATGGCGCAAAAAGGCTGAATTATGATGTTCGCATTAATTAACTTTGATAATTAGTTTCTAGTGTGGCATTGTATGCCCTCATTAAAATTTGATTTTTTTCAGCTTACCTGATTTTCTATTCTAAAAATAGCAAAAGTTTTAAAATTTCTGGGTAATGACAATTTAAAGAACGTTTTAGCACATTTGATAAAAAATAAGCTCGCTGTTTTGCAAAAAGTTTTTGATCCTGATGATGTGTTAATTCTTTCCGATTTCAAAATTATAAAACAATTGAGAAAAGAAGCATTTCGATGAAAAATATGGATTATTCAAAAGCGGTTGAGCGAGTTAGTGAGAGTTTTTTGACGACGGACTATTAAACCTGCTAGAGAACTTATGGCGAAGGACCTTGTCATTTTGAACCATTATCTAGTGACGAAGAAGACACCTGAGCTGGCTGTCCCCTCTCCTCCTATCTTTGTGCAAGACGGAGTAACTCCTCACATTGGGTACCAAGTCAAAGCACTGTTTAGTGCTAACTTTGGCAATAATCATGTAATATATATCCAGACATTTTCCAGATGGATGGTCTTCTCGTTAACCGACTTAAATTGCCTGTGATTTATGGTTGTAGGGATTTCTAAAAGATCGCGTTTATAGAGGAGGAATTAGGACTTTACCTGATTTGACGGCCAGCATTATACGCCATGTGGCTGAAATTCCTCGTGATTTGCTTCGCACTACCATTGGAAACGCTATAATGCACTATCAACATATTATTGATGTATGCAGAGCACATATTGAGCATATTCTGTAATTGAATAAATTTTAACGATTCTAACATATTTTTTGTCCTTCTTTGGTCACCACATTTCTTCCTAGTGTACAAAATTTGAGCTTCTTTTATTTCATAAACTTTTTCCCTCTACATGTCCATATAGCATAAATTGCAAGTTTCACACAAATCCGATAAGCAGAACGGGTTCTATAGGCCTCTGTGAATAGCGTAACTTTTATTATAACCACTCCGATACAAACTGATACTTAGTGGTGCAGTAGCCCATGAGGGCTACGGTCTACTGTGCCCAATCCAGTATACGAGACCATTGCAAACTGAGGTACATAAGCAGATGACCCCATCAGGTGGTCAGTCTGAAGCGAGGCCATCAGTGTTTAAGTCCCCAAACAATCTTGGTACTCCTTTATCAACACACTGCAGAAGGGATGAAAGGCTGAATTGACCTTGACCATCTTGAGGATAGAACCTCGAACCTGTGGTGTGGAAGCATGATACACTGCCACTCGGCCACTAGGCCTCCACCACTCCGGTACACCAACTCTAATAATCCACGCTAACTGGATTTATAAAATGTGACACGAATATTAATTGAATGAATTTATTGGCAGGGCCAAGTTGCGCAAATCCCAATTAATTTACTAGAAACCAAGTACAACAAGTAAATATTAAAATAAAAACATCATATATTTGTGAGTTAGAGGCGATGGAAGGATTAAAAAAAATAAAGATAAATATGGGTTAAATAAGTAACGGTGCTGAAGAAGCGAAAGAAAATGGTATGGCATCCCGCAAAGGCGTCACCCGCATTTTCCGAACACTGTGAATCCCAAAGAGGGATCATTCCAGTACCCCAGAATCGTGGATTCCATAATATAAAAAAGGTAAAAGACTGAGGGGAATGGTTGTTCGAATATCGCCACCCATGGGTTTCCAAACATGGTCACTCTGTTTCTGTTGCCGCTGTAAATACTTTGGTTATTAACCGTGCATTTAAAAGCAACACGAAGGCCATATTGACAGATCTCGTAATTTTGAACAGTGGTCAAATGACGAGAATGATACCTGGGTTGCTAATTCCGAACGTCCATATGAAGCTCACTTGAGGATTTTGAGCTCCAACACAGATTTAACGGGCAACAACTCCACTCTAGGCAGTGTCCTTAAGCTCAGGTTCGATTGTAAACAATTTTAGACGCATTTACACCGAAAAGAAAAGAAAAAATCTAAACTTCGTTTTTTTCTTATAATTGAAACAACATTTATAAAAAATTTAGAAATAATACAAAAAAATTATTTCTATCATTTGTAGATTTTATACCGCCAATTTTACAAAATTAATCAATTCTTGAACAAAACAATTTTTCCACTTATGCAGTATATCCTCTTCATAATTTATTTTTATAAACTTAATATTTAAAAAAAGGAAATCCATTTTAATTGAAACTAAAAAATTCCACATCATTGCGCGCTTCAAAACTAATTATGATAAATGGATATGTAATCCCCTCAGAGATCACTCAACAGTTAAATTAATAAATGAACATTTTTGTTTCTGGAAAAAAAAATCACAATTGCGTCCTATCATTTCTAATTATCATCAGGGTAGATAACGTAACAAACAGTATTGTAGAAGAAAAAAAAACAATTCCAAATGATATATGACAAAAATGTCGGCATTCAAAAGAAAATGTTTTGTAAAAATGAGTATGACATATCTCGACTTTCAAATTTTATCAGAAAGATAAATGTGTGTGTGTGTGAACCCTATCTCCCCATTATTTAACTGAAACCTCATTAATGAAAAGCTACAAATTTAACAAGAGATAAATCCCGAACGTAATTGAATGAAGAAGAGCGGAAAGAATGAATTCAAAAGTACACATATTTAGTATTTCATAAATGCGCAAATAAGTTCTATCCAAAACTAAAAGAAGATGTTTTATAATCATTTGTGTGTATTAACGTTTTCACAATTGTTTTAAAAATTCATTCAATTAGACGTTGAACGGATTTTATTTTTATCTGTACCTTTCCATGTGATTCGATTTTTTGAATTTTTGGAGGGTTTTTTTCTTGTTATTTTTCATAGAATATATTTAAACTTGTTTGTTTTAAAATGTAGCCGCCTGACATTAATAAATGCGTCAGACTGTATTAATTTTAATCAAATAACTACTTTCCTTAACATTAATTTTTAATTGAAATCCAAAAATATATCTGATTTCCTCGAAAGGATTTCAAGATTTCTTAATAATTTCTGTTCCTAAATTA
Source organism: Trichonephila inaurata madagascariensis (assembly GCA_019973955.1). NCBI lineage: Eukaryota > Metazoa > Arthropoda > Arachnida > Araneae > Nephilidae > Trichonephila > Trichonephila inaurata. The sequence goes on along the minus strand of BMAV01017079.1, from coordinate 63,853 downwards.
ATATTCATACTTAGGAATTTTGATTTTTTTTACTTTAGAATTTAATGTATGTTTATTCAATGTATAAATTTAGCAATACTTGTTTTTATTAATCCGTCACACTTGGAAAATGTTTGTATGTTTAAAATAATGAATTCAGTGCTTTTATTGCCTTTTTAAATTTAATTATAAATATAATAAATTAATAAAAATTAAATTAAAAAATTAAACTCATTTAATGTAGTATTATATTTTTATAATGTTTAAAACAATTGTTAATTCCTATAAGTAGTAGGAAAATAAAAATATTTTTCCATACGTTTTCGTTGTTTAATTTTACAAAATTTGTTATTCATTTTCTTTGTGATATGGACTTACATTAATATACACATTTACCTGTCATGAAAGTGTCATCCAGTCATTTTAAAATGGCCTAGTACTTTTCAATCGGTCTACTAGTCGAAATGTTACCACATGCATTTTGTTGTCATAGAAAACTGGTTTTAGCCGCACGCACACAGGTAATATACTGGTATTTTAATTTTTTTAATACAAACAAAACGACATTCTTTTTTAGCCTTTCCGCAGTAACATTCCGCATAACTGCGTTTCACAAATTGCGGGGCACCCCCTCAAAGGGGGCGGGATAACTTTACGAGGGGTTCGCGAGCCTATTAAAAAAGCGGAAACAAAAGATTAATTTTAAAAAAATTATTAATTTACTGAACGTAAATAAACAAAATGCATTCTGACATAATAAAAAAAATCGATACACATTTACACTGATATAATACACTTGTAAATGTTTCAATACTGCACAACGTATTTGATAATTAATTTAACAATGCTAAGTCAAGAACAGATTTAATAATTACCATTGACCTTATATGGGCTTGCCGTATATTAAATTATATGCACAAATTATGTATATATCAAATCTTGATAATTTGAGTGGTTTATTACTAATCCTCTAACTGTCGATTAAAATTGACGCGATTCGCTTCCCAATGCCCCTATTTTCCGCGTAGGCGTATGTATGTGATATATTGAGATGGAGGGGGGGAGAAAAGAAATAAATAATCAAATGAAAAAGTAAATCCTTCGTACACTGCCAAGGCCATTTTATTTCATCCCAAACCTTTGGAATACTTTTATGGAAAGCAGTTCTCAGAAAAGATTGTAGTGTGTAAAGACGTATATATACGTACGGGGCAATAAACGCTTTGGTTGAGCGGGGCGTTTGTATACGTCGGTGGAACAAAAAGCTAAAATCGCATTTTTGCTTTAGTGTCAAGTATTGTTCAAGACAAAAGATTGTTAGTGTGTGCAGGGGTGTGCATTGTTTTTGTGTTATTGTGTGCTATCGACGTTATTTCTACCTTGTCATAGTTGAGACCTGTAGTGTAAAAGGGTTTCTTATCTGCTCACGAGGAAAATATTCGTATTGTCATTTGGAGAGTGAGATACCAAATCAAGTATCGTCGCTTGACAGTTATTTAAAATGACGAGATTAATTGCCAACAGACATAAAATTATTTCCAGTAAACGACATTAATATAAATTAATTAGTTGAATGAGGGACGGGCAATAGGCTCAATTCATGTGACGTCATTAGTCACGTGATAGTGAAACCAACGTGGTTCTAGCCAATCAATTCAAAACTGAGACATTCAAAACAGACATCAAAGTCACTCGATAAAAACTATCTAGTGTTTCCAGTTCTCCGGTGTAGCCAAGTTTTTCCCTTTGCAGAAACTTTCTCTTAAAAAGTACACATGTATACAAAAGGCAATTTATTTAAAAGTATAAACATAAAATAGGATTTGTTTTAATTTAGAAAAATCTCTTTGAAGCAATTTTTTTCCCCTAACATTTAAACATCTTTACCCAAATATGAAATTTGAAATCTTATCCGAGTTTTACAAATAGAGCAACAAGTACAATTAGTTTAATGTTTGTTTTGAATTCAAAGGAAAGCACGTGTTTATTTTTATCATGTGACTTCATGAATTAAACCCATTGTGCTTTTTCTCGAGGGCCACAATGTGGAAGTGAACAATACGCACTAAATTTGCACATTAGTTAACTTTGCATCGCAAAAAAGGTAGAAATTGCACCATAAGAATCCATAAATATAGGGCAGTATAGTTCTTCAATTGATATTAATGGTGCTAATTTTTCACACCATCGATAGTTGCCAGTGTACTTAACCCTCAGACAGGAACATCTGTCTCTCAGAGGGAGATGATTTGCTTTGATGCCAACAGATAACGCTGGGGTGTTATTTCTGAGGTGGGCTGCCTTGACATCTTCAGTTGGACTCTACCCAGTGAGAGGATCACGTGGTGGTACTTGACAATTTTTTTCAACTCACTTCACTTCTTTTCTATCACCGTCTTACAGTATGTATATTCCCATAGTTTTTTTCATTTTTGGTATTACTATTTTTACATGAATGTAAATAATTTCTTATCAGTTCTTATAAAAAATACTAATCGCAATTCTTATGATAAAAGTACATTAATATATTGTGCCTTATAAAAATACTTAAATATTAAAAATTCTACTCGATTTCATAAGCGATATAAGGACATTTAAAACAGTCCTTAAGGCAGCGTTTCTCAAATTGTGGGGCGCGCCCCCCTTTGGAATCATGACAACTCTAGGTGAGCATATTGAAAAATCGAAAATAAAAGATTATCTCAAAAAATTTTTATTTATTGGAAGTAAGCAAACAAAATACTTTCTGACATAATAAAAAAATAAATACATATTTACACTGATATATTACACTTATAAATGTATCAGCGCTACATAATGTATTTAATAATTAATTTAACAGTACTAAGAACAAGTTTATTAATTATCAGTGACTCCATGGGCTTGTCAAAAATACAATAAAGAACATAAATTAACACTTATTTTGATAAGTTTTTTGTACGGTTTATAATTAATCCCTTAACTGTGTGCCGATTAAAAGTTATGCGATTCATTTCCCAATGCCAACTATTTTCCACGTAAGAACGCTTATGTGATATATTGGGGGGGATAAGGAAGCAAAGAAATAATATGAAATAAGTAAATCCATCTCAAATATTGTAAAGGTCCTTGTATTGCATTCTAAAGCCTTCGGAATAATTTTATGGACAACAGTGCACAGAATAGACCACACTTTAGAAAGACGTACATATACGTCCGGGGAAATAAAGGCTTTGGCTTAGCGAGACTTATATACTCCGGGGACGCTTAAGAGTTTGAAGCGGTATCGTAGTTTTAGCGTCAAAGTATAGTATTATTGAATTCAATACATTATCATTGTATGAGGGGGGCGCGATGAAAATTATGATTGAATATTGGTCGCGAATATTGCAACTTTGAGAAGCTCTGCCTTAAGGTAATAAAATTCAAAACAATTTGAGTACCCGTCTGTCAGACGGAAGTTTCTAAGAGTGACAAAAAAAAAAAAAAAAATTAAAAAAATGATGTTCTGGTCAAAGGGTTAATTTTAGAATCTGTTTAATGAGCAAAATACTTTTACTACTTTTTTTTTTAATCAAGAGAGAGTGCTTGATGAAATTCTCATTACAGTCTTGAAGTTAAGGTAATTAATCTCAGTACAATTTGGATTTTTTCTGACTTTGTCCTGACCACATACCAAACGAACACTTTGCGGGCAGCACACGGGCTACTATTTGCCCACCTCTTAGTTAAATGGATTGGAAGCAATGCGAAACAGCTTTCTTAAAAGATTTCAAAATAAAAATTGTTACAAGCCTATAAAATCCTTCAAAGTTCTGCCAAATGTCATTCCTTTTCTTGAATTTTAAACAGAACAAATACTTAAAACAACCCAGTGGCTCAGTGGTAGTGTTTCACGCTTCCACACCTCAGGTCTGGGGTTCAAATCCCGGGCTGTGCGAGGTCAACTCAGCCTTTCATCCCTATACTGGGTTTAATAAAATGACTACCAAGATTGCTTGGGAACTGAATACTTGGGGGTTTGCGTCAGACTGACCCTTTGACAGAAACATTTGCACATGCACCCCAGCGCCTGTTACTTATACCGAGATAGGCACAGTTGACCTTGGCTCTCAAGTTCTGTTGCGCCACTGAGTTCAGTTCAGTTAAATACTTAAAAAAATTAGAAGAATTTATTTGGACTTCAAAAATAATATTTGTGATGATTTTAAGGTATCCGACTACGTTTGGAACCGTGATTTTAAAAAAGCGCATAAATGGATAATTTTCATGATATTTAGTGTCATTTAGATTGGAATACATGTATAAAATTGTTTTAAGGACATTTTGACAACAAAAATAATTTAAATACAATATTTCGGCAAAAAATTAATTTAGAATAACCTTTTTTCAAAATGTTCTCCTTTTGTGAAAAATGCTTCTATTATAATAATATTTTGCCTGTGTATAGCTCAGACCTCTGTACAGAGGTTCAAAAGTGAGTTTTGAAAAATTCACATTATTTTCAGACTTACAGCCCATTGAAATAATTATCGGCGTTTTTTTCTTCAAATTTCTTCCCTCTGTTGTCGTATAAAACATGGATAAACCCACTTCTAAGTTATATATTTCAAACATTCTAGTTGAGCCTTTGTAGAAAGGTCTGAGCTATATACAAGAAAATTATTATTATATAATAGAAGCATTTTTCACAAAAGGAGAATATTTTGAAAATGTTTCATTCTATGTTTATTTTTTGTCAAAATATTGTACTTAAATAGTTTTTTTTATTGTAATACTATTCTTAAAACAGTTTTATATACATTTTCTAATCTAAGTGATAATAAATATCATAAATATTATCCATTTATAGGCTTTTGCAAAATCCCGGTTCCGAACGTAGTCGGATACCTTAAGGCAGGCTTTTATATGAGGTAAATGTATATTTAAAGTTCAAGAAAAGTCATTCAACATGTGAAAATTTCAACAAATCCGCTACCCAGTTTGCCTTTCATCGAACCTTTTTGAGTTTAAACGCGTAATAATTAGAGCAGATATAGAAGCTTCGAATCATTCCTTTTATTTTTGCATCACACTTTCAGATGGATATAAATTCACTTATCAGAAGTGGAGTATGAGGTGTAATCTAATAAATCACTATAGAGAGTGCAATTTCAGAATTTTCTCACTTTCTTTCTCTCCACAGAGAGAGGGAATTTAGCTTCCTTTAATCTTTTTCTGGGAACACATTTTCCAAAGTTCTTTTCTATTCATTTGTAGTCTCCTCCTTCGCCCTCAGAAGATTCTAAACAGCTTCTTTGTGTTAATTGGAAATTTCTCGCAGAACAGAATTTTTAGTAAAATCTTTGAAACATAGTGTTAAATATCATGTAGAGTTTTTGCAAGAAGAGTTAAAATATCTGCGCGAGACACTTATTCATTCAAAGCAAGTTTTTTTTCAATTCCTACTCTCTATTAGCTCACAATCTCTATATATTTATTTGTTTACTTATCTTGGTGGAATTTTCAATTATTAATAAAACACATTTTAAAGCGCTCAATTGAGCGGAAATTTTACACACGTGATTATTTTGGATGATAAAATACAGTAATTTAATTATAGTTAATAAAAATTAATTAATTAAAACTAATTATGTAAGGAATTACAAATACAGCCACGTTGGCATCATTTTTGGTGACTTAGCGACCCATATGGTGATTTGTGTCAAAACTTGAAAAGGTGTTTTTCTCACGTTTTAAAGCATTCAGTTGAACTGAAATTCTATATACATGATAGTTTTGGATGACAATACGATACTTTAATGATAATTAATAAAAATGAATTACCACTTAATGTTGTGATTCTGTCATATGTATATACATATTTAAATTAATTGTAACTATTTAATAAAAAGTAGCTAAAATAAAAATTTTCTTTGTTGCTTTAAGTAGGAATTGACTTAATTTTTTTTTTATATTACTTGTTTTATTTATTTATTTTTTTTGTTGATAAATAGTTTTAAAAGCATTTCTTGTGAAAAAATACCATTGAATTTCCTGTAAGAATTTTAGCCTATAAAAGAGATTTAAAAAATTTATTATTTGGAAGGAATAAAAATAATAAGTAAACGAAAGCAAGAAGATTAAAGGATACACATAAAATGGAAATATATGAATAAAAAATATAGGAATGTGTGAAACATAAAACCAAAGAATTTTGATAAGAGTTTTGTTTTAACATACGTAAAAAACTTCTTCTACTTCTTTAAATTTCCATGAATATATTTTAAATTTTATTAAAAACCAATTAATAAAACAATGGAAAATTTCCTTCGGTGGTATTAAAATACCGAGAGAAATAAATTTTAAAAAAAAAGTTATACTAAAAGCCATTATTTGGAACAAAAAATTGTGAATGTGTTTAAAAAAAACTTGAGAATACTCTGTAAATATTTTAATTTTTCCAATAATTCTTCACTTTACGTTAAATATATTTCTTTTTCTTTCATCCACTTTTTCTTTCTTTTTTAAAAGATATTTTGGATTAAAAAGAAGTAAAACAATACACATTATATTTTAAAATTAAAAACATCCGAAATCGTATTTTGTAAGACATTTTGTAAATTTTAAAAAATAAAAAATTGCGCCTTTTAGTACTAAAAAACATACTACTAAACTCGCATAAGTAATCAAATATAGTCGAATAGAATTAGAGAGAAATGTTTCTTTTTTGTTTTACTTAAATTCCAAAAATATTTAATTTAATTTTTTAAGAGGTAGCTTGTATTTCATAATTCCCAATCTCTACTTATTATTCATTATAAATATTATTCTCCTCTGAATTGTTTTATTTAAAAATTAAGATTCAATGCTCACACACAAGCCACAGCAGCTTATTTGGTACTCTAATGCATTGTTTCCCAGCTTTTTATCGCCGCAGACTGTGTGGCCAACGTTTGACAATTTTACTGTGGCTCTTTGAGGAATGGGGATTGATTGTTTATATTTTAGATTTTTCTGACTTTATAATTTTAATTTATTGCCTTCAGACTAAACAACAATTACACCAAAAAGTGAAGATAAAGTGATTTCCATGGAAGTCACACAAATCCGAGAGAAATATACCGCAGTAAATAAAATGGAAATACAGTCGAACCTCTATATAACGAACCTCTATATCGATAATTTTTCTATATAAAGAACTTTTTCTTGGAACCTTGAACATTTCACGATTTTCTTCGTAAAAAACCTCTCTGTAGCGAAGTGCATTTTCTATATAATGAATTGTTTCTCTTGTGATTCAATTTTTGTTCTCCCTTTTTTTTTAAAAGTATTTCTGAAAAAATTTCAAGTTATTCTCTCTTTAACACATTTTATGGTGATCATAAATCTTGAGCTGGCTTTATTAGATCCTAACCCACCGAGAGCAATACAGTTATGGACGTTTCATCCAAGAAGTGCTACCTTTAACCCACATTACCTAGTTCACTAGGAACATCTTCGATATCCTCTTTCACCCTCATTGGAGTTGTACCATGTCCCCGTGTTCTAATTACAAAATAATGTATGTGCAATATTTCGTGTATGATTTAAATATAAAATGTCCTTAAAATTCATTAATTTTAGTAAAAAATTATTTTCTTAATATTGAAAATACAGTGAATTCTTCGACATTCTTTTTTCTTGTTTTCCTAGCAGTTTTTCTTTCTTTCTTTTTTTTTCGATGGCTAAGATATATTAAATAAACATACATTAATTTAAAAAGAAGTGTGAAAAATTACTTTATTTAATATATAGTGTTTATGAATTTAAAATTTGTTTTATGTGGTTTATATAAAGTATATTAAATTGAACCTCTATATATAACGAAATTTCCATATAACGAACTTTTTTCCGGGATTGAGCAACTTCGTTATATAGAGGTCGGACTGTAATTCAATATTCCTTGTGCGGTCCGATACTATTTGATCCATGGATCGGTAGCAGTCCGCGGGCCGGGGTTTAGAGACCACTGATCTAATGGACTATTAATTAATATTAAGTGAATTTTGTACTTTCAAAAATGTGTTGCACAATGTTTATTAAAGTATCACCTAAAAACAAGTAAAATAAAAAAATAGTTTCTAAGTCAATTCCTACTTAGATCAACAACGAAAATTTTTATTTTAGCTAGTTTTTATTAAATAGTTACAATTAATATAAATATGTATATACATAGGACAGAATCACAACATTTAGTGGTAATTAGTTTTTTTTAATTATGATTAAAGTATCGTATTGTCCTTTTAATTTCAGTCCAACTGAATGCTTCAACACGTGAGAAAGAAACCTTTTCAAGTGTTGACACAAGTCGCCAAAAGGGTCGCTAAGTCGCCAACGTGGCTGTATTTGTAATTCTTTAAATAATTAGTTTTAATCAATTAATTTTTATTCATTATAATTAAATTATTGTATTGTCATCCCAAATGATCACGTGTATAAAATTTCAGCTCAATTCAGTGCTTTAAAATGTATTTTATTAACGATTGAAAATTCCACCAAGATAAATAAATAAATATACAAATATATGAATAAATAAATATATTGACAGTGCGAGCTAATAGTAGGAATTGAACAACTTAAGGTTTTTGGCGGAATAAACAAGGGAAGTGGATTGAACTGAAGGGTTTAGAGCTACAAACTGCATTCCCCCACCCCCGTCAAAAAGCTAAACCTCGCACTCAGCTGTTATTGAGTAAAAATAATTTTTTTTTACAGGTTAAGGCAAGTTTTACTGGCAAACGGGCTTCGTCATTTTGAACAACGATCAAACGATGAGGACGACACTTGGATGGAACCTCATGTTCTACATTTCCATACCACGTCAGGATTTTTAACACTGACAGATTTAATTACATCAGCCTCTATACTTGACTGCTTTTTTAGAGGTCCTAGGACTAAAACGCATGACTAGATAGCAACAAAAACTGTGATCATTCGGCCATCGTGACTACATTCAAATATCACTCAAATTCAGTTGCTGCATCAAAAACAATGACTTAATTTTTTTAAATTAAATTTTAAATTTTGATTTAAATTATAGTTTTTCAATATACAGAACAGTCCCGAAAACTCGGCATTCTATAGCGCAGCAGTCCAGATAACGCGGCTGACAAGCAAGACATTATGTCCGATGCATAAATTATTGTTGCTCTCACAGTTAATGAAAAAAGTGTGTGTGTACTTATGTACGCACGTAAGAAGTTATACTTTTTTGGCATAACTAGATTAAAATATTTCTAAAAATCTTTAGCAGGACAAACTGGGCCAAGGAGGAAAGGCGATCACGAGCAGAGATGGACGATACTAACCTTCTGTCAATCGAACCAGCCAAAACCGAGATAATCACGATTTAAATCATTTTAAACACCCCCCCCCCCCACACACACACTCAGGGACAATAGGACCACTAACATGGCGGGGGAGGGGGGCTCGGTAGACTGTGAAAGGTGAGAATGATCTGTCCCGTTCTATACATTTCTAGACAAAGCATTTTCGTATCCGTTCCTACGGAACGCAAAGCAAAGGTTCGCTGTCGCGGGTGTATAGCTCAGTGGTAATGCATTCGAGTGCAGATCGAGAAG
>BMAV01017079.1:31597-47552 GCA_019973955.1 Trichonephila inaurata madagascariensis | reverse complement strand
ATATATATATATATATATATATATATATATATATATATATATATAATGGAACTTTCTTACTTAACTGTGTGTACTGATAATTCATATTTTTTCCAACCAAAAAATGTTCTTTGTATAACTGGAAATAGTTGTTTATCGCGTTGGTTGCGAAAAATGTTGAACAGGAAAACTTACCCTCAAATGTTTGACACACTCTTTTGAAAAATTCGAGGGTTCATTTTTACGGTGACGTAAATAGTTTGCAAGCAAAATTTTACGGAATTCAGAATTTATTCTATTTTTAAAGATATCGGAGTATCAAAGAAAAAAAAATGACATCGATATTGAGAAAATTTTGTTGCATATGCTAATTAATTCGGACGAATACATACGTAAAACTTAATCAAAGCTAATAATATAATTGAATTTTTTTAAAGCTATTATGAATAACTTTAATTTTTTCTCCTGCTGCAAAGTCTTATCTTTCACTTTTTATGACAATTGTATAATCAGCCTCTCTAATGAGGCAACTTAGTTTTATGATGATGATAGAGGACAGTAGTGTAACAGGGAATATTAACACCCTCTCCTGCAAAGTACGGTTAACCAGACGTACTTGGCGTCAGTTAGACTTTGGGCCCCCTAGAATCTCCCCCCCCCACACACACACACGATGCGAGGGTGTACCTTACGCCACTAGTGGAGGATTCGAATCTATGACCTATGAATAGTGCGGTTGATGACTTTTCAAACCATGTTCACATAAATATGAATTTGGGAAATGGTATGCACACACATACTCGTACTAACTGAAATACTCTGTGTTACACTGGATTCTTAGGCTGTAGACTAAGCTATCAGGATTAAACAAAGATTTAAGATGCCAAACTTTCTTTAGTTGGACTATATTACGTGACCAAGATGAAAATTAGCTGAATGATTGATATATTGTTTATTTGTGATTCACTACAATAGAAGTATTGACGCTAAACCTCGCAAGTGACGAGAATTATACCTGAGCTGACAACTCACTCTCAATACTTCTACACCCAGGGTGGGCATTAAGTCGATCGCGATTGACTGATGGACCACCAAGACATTTTGGGGTGATCGCTTTCACTAAGACCTACAGATCATTCCATCGTACGAAAGTTCAGAAATAACGTATTTCTTCTAATCTAAGCCGCGCCCCAAATTCTCAACAAGATTTTGTGAAAATTGAAAAATAGTCTAAAACGTTTAATCGATAGCCAATTTTACGAAATTAAAATAAATTTAAAAGGAATACTATTAAGAAGTGAATACTTAATTATTGTTATGTATTATAAATTTTTAAATGCATGCATGAAGCTGTAATTGCTCTAAATACCCCATCAAATAGTTTTTGTCCCTTCGATTCTAAGCCGCACCCGATTTTCAGTAGCATTAACATGGGGGGGGAGTGCGGCTTAGATTCGAGTAAATGCGGTGTTTTAAAAACTATGACGGAAAAAAATCGAATCATTAGAGAAAATTTTGTTGAATAAAAACTGCACTTCACTATTTGGAGGTAATTTTACGAAGAAAATCGTAAAATATTTTTGGTTCCAGGAAAAAATTCACTAAATAGAGAAATTCGTAAAATAAAGGACCGTAAAATAGAAGTCCGAGTGTATTGTATACTTTCTCTTAGCTCACAATACCTACGCCACTGGGTGGACCGTAACACCTTGAAAAAATTAGAAGTATCCCGTAACCTGGACAAGTCTGCCCACACACCTCTGCTCTACACCATACGAATGTTAAGACTTAAGAGTTTCGACAGGTTTAACATGTTGTAGGCCGTTTACCTGGCATGTTTTTAGTAGTTTCCGAATTATAATCAATGGCACGGGGTAATATGTGCTAGTCACGAGTTTACGGCCTTGATTACTCCAGTACTGCGGCCCATCTCAGGTATAGGCAGAGATTTTCTTACGGACAATGAATAAACTGCAATTAACTATGACGTGCAAACATACCGTATTACTTATTAAAAGAAAATTTCTTTCAAATTAACTCTTAATAGCAATAAAAATTAAGACAAAGTAAACCAGATTAACATTGCTTAAAGAAATTCGAAACAAATCGTCGATAGGAAGAACCAGAATGCCCAGATAATCCGGAGAATAAGAGTATCACAGTCAGTGGGTGTGAGATTTTGGAATGTTATGTAGTCTCAGTGACCTTTCTCTCTCTAGTTCTGAAGAACAAATGTGCTAAATTGTAAATTTACTGAAGATGTGAAAAAATATCCCAAACATATAGTTTTTTCTTTTATAAATTAACCTATAATCTCAAACCTTAAAACTTGAATCAAGATTCTTCAGTTATATATTTTACATTTTTATTAAAAAAACTCTTTAAAAAACTCCTAATGTTTATTACAGAAACCTTTCAGTTACAATATTTTTTCCCAAAAATGTAACACAGAAGTCATCTAACCATGTGTACTTGTTTGTTTTTTTTTTTTTAAATCATTTTCTCCTCAAGACTAGGAGCGTAGTAACTGTTACATTTGACGGTTGAAAGTTATCAAAAAACGTACATTAATTCACAAAAAGGTAATTTTCTTTCGTTTCCAACCAATACTTTTTTTCCCAAGTATTGGACGACAGATTTAGATAGCATATATATATGGAAAATCCAATATTTACGACTGTATTCGAGAAAATCAAGAAAGAAGAAAAAGAAAAAAAAAAGGATAACTCTCGGTGATCGGAAAAATCACATAACATTAATTCTTCAATATGAGGAATTCTTTTCATTTTTATGGAGGAAATATTTCCAAGTTTTCGTGGTAAACTTATCGCCATTTTTCCGATATTTTTAACATTGCTCCAAATTCTTTGTTTACTGTGCGAGTGTTTTTGTTACTACAGTACTGAATGTTGTCCAGTTTTCCATTGCTTAGCTCGACACAAGGGCCCACCAATCACAACCCAGTGAGAGATCAACACCTGAATTAGCATCCTCCTGAGTTCCACATCACATCAGCTTTGAGTTTGGACAAATTTAGCACGCATCAGCCCATTTTGTAGAAATAATAGCTAGACTTGAAGGGACAACACGTAAATAGTTAATTTATTTAACAAAAGGATGGTGAAAATGCTGTTGGTTCCTTCAAATAAAGCCGAACGATATTTTTGAGACACATAAACGCTTTAAGGTATTCCAACACATTCAGAGACCTTTTTTTAGAATAAAGCATACTAAAACATTACAGAAACCTTTTAGTGATAAATAGGAATAAATATTAATACTTAGCCAACAATATTTAAAATAAATTATCTAAATTCTACAAAAATCCTAATTATAAGAGAAACTTTAGCAATATTTTTTGAAAAACTTGAAAGCAATTAGAGATAAAATGTAATAAACTTATACCAGCAAATGTACAATATTATTAAATAAAATTAGATGCATTTATTTAGAGAAATCACTTTTATTATTTAATGCTTTATTAAAATATTAACACACACACACACACATTTTGAGATGATCGAATTAATACAAGTATTATAAGAAAGTATCATATCTAACAGGTTGTGATTGAAAAAAATACAAGCCTTAACTTAAAATATATTCATACAATGAGAAATCTTTTAGAACATTCTTTAGAAAATAGTATATATAAATATAAGGTGCAACAAGTTTCATAGAAATAATATTCGTAATATATTATGAGTTATCAGACTCGCCATGATAGATTCTGAACAATTTCAATGCCCAATTCTGGCAGATTAGATACCCACTTCCGGTTTTTCTAATTTCGTGTAATTTATTGCAACTCTGCTTCTGTATAATGTAAAAAGAAAGTAATAAATGTTTTATAAGATTAAAATATATTGCTATATTCAATGAAATAAAAATTATATAAGTGTTTTAATCTAAATGGCTCATTTCAATGTGTGAGGATACCTTAAGGTAAATGTCGGCACCTGACTTTAGAAAAGACAAAACTTCAGAGATCCCTAACATATCAATCTATGCATATATAAATGGATTTTTGTATGTATGAAATCACTTCAATCCAACACAGTTCATCCGATGACTATCAAAATTGGCATGTCTGCATTTTTTTGTGGAGAAGGGTTTTGTATCCTCCTTGTTGCAGAACAGCACCAGGTGGCGCTATAGCATATCAACATCTGCGCCGTTCCATCAGTAGCCAAGTTGCCAACGGGATCGACAAAAATGATGCCAACTTGGCTCTATCACCAACATTTCGCTATGTTTCCAATGAATCGCCATTACAATGTAAGGAACGGCATTGCTTGCGAATATTACAATTTTAACATTAAATACAACAGAAACTAATATTAGCATATAACACATCCAAATATAAATTATTTACACTATTTTAAGCATTCACTACATAAAATGTTTATCAATATGCTACTTTTACTGAGTAGAGATCGACTTAGGAAGATGTTTTCAAAAATCGACCACGCGGGCGTTACAAATAAAAAAATATATACTTTTTATCAGCTATTAGACCTACAGACTTAAAATTTAACAAATATGATTTTTGTACAGCTCAGATATGCAAAAAGCTTTTTTTTCTGTTTAATTTGCAATTTACGTAAAATTAACTCATTAAAAACTTTTCTTGTCTTTCAATCTGTATTGTTTAATTTTTCAATTCAACTGTGTACGAAGAACGCTATATATCTATTCTAGTTGGGGCAGTGACCAAATGGTCATGGTCGCAAGATGATTGTCGAGCCGTGGTGTCACTAAAAATTCGCCATAAAGTGCACTGTGAAGGAGTTGATACACGTTAAACTTGCCGTGTCTCAAAGATATCTCTTTAGGGTAGTATGGAAATTATTAAAATGAAGTTCTAGCTCAAGTATCATCCTCGTCACATGACTATGGTTCAAATTGACTAATCTGGTGTCAATAGTTCGCGTGTCACTTCAAAATGCAACGATAGGTCGAAGTCAATTAATCCATGCGGGGCATATAGGAACCAACGTTTTCAGAAAATATTATGTCGTGTTTTTTCTGAATAAGCGTGGCCAAATTCATTCCACACAGAAATTATGACCCAAGTTCTGTCAGTTATTGACTGAAATGGACTTGACTACAAATATTGTAATATGACAGAATATTAAGCGCAATTTTTTTTAGTACATTCTAATTTATCCAAATATGAACTTCAAATTATATAAATTCAACAAATTGTTTTTATTTAAAAATATTATTACAAACTAATGAAGGGCTGTGGTAGCCCAGTGGTCAAGGTATCGGATCATGGCAGGCATATCATGAGTTCGAGCCCAGTACCACTAAAAACCCGCCGTGTAGGGCCGCGATGCACGCTAAATCTGTCGAGAGCTGAAACGTCCTCCCGTTGGTATGGTGTGGTAGTTACGAGAGGGGGGTGCCAACTCAGATGTCGTCCAAGTCACTTGACCGTGGTTCAAAATTATGTGGCCCGTCGCCAAAAGCACTGGTGTAGCTGAACAGTGCGACGTTAATATTCACTCATTCACTCACAAACTAATGAAGACAAATCGTTCTTAATTTGATGCAACTTGCTCAAGCAGTGACAGAAATAATACTTAAAACGCAAATGTTTCAATATTTTCTTTTGTTATATTATTAAAAAAAGCAGTTAAAATAATATTTAAGAATTAGAGAGTCCAAACTGCTTTAAGTTGCACAACTCGGTGTGAAAAAATGTAATATTTAGATTAGAATAAATTTTATCGTCTATTATATTCTCATCCTTTGGTGATCGCTGTACCCTAGTTATTTCGGTCATAAAATGGGCGGCGTGTCGCGGGTTTGAGTCCTGGTGCCACTGGAGACTTGGGGGCCGCAGTAGCCTAGTGGTCAAGGTATCGTATAGTGGCTGGCATGTCATCAGTTCGAGCACAGTACCACTAAAGATCCACAGTGTAGGGGAGAGAGATGCATGTTAAATCTGTAGAGAGTTCAAATGCCCAGTAGCCAATGAAGACCCGCCGAGTAGATGGGTCGATGTCCGTTAAATCTGCGGAGCTGAACTGAGTGAGGGAATATTAACGACACATTATTCAGCTACACGATGACTGAGTGACGGACCTCGCTATTATGAAACATGGTCAATAAACGAGGTCAACACCTTAGCTGGCACCACCTCTTCTAACTTCCACACCACAACAACGGGGACGTTTAAGCTTTGAAAGATTTAATGAACATCACCCTCCTACAGACTGGATCTTCAGCGGAACTAGGCTTGAACTCTTGACACACAGGCCATAAGTTCATTACCTTGACGACTAGGCTAACACGGAGCTGTGGAGCTCAAAGACCTCCTGTTGGTGTGGACTGGTAGTTTAGAGAGGGAGGCGCCAGATCAGTTGTCGTCCTTATAATTTGAATGAGGCTCCAAGTTACGAGGACCGTTACCAATAGCCCTAGTGTTGCTTTATAGTATGCCGTCAACAAACACATTTTAATTCCTGTTCATCTGTTTTTTTTAATTCCTACTATTAGCTCAGACACTCTATATATTTATTTATTTGTTTATCTTCGTGGAATTTTCAATCGTTAATAAAATACATTTTAAAGCGCTCAATTGAGCTGAAATTTTATATACATGATCATTTTGGATGACAGCACAGTAATTTAATTATAATTAATAAAAATTAATTGATTAAAACTAATTATACAAAGAATTACAAATACAGTAACGTTGGCATCATTTTTGGCAACTTGTGATAAAACATGAAAAGGTTTTCTTTTCACATTTTAAAAAGCACTCATTTGAGCTGAAATTTTCTACACACTATTGTTTTGGGTAAGAATACGATAATATAATCATAATGAATTAAAATTAATTGACTGAAACTAATTATTTAAAGAATTACAGATACAGAACCGTTGGTTTCACTTTTAGTGACTTGGTCTCAAAACTTTAAAAATATTTTTTATTCTCACGTTTTAAAGCATTCAGTGGAACTGAAATATTATATGCACTATTATTTTGGATGACAATACGATACTTTAATGATAATTAATAAAAATTAATTACCTCTTAATATTGTGATTCTGTCATATGTATATACATATTTATATTAATTGTAACTATTTGATAAAAAGTAGCTAAAGTAAAATTTTTCTTTGTTGATCTAAGTAGGAATTGACTTAATTTTTTTCATATTACTTGTTAATATTGTGTAAGTTTTTCCTTACTTAAAAAGTTTGCGCATTTCACGTATTAATATATATATATATTTCTACAATTTAATCAATTATCACATTCGGCTTCCACTGCGTGAGAAAATAAACAATTCTGTTAAAAGCAATTAAAAATAGTGTTTTCAAAAAGAAAATCTGTTAAAGAGAAGTATTGCCACGAAGGAAAAAAAGAAAAAAAAACGCAAAAGATATTTAAGGATTCAAAACTTTCATTAGTAGTTGAAAACTTCTTGATGTAATTACTGACCCTCTAATTCTCTGTTAAACAAAATGTCTCCCGAAAACAAACTTCACAAGTCGTAACAAGTCAGAACAATTAAATCTACATCCGTATCCATACGCGAAAGTTTCATTCCTCGTAAATAAAGACCCTTTTCTTGTATTTTTATTAATTAAATTAGGATACAAGCGGGAAAAAAAAAGTTCAAAAAGGGATTTAATTTCACTTCCTCTAGGAGCTGAGAAGGTGGAACGGCTCCCTAATGTGTTGCTATGGTAACCGGAACAGTATGACGTCAATGGCGACTTCTGATACTTGGAAAATGTGTTTTGTATATTTGTTTTTACACCAAAAACCCTTAGCATACATTGAAGCGCATTAAGCGCCTTAAAAAGCTATTAAGAAAGGAATTTCATTGTGAAATATTTTCTCATATTTCTATAGATATAGTTATGTCGAAATATAAATAGTTTTCAGTCCTGTTATTAGGGATTTATTATAAAAGCACGTTGATATTAATGTAATGTCAAAAGTTAATTCAAAGATAAACATTTTAAATCGTATCATATAACGGTTGAAATGAATGAATTTCTCAATAATATCTTTTGAATTATGCTCTTATTTAATGAAAGCACAATATATATATTATATATATCTCAGTAGCGCACACAGGAATTTTTCAAGGGGAGGGGGGAATCCGGGGTTGAAAGTTCACCATTCTTGTATCATGCTATTTTTGATTTTGTCGATTTTCAGGAGCAAAACACAGTAAAAAACTAATTATTGAATAAATAACTAGCATTAGATAATAAAATTAATCATTAATAACAAATATTTAATCAAATTTTACGTATTATATACTTAGAATTATAACCAATCGGAAAAAAATCAAGGGCTTTGGGGGGGGGGGCGGCCGCCCCCCAGCCCCCTCTATTTTGTGCGACCCATAT
Organism: Trichonephila inaurata madagascariensis; assembly: GCA_019973955.1. Classification (NCBI taxonomy): domain Eukaryota; kingdom Metazoa; phylum Arthropoda; class Arachnida; order Araneae; family Nephilidae; genus Trichonephila; species Trichonephila inaurata. The sequence continues at coordinate 39,191 of BMAV01017079.1, read as the reverse complement.
ATATATATATATATTTAAAGGTACTTACAGACAAATATATAATACATTATATAAATAAATAATAAATTAGCAAATTCTTTGGCTTTAAAGTAAGATGGTAGAGCTGAATGAAGTGTTAAGGTGCCAATTTTACTGAGAAGTAACAAAAATTAAGAGAAAATAAATTTAAAAAAAATTTTAAAACATAAAATTCCTTTGTATTTAATGTAATCACCATATTTCAAAAATAACTAAAAGCAGTATACTTTCTTCACTGAATATAACCAATGTAAAAGAAACCACAGAGTTAAATAACGGTAAAAAGGGATAACGGTAAAATGTTGGCCCTTTTATTTAAGATTCTAAAATGGTACAAGAGACTTGTTCTATTATGCATAACAATCATAGTGAATTTTGTTTGTTTTTATGCAGAACATCTCCACTTTAAAAACATCTTTTTGTTGATACCTCACATCACATTATTAGGTACTGTGACCAAACAATTCTAAAACTTCATGGTGGTTTCTTCACTTACGTGATGTTTCATGACATTAACACAATGACAAATTGATCAAAAATTTTACTAGTTTAGTTAAAATTAACGTTTTTTGAGTCAGTTTGAGAAAATAGTGTCACATAACTGTTGATGCTTCATAAAAAGAAAAATACTACATAGTACTTACTCTAAGCAACTTATATTTCAAAATATGACACATTTTTTCAGCGAATTAAAGTAATCTTAAGAATACATTAATTAATTAAGATGTCACATTAATTTCCAACATTAATTTTTGTTCTTTAAACTATAATTTTAATTAAAGTTATAGTTAAGTAGAAAAATAGGAACAATAAAAATAAACTTTTACTGAATATAAAAATACTTTTCAACATTTCAAAATGCATTTAATTCCATTGAATCAGGAAATAATGTGACGTTAAAAATAGCTAATTTAAAATATAAACACTTTTTAGTTTTCATCATTATAACAACAGTAGCAGTAAACTATTTTGATAGTTGGATATGACAAATAATAAAAATTATTGGACAAGAGAAAAGTGTTTGTATATAGCATCAATATTGTTTTTTTTAAATAACTTTCTCGCTTTATTTTATAATTAATAATTGTTTGGACAGCAAAAATTGTATTTATAATAATAAAATAATCTATCAACTGATGATTATTTAAATAATAGTGTTGGAGATTTATGAGTATAAACATTTTCCCTGGATCCATAAAATAACACGTGGAAAATATTGGCAAAATTGCTTACAAACATAACCCTTAATACAACCAACATTAATTATAAATATTATTTATATTTGTTGATACTGTGAATTTAAGAGAATAGGATGTCAAAAACGGTATTGAGTGATTGATTGATTAATTACTGTAGAACGCTCAAAATCAACAGGTTGTCGATAAGCGACCGATCCTGTAGCATGAATCCTGGTGTAAAATTTTCCCGCCATGCAGCTGCAAAGATAGCATTACACCTGCTCATTTTCTCACGTGCACCTCTAGACTATTGCGAGGTCCTTTCATCTGATATCACACCGACAACCGATGGCCTTAAGAAAAACCACACTCCAACTGCGAGTCAGAACCCCAAGTGTAATTCCAGGTGAAAGAATTGATCTCCCCCCCCAAGAGAGTGGAGAGGCAGTCCGCTTTGAAACTCTCGAAAGAACTATTGTGTTGGCCTCCTCCTTTACAGATAACATATTCAGTAGAATGAAAATATTCAATAGTTTGAATGACGTAACCGAATGTACATATTGTAATTAATAGCTGTGGACGTAATGAATGAATTATTTAATTTCTTACTCTCACACTACCCATCCCCTCAGGGGGCTCACTTTCTTTAGGTGGGTACGGGTGTCACAATCCCGAGGTACCCTAGTGATCTTTTCTTTTTCCCAAGGGATTTACTATCCTTGGTAAACACGGGTGTCACGACCCTGGGGTACCCCAGTGATTCTTCTTTATTTTCGACCCTCCGTCTTGTCATCCAATTTCTTCTTTTCCCGTCCAGACCACAGACCTATGAATATTTGGCGCAGTATAGCCAAAACTGGCTCTTGTGCCATAAAAACTAAACTCAACTCACACTACCCATCAATTTTCCCAAACGTCACACCGGTTAAGGAATTAGGACAGCCCCTGACCTGTCACGCCACTTAAAAAGGAAAGGAATGAAAAACAATTCCTGCATTTTTTGAATGAAAACTGAAAATCACATAACAGCTTTAAATGCAGTTGAACCTGTTTTTGTGCGGTAGATAGGGACCGCATAAAAATAAACGCACAAAATTTTTTTTCGAAACTTTCATAAATTCTTACATATAACAAACTAATTCGTGGAAATACCCCAGAATTTTTTTTAGGCGGTGAATAGGGACCGCATAAAAAAAGTCGCATTTATAAAATATGCCAATTATTTACGAAATTTAAGTAAGAGTACTTCCGAAACAAAATAAATAATTAATTACACATGGAAACGTTTTAAAAACATTTAGTTTCCCATTGTATACACGGATAAGTTTTCAAAATGCACATACAGAATTCATTGCTACTCATCGTAATCCAAAGCCCTGTGATGAATAAGTTCAAACTCGCGCTTTCGCGTCACTTGAAGGTACAATTTCAATGGATTTATTTCTTGGCAACATAAAGTAAGAGATAAATTTTTGGTCGAAGGTCGGGTGGTAAGCTGCTAGTAAACGTCACGATAACCAGACATACATGATTGAAGCCCTTTTTGGAATTTTATACTCCTTTCTTAATTGGTATCTGTTTTAAGAAAATGCTTTTCCAATTTCTTGGAAAGCTGGACCCCTCAGTATTTTTATCCGCTCTCAAAGAATCCGGTTCTCCTTGTCCGTCTTCATAATATATCAATTTAATGACAATGTCACAGTTATTGAAAGTTTGGTCTTCAATCAAGCGCAGGCTGTTGGTGCGTTGAGAGAAAGCATCTGAACGTGCATTGTCGGGAGACTGTTTATAACAAATGAACAGAGCGTCTTGAAGTGTGTCTATGTACATTTCAGTAGAGTACTGTGCACCCCCGCATACGGAGGGGCAGGACTTTAGGGGTCCAAGGCCTGATTAACGCTAAATACTTATTTACCCAATTTATAAAATATTAAAGACAAAACTTGACTTTCAGGGGGGGGGAGGCTAACATTCTCCATTACGCCACTGGTAAATAGATAGAAAACATTACAGTGGCACTAAAGCCATTGAAATTCACATACCGCACAAAATTAAAATCACATAAAAAAATCTCCCCACAAAAACTGGTTCGACTGTATGTATATTTTCATTATGACAATATGTTACGCTGAATATAGTATCCATTTTACAATATTTAAGAACTAAAAAAATTAATCTTTCAAACACCATGTTGTAAATTTAAAACGCAGAAACAGTTCCGTATTTTTTTTAAAAAATATATTTTTCAAACATATTCACGCAGATTCGGACTTTATTGACAAAGAAAGCATTTAAAAAGGTTTCAATTCATGAATTGAAACATATTTGAAGATACAAAAATCTCTTTATAAATAAAATATTCTTCTTTATTTTTTTCCCTAGTGAATTGTATTTACTTATTCTAACCTTCCCAACGTGCAAAAAATTTCATGTTATTAGGAAACGAGAAATAATTTGTTATTCTAAGTTAAACAAGTATCTCGTTTCCTCTTTTCCGAAGAACGTTCATAAAAGCGTACATTGTTTGACATTTTTTTTTTTTTTTTTGCAAATGTTTTCAAATTTATTATGCCGTGATTCATTTTTATATTTTTATTTTTATTCACTACAACTCGGAACAAATTTATGTTCATTCTCGTACACTCAGAATCTAGGAAATATTTATCAAATATTTTATTTATAAAACATGTTTCTAGAAACTTAAAATATTTTATGAAGTTAGAATAAAAATGTCCGTGAAAAGTTTGTTTATATGTTTGGAGAAATATATGTATTTTTTGTGCTTTGTAAATATTTTATTTTTTGTACGTATGAAACGTGTTTACCTTCATAAGATAAGAATATTTTCAAATGCTGCACAGAGTTCAAAAAGGAATGATTGTGAAATTTCACTCTAAGCTTAATTCAAAGTATTTGCTACAAATGAAAGCATCCTTATTTTTTGGTTTGCAATCAAGTTATTCTCGACCTAAAATTGATTGTTCGCCATCCTACCCGGTATGGGCGTTATGACACTCGGCTTGTAATCGAGTGGGTTCGAATCCAGAGTATCTTCGGGAAAAGAAGATACTCGCCCGAAGAAGATGCCTGAGTATCTTAGGGCATGGCTGTATCATCGGGAAAAGAAATCGGACTTTCACCTGAAATGGATTCCCGTCTTGAAAGGAAAACAGCGTACCTCTTCTGTTCTTTGATGGGATCATCGTTTGTAATAAAATCTGTATTCTTCTGTAATTGTTATTGTATGTTTGTATTCATCTATCTCACGTCTTTCGTATGTATCCCAGTAATAAGGTAACCAATGGTCCCCCCTTAGGGAGGACAGTCCTCACTGTATAGATTCTGTCCTTCCTCGAAAAATGTCCTCCTTTTTAATATTTTAAAACTGATATGTTAATCTCTATTCATATATGAACCAAATATGTTTCCAATATGTCGAATAAGGGTCTGGAACAAATATCACAGGAAATAACAGTTTTCAATGGTATTTTTTGACTTCATCGCAAGTAAATTGGACAGATATAGAAAATTGTGTTGAGTTTTTATGGAAAGAAATGCCTAATATATATTAAAATCGATGATAATTGTCTGTTTGAATAAATTAGAAGACTGAATGTATATTTAAATTCTGACAAATTTGAACAATTGGTAAATCAGCATGCTGAAATTGATAAAAGATGGGAGCAAATAATCAACCATTTCAAAAATGAACACTTTCCCTGTGGTAATTATTTAGTTATTATGGTTGCATTTACGTTGTGCTGATCTGGAACTAATGCAAAAATTGAAAGAGTTTTTTCAGGTGGTAATGATTTTTCGACAAGTGAAAAATCAAGATTCAATGTTGATACTTTAGCTGTAGCACTTACTGTAAGGCTCAATATGAAGGATATTTCTCGCTCCGAAATTTCCGATGTATTAGAAAACAATATATTGAAAATAAAATCAATGGAAAATACTCGTTTAAGTAAATAATTAAAAGGAATGCAAGCGTAATTAGCGTATCTTTATTAGAATTTAAAAAAATGTTTAAAATATTTAAGCTGTAACTTTTTCTTAAATTTTTCGCGCACGTCCTCCTTTTCATTGTAAAAAAAAAACTGGTCACCTTACCAGTAATAAACATACGACAACAACAATTGACTGTTCATTTTACCTTTTCGTGACAAAGCACTGATCAAAGGAATACATTGTAAAGAAAGGTGTGTTGCATAAACATCCTCCCCAAATGTCACCAGCAGTCGGAGGATGCACAGGTGAATAGCATTTTGTACAGGTTATACAAGTTTACCCGTCCCCATAGAAAAGTCCCCGGTCTGCCGTCTGGGGTTTAAGACTAGTACATATCTGACACACCCGTTGTGAAAGGGTTAAGTCTCATTGAAGCAACTCGAGGGTTATTCAAAACTAACTTTATTTAAGAGGTCTCAGGGGTTTTAAATTTCTCTAGAGGGCTGAAAATATAAACAATTTTCAAATATTTATAATTCTTTTAAATTTGAATTAAATAATTCGAATCTTTTACACATTATTTATAAAGGAATGGGGCTTCAGAAAAGTGTAAAATGTTGAAAATATATTCATAATTTTAAAAATTATAAGCATACGAAAATTAGAAACAATTCTATAAGAAATATTAAGTTTTACGTTACGCATGCTATTTTCTATAAAGTAGTAGCTTTAATTACTATCTGTAAGTTGATTTATAAAGTTAAATGTATCCCTTTATTACACTGTGGTATTTTTTATATAAGTAGGATAGTAAATTATATTTTTTTTAAAAATAAAAAAATTACATTTTCAGAATTTTTATTAAAAATTTCAATATTTTTCAAATATTTTGAAATACAAAATATAAATTATTCCTAAATGATGTAGGTTTTAAAGAGTATGATACATTTTATAATTCTATAAAGTTTTATACATCAGAGGCTACTATTTTAAAAAATAGCATGCGCAACGCAAAAATTACTTAATATTTTTTAAAAGATTATTTCTTATTGTCATATGCTTACAATTTTTAAAATGATGATTACATTTCAAAAATTTTGTACTTTTTTGTGAATCCATAATCCTTTGTAAATAATGTGTAAAAGATTCGAATTATTTAATTTAAATTTAAAAGGATTATACCTGTTTGAAAATTCTTTATATTTTCATTCCTCGAGACAAAACTAACACACCTGAGACATTTTAAACCATATTAGTGCGACAAATGTGACACTTGAGTCCCCACTTTTCTCACTACTACACCACTCTTAGATCCAACGTGTACCAATCCTACTACAGGGAGGGGGGGAGGGGGTCCTTGGTGCACCACCAGGACTCGAATACGCGACTCGATAGAAACAAAGCGAGCTACGAGTTCGCGACAAAACCACTTTACTGCAGTGTTCCACTTTGCTATGTATATACTTGGAGATGTACTTTGGAATTCTCTTTTATTAGTATGTAATTTAAATTCTGTTGTATAGATGACGTATGTCTTTTTTATATAAAATAAAAATTAAAAACAGACTTTTGAATACGGTACATAATTTTAAAAGAGAATTATACAGTAATACACCAAACTCTTACGTGAAAGATGGGACTGAGTGACAACCGTATAAATCGAATTCCTGTGAGTTTGGGTATAGTTTTGCGTTTAAATACAAATAAATTATTTTTAATTGGGGTAGGAGACGAAAGAAAATAATTATTTAGAAAAAAATGCTCAATGAAGTCTTAGATTCATAAATGCAAAGTCGCAAACAAAAATTATTTTGATGAAGACGGTTTTATAAAATCTATCATGGTTGCCTGCCAGCTCAATGTGATATTCTTTTTCTCCCGCAAAATTTTCTCGTAGCAGGCTAGTAATTTTTTTTATTCCTTGCTTTGTTGAAAAAGTACACTCGTCTTCGGAGTCTATAATTTCTGAAATGTGTAACCCTTTTTCAATTCCTACTATTAGCTCATACTCTCTATATATTTGTTTATTTATTAATCTTGGAATTTTTAATTGTTAATAAAATACATTTTAAAGCGCTCAATTGAGCTGAAATCTTATATACATGATTATTTTGGATGACAATACAATATAGTTTAATTATAATTAATAAAAATTAATTGATTAAAACAAATTATTTAAAGAATTACAAATACACACAGCCACGTTAGCATCATTTTTGGTGACCTTGCGACCCTTTTGACGACTTGTGTGTGTGTCAAAACTTGAAAAGGTTTTTTTCTCACGTTTAAAAGCATTCAGTTGAACTGAAATTTTATATATATGATTGTTTTGGATGACAATACGATACTTTAATGATAATTAATAAAAATTAATTACCACTTAATGTTGTGATTCTATCATACGTATATACATATTTATATTAATTGTAACTATTTAATAAAAAAAG
>BMAV01017079.1:523-21597 GCA_019973955.1 Trichonephila inaurata madagascariensis | reverse complement strand
CCCCTTCCCCATACAATAACAATGTATTGAATGCAATAATAACGTATAATACTTTGACGCTAAAGCTAAAATACGACCCTAACTTTAAACCATATAGTAACCCTATAATACGTATCAAGATAAGTATTAAATTTTATGTATGATAAGCCCATTGTGAAAAATCAGTAGTAATTATTAAACTTAGTATTGATAGTATCAAATATATTGTGCCGTACTAATACATTTTAAGTATACTACATCAGAGTAAATGTGTATTTTTTTTATTGTGTCAGAATACATTTTTTTTTTTTCCTTTTAGCAAATTGATAATTTTTTAAATTTTTTATTTTCGACTTTCCGATACTCTCGCGCCCTCCTTGTAAGGTTATCACGCCCCCTAGGGGGCGCTCCCCACAGTTTGAGAAACACCGCCTTAAGCATTTCGCTCATTCAATCTTGTTGTTTCTATGTCTGTATCAGTCTCATTTCTCACTCTAGACATCTCATGGATACACAAACTTTGAATCACTTTCATTGAACACCCCTTATACTAAGTATTTCCTATATATTTTGTTGTAACCAGTATATGAAATATTTCCTCCTTCAATACATGTTTCTTATAGAATAGGAATATATAGACCAAGGAAACTGGTTTCCTTGGCATGGCCGATACAGCCTTTTAACATGCTCGAATAATATTTATGAAATGCAATTAAAGAATCCATTTCATATTTCCTTTCAAACTACCCGCAGATGGAGAGACAAAGTTCCGGCAAAAGCGAACTCCAACCACCTGCTGGGTGACGTCAAACTACAGGTGACGCTCTGTCTACCTTTTGAGTCTAGAACAAACTCGTGGAAGATAACCTTATCGAAAGACACTAAACTTGATTTAAATATTAAACAAAAAATAATCTTAATTAAAAAACTAAAGAGTTTTTTTCGGTGACAATAAATAATTTCTCGTTAAAATACTATAGTGAGTAATTTGAAAAACTTTAGGTTTTTGTTTTTCAGTTTTTATTTGACTAAAAATGAATTATAATATAATAAAAAAAAAAAGACTTTGTCTATGCTTATTGAGATATTTAATTGCAAATATGCAATGAAATTTCTCAATATATTTTGTTGCGTATATATTTATTTTAAATTTCAAACGACATAGAAACCCAAGATAAATAGGGTGGCAATGGCATCATGCCAAAATTCAATAATGCGCTTGAGAAAAAACACTACTTATTATTAATATAACATTATTTTAACTCCGTCTTATTTTTGTTATGTATTATTTTGATTATTTTAATATAATTTAATATTTTTTACAATTATTATTTCACTTATTATTCTATTTTATTTTTATTATTTTTAATGTCTTATACTATTAGTATTTTATTGTTATTTCATTGATATTTATTACCTCTCTCTCTCTCTCTCTTTACTGTTATCAATTCATTATATACTTTACTAAAGGATTGACAAAAAGATATAAACTTCATTAAAATTGTATACTACGCAGAACCGATATTAAAATATTTTGACCTATCAAATAACCTCATGAAAAAACAATGGTGCACAATTAATAGTTTTAGCTGAAATTTTGCTAAAAGTGATAGATAGGAAAGTAGAAGTAAAATATACATTATGCGCAACCGAATAATAGTAGAGTGGAGTAGTATCGTTGGCTGACGCTGGCTGCTGGTGGTAGTTTGGCGATGGCCTCGTAAGTCTAAGGTTGCGGGTTCGATCCGGAGCAAGTCGGTGGATTTGCGTGATGCAGAAAATCGACAGCTTTCATGTCGTATGATACGGCATGCTATAGATCCCTAAAGAGCCTGTTTGGCTTTCATCGTCAAAGCTCAAGTGCCTCCCTCTGGGGAGAAAGCTGGGCGTCAAAATTACATGCGGCAATTGGTATACTACCTATATGGTGTCGCACTTAAAAAGTGATACCAGCTCCTGGGGAATGAACTAGGTCTGAAATAATAAATACCAATACGCGCATCTTCTTTAGAACTAAAATATTCCTTTTTTAAAAATATTTTGTCTAAATCTATAAATGGTATCTCTTCACAGAAAGGAAAAGTACTCTCAAATTTATTGAGCAACGCAGATTGTTGCTAATTTTGGACACAAACTTTCCGTACACACCGAAAAGGATTACTCATTAAAATAGCACAAATTTATAACGACATGTGTTTTTCCAACGTTGAATTTAAATGTTGAATAAAAGTAATTTGTTGTCAACAATGCATATTACTATAAATGCAGCATATATAATAACAAAACATTTTATTTGATACTGCAAATTTTCAACTTAGCTTTGTTACATCACACACACTAAAATACTATATGATTATTACTATATGTAAAGTGTCGTCCTCCTTGGAGTTTCAATAAATACTTAAAAAGAGACGAATAAAACTTATTAGAGAACCCTTATATTCTTTCTAATATTTCCAGAATGTGTATGTAGAGACTATGAATCACACAAGACATGATTAAATAACAAGATGATGCATGATATAAAGGTTTTGCTGCAATGTTATAACTTGAGGGAATCAAAAGGACATTCAACTTAAACACGCAAGTATAATATTATTTTACTTCGTTTTGACAAAGGATTTGATCCCAAACTGTACTACTTTCAATGTTTGCTCTTTTGTGAATATAATTACGAGTACACGAGATCTATTTTCCAGACATGTATAGTAAATACTACTATTCTTTTATGATACATAAAATATTCTAGTCCTGAAATATACCTGCTTGATAAAAAAAAAATAATTACCATTCAATTTGAAATAACCTTAACATGAAGCTCGGTTTCTGGCAAAAAAGGAGATAGAGCAAACGTCGCCTTTTCTCAAAATATTTAGAGGAAAGGAAGGATTTGGAGGATTTTAAGGTATACGCGCGCGTCTACCCTAAAATCACGATTTTTTTCAAAATTGACAAATTTTTTTTATGATTTTATTTTATAGGCCATTTTATTAGCTTAATAAAAATACCAAGTGTTTTATTTTTCATTCACTAGAACAAAAACTACACGTCTTTTAGTAAAAGCAGATGCCATAACTTTACACAAGATGCCAAACGTTAAAATGCGTTTTACTCGAAATGTGTTTTTTTTTCGAAAAACTCAAACGGGGACAGTGATTACTCAAAAAGTTTTGAAAAATATTTGCTGAAATGTTTTGTTTATGTTTTGTATAACAGTGGAAGTGTTTTGATCTTCAGATTTATCAATCACTGTTTTATTTTAAAATTTACAGTCCTTTATGTAAATATATTCACTGTTTTTTTAAGCAATTTCATATAGTCACTAAGACAAAGTGCTCTAGTTTTTGTAAAAATTAAAATATCTCATATCCTGAAAGTCATTACAAACATGAATAACAAAAAAAAAAAAACAAAAAAAAACATCAAAATTGAAAAATTGAGAATTTGTTCATAAAATATTTGTACAGCACAGGACCCGTTTATGGAATTTTTTGTACATTTTCAGTAGTTTTTTCCCATTTTAATAGCTATAAATTTTTTTCCTGGTTTCCATTTTAGAATTTTTTCCTTAAAATATACTGAAAATATCTAAAAATCACAAACAAATCCCCATGTCTCCATTTTTTCAAAAAAAAGTTGTCGCAAATAGTTGGAAAAATTAAGGAAATATAATAATTTCTCAAAGAGAAATTATTGTATTTCCTTAATTTTTCCAACTTCCTTTCTGTTACTTATTGTTAGCTTAATATCAATCGGAAAATTTTATTCATTTTCACGACCTATTATTTGTTGAATTTATATATATATATATATGAAAGAAATTTGTATAATATATCAAAAACCAGAAATAATAAATAATGAACATAACAAGAAATAACGTAATAAAAATATAAAAGCTAAACATGAAGATCGAATTTATAGAAAAATACAAAAAAGGAACTATAAAAAAGAACCTAGTGAGTCAGAAAGCAATTTCGGATTTAGGACCGAATAAATGGGGTTAAACTAGTTTGAAGGCGCCAACCTTCCCCCTTTGCAACTCGGTAGGAAAAACCAAATAAAATAAACAAAAATTCAAAGTATATAAAAAAACACACATAAAGTATGATGAAACCACTGAGACTGCTATTCTGCATATATATATATATATTCAATTTCTATTTATAAAATTCATAAATTAATTAGTATAAAGTTATGCATGGGTATGGTAAAAAAAGTACAATGACATAATTTTGATAGATTTAAGAACAAATTACAGCGTGCAGTTATTAGAATTTTTTTTTAAAAAAACCACACAAAAATTAGTTTAAATTTATTTGCTTGTATTCTTTTTAAACAATGATTTTTGACGTATTATAAGGGTAATTGCTGCAGATAACAATTTCTTTAAAAAATATGTTAGGTAATTGTTCTGAGAGAGAGGGAAAGGAAGGAAGAAAAAAGAGTCGAGTCACTTTTCCCCTTTGATTTATTTCCCCAGCTTTTGTTAATATATGTACATTCTGACAGCCCGTATAAGTATCTTCTACCTTAAGGAAAAAAATAGATAATAGCAACAATCGATATTCTTATTATTTTTGTCTCGATTTATGTTCTTCTCGACTTTCAAAAGAAAAAAAAAAAAGATGCTCAAACAACAATTCGAAATCTTGATAACGACATTTCTGTAAAGATGTATAGTGTGATGTAGTTTTTGCAATTTTGAGTTTGTGATGACCGTAATATATTTTTTCCAAAATGGGTGTGCTTTTAAAAGCTTAGCCTTAGTAGATACGGCAAGTCCCGAAAAATGAGAACCATTTCAAGGCGGCACCATCTAGCGGCGGCCACTCAACCAAATTTAGACGCTTGAATTATTTTTTTTATAATTCGAGCTCTCTGATCAGATTCTAAATATTGTTGTGGTTTTATTTTTCCGAGAGTACCAGATCCAAACTGCCATTCAAGGACTCTTTTACATGCCACGTAATCATATGACATGCGCGCCTACGATTTTCGCATCCAGGGAATCTATCGACTCCAACCGGGGTTCGAACCCACAACCTTAGGCCTACCAATATGTCACGCAACCTTTTAAGCCATCAGAGCCGGTTGATTATGAGCCGTAATATTGGTCCTATAAGATTTTGAATTTTACCTCTTACTAATAGACAATTGCTTTTAGTGTAATTTTCTTAATAAAGAAAAGAAAAAGATTGAAATCTATTATATTTTCAAATCTGAGAATTTCTTTTTTTCTATCGGCATTAAGAATACTTCACCAACCAATCTACAGTAATTTATGTGTTGAAATAATACAGCCTAATTTTTTTAAAGATTTTTAAATTTTAATATAATTTAAAGATTTTTAAATTTAAAAATGTTAAAGTTTTAAGATTTTAAATACTTAAATTTTCTTAATATTTTAGATGTGTTTTTCATTGTAACTAAATCAATTCATGGTTATCCATATTTTTGAGAAATGTTCTATTCCATCCCTCGTCTTAAATTTGTAAACATGAAGTTAATACTTTTTCTATTAAGTTGTTATTGTTTCTTTTTTTTTCAAACAAGCACCATTGTATTTATTTTACTCTATTAAAAAGCTTTTAAGAAAATAATAAAACGGTTCACTAGTGAGTATATTTTTTCCCCTCTTTATCATTCAAAATACATTAACCTCTTCTATTAACCACTTTAAGGCAGAAAACTAGATTATTTACTAAAAACGTGAGTTAAGTCAGTTTCATGATAAAAAACATACAAAATTATTTATTATCAAACGGATTATAAATGCGTAATACATGTTCCCATAGAATAACATTTCCTCTACCAGGTATATCCAAAATGGTAGTTATAGAACGCTTAAATTAACAGAAGAAAAGTTAATAATAAAAGGAGGAATAATATTTGTAAGCCCTAAATAAATAGGCTTAGTTGAATACATGTTAGGCTAACAGCTGAATATAAAGGCTAGCATTTCAGACACTCATTCAGCTGAAATATAAGTAAGACAGCTTTTTTTACTGTGTTTTAAATATAGTTTTAATACATTAACCTTTAATACCTTAACTATCCAAAACCTAGAATTGCAACAAAAAAAAAATATTGATAATATGCAAGTTTAAAATATAAGCAACAAAAAACTCTGTACACGCCAAATTTTGTGATTTTTTTGTTTTTGTTTCTACAGCGATTACATTGGGGGAAATCATTTTTGAGTTAACCCTTACAGTCTAATAGTTTTTTGTTTTGTTTTTTTTGCGATCTTTAAGATAGTTTGGTGATTTATTTCAAAAGCTAGATAAACTGACAATATGCATCCGATAATTATTTTTTAACCAAAAGAACTATTTCTTATTTTTTTCTAAATAATTGTATTGAAACTAAATAAACACAGTGAACTATTCTTGAGAGAAGAGACTAAGAACTCACGAATTTGAGCGAATTCAATATGGCGAACTCGCCAAAAGCTTTGAATGTATTTCATCAGCTGCTTTATAAGCTTTTAAATGAAATATTGACATAGGTTCCGTGAATGACACGTTGAGAGTAATTGAGAAACGAGGTTGTGTGTATCGATTTTGACTGAAAGAGCGCTCGGACCAAGGTTATTTCCTCTCTCTTGTGATATATTTTCATTAATTCATTCATGGTGGTTTCATTCGCACTGGTTGCATAAACAAGATTAACTCGCAATGCCATTAATCAGTGAGACACATTAATATTTACCAAGAGCATAACTTCAAAGCACTTTGAATACTAATGCACTTTAAATACATATTAAACAGTTTAACTTTAAATTAATTTAAAATGATATACATAATTTGCCATATATTACATTTTATTAAAAAGCAGAATGCGTGTACGTGTATGTGTGAGCGTATCCTACAGCTGGCTTAAAATTATTTATGAACATACCTAACACTGCGTTCCTCATAAAACTGCGTGAAAGAATCAAGTAAAAAAATTATTCAGAAAAAAACACGTTTTGCAGTAAAATGAGGGGATTCTAGATTGTAAAACACCAGTAAATAACGAACGTAATTTAATTCTAGGAACCACATAAAAATGATTAAACAATTTTCTATGTATCTTTATACATTTAAAACTAAAATACTACTTATCCATTCAATAAGATTAAAATCATATTGTATTAACATTCATATTGTTTTTTAAAATAAAATTAGGAACGCATAAAAATATATAGATTAAAGTCGGATATTATAGGATATCATTTACGTTTCTAAAAATAAATTAACTGCTTTATGATAAAAGTCTCCAAAATTATCATGGATATATATCATAAGCAATTGTAAGGAATTATCACTTGTCAGAAAAAAATAATATTTATTTTGTTGTTACAAAAAAAAAAATAATAATTTAATAAAAATTGATAAATGGAGGGTAATAGGGAATAGTTGGGTAATATGTGGATTAGGTGATTTAAACTATTGGAAAACTAATTAGAACTTCATAAAACGTAGTTATTTTTAGCTATAAAGGCGATATTTTTAAAAATACGTGAAAGTCATTACTGTTTCGAATTTATTAACAAAAGTCACAGTCCAGTACAGTCAAGGTGAGTCCACAGAAAACAGCTAATGCATTGAGAATTCAAATTTTCCATCGTTGATCATCCGAGAATTTTCCGTAACATAAGATACTTTCAGCGCCTTAGTTTCCTGATTCTTTAGCTCATGACATGAAGTCTATTATAAATTAATCATCAGAAATGGAATGTGTCATGTATTATGGAATATCTAGTGTTCCATAATTCTCGGTACACCATCTTGGAAAAGGAACCTTTAAACTGAAGGACAAAACATTACCAATTAATAAACGGCCCCAGTATTACAAACTACAATTCTTTTAGTGTGCATTATGCTTAACTTTAACGTTCAGGTCACATGTGCACTAGTAGGTTAAGATGTTTGAAAAATTTGCTGTAAAAATTTTTGAAAGTCACAAAACACACTTCGTACTGTAGCGAAGAGTATGGCAACAAGTGATAAAATATCACTGCAATGCATCATAATAGTCTTTTTTCAATACTTCAAGGTTTTCATAAACATTTTAGAACAGTGCTTCTCAAATTTTCAATATACGGGACCCACTATTCAACCATCATTTTCATCGCCCCCCTTCATACAATAATAATGTATTGAATTCAATAATACTATACTTTGATACTAAGCACTTATGTGCCACCGACGTATATACACGTTTTGCTCAGCTAAATCATCAATTTTCTAAACGTATATATACATCTATCCGAAGTAAGATCTTTTCTGTGCAGTGCTATCCATAAAATTATTGCGAAACTTTTTGGAATGTAATAAAAGGTTCTTGACAGTGTTTGCGAAGGATTTATTTATTTCAGAGGATTTGTTTATTTCTTTTACTTCTCCTCCCCCTAAAAAAACATCAAAATACGCTCGTATACGTGGTAAACGGTGGCATTGGGGAGTGAATCTCTTAACTTTTAATCGACAGTTAAAGAATTAATTATAAACCATATAAATTATCAAGATAAGTGTTAATACAGGCCCATGGGGTAACTGATAATTATCAAACTTGTTCTTAACTTAGTATCGTTAAATTAATAATAAAATATACATTGTGCACATTACTGATGCATTTGTACGGGAATTATATCAGTGTAAATGTGTATTCTATGTTTTATTATGTCAGAAAGTATTTTGTTTGTTTACTTTCAGTAAATTAAAAACTTTTTAAATAACCTTTTGTTTTCGACTTTTCAATATGCTCGCGCCTCCCTAGTAGAGGTATCACGCTCCTCGCAGGTTGAGAAATGTTGCATTAGCATCTACAAACAGAGCGAAGACCTCGGTATTCCATATATGTATATATATTTTCCGCCTATTCCATAATACCCGACTCTTATCTATCTATATTCTTCCATGAAGAGATACAAACTTCAAATAAAAGACATTGGAACTCATTTTGGTATATTCTTCTTCACTACTTGATTGAATAGTTTAGGGGTGCCTAACACACGACCCGCAGGCCGCATGCGGCCCGGCCCGCCTGTACGTAAGTTGTGGCCAGCCGACTCTTTTTAAAGAAAATCAGATTTTTAAAGTCTTTTCATTTTGAAATTTATTTGAGGGGAAATTTTCAAAAATATAAATAAATCTACAATGTATTTGCCTGTTACCTGTTCTTGTTTTAAAATAAATCCTTTTTGATAATAGAAATGCCCTTTACATTAAAATATACTTATATTTTATCAAACAGTTACATTTGATTTTTCAATAATAAATTACTTTTTTAATAAATTCCGAATTGCACTATGCATATCCTTTACTATGGATGGTACATGATTTTCTGTTTGGGGTGCCCAAAAAGCAAGAGGCAGTCAAAGATGTTTTTTAAAATTAAAAAAAAAAGATATTTAGGACGGTTAAGATAAAGCGTAACGTATACTTAATCGTTTGCACAAATGACAGCACAATCAAATTTCAAGGATGGGTAACGAAAGATCAATTCAAAAGGAACTCCGTAATTTTCAAGAAAGTGGCAACTGTAATATTTTAAACATTATTTGATCATTGCATTATTATATTACATAAACATTATTATATTATCTATGTCTGTATACATGAAAAATAATGAAAACAATAATAATAATTCATTCTGTTTTAAATTTTCACTCAATAAATGTTTTTTTGTTTTGTTTCCAAATCTGATATAAAGGTACATATTTTTATGTGCGGCCCGCGAGATAATAATGTTTTTCCGAAGTGGCCCGCAAGGTAATTTGTGTTGGACACCCCAGGAATAGATCAACAGCTTTTTAAATATAAATGCAGCATTCGAAAAATATGTTTGTGATACAGATTTTATTTTACCAGAAATTCACATGTTAGTTACTCATTCATTTTTTTTGGTACCCAACAAAATAAACCCATAGATTTTGCTTAATTTGAAAGTGTATTTTATATTTGAATGCGTGAATGAATAAAAATATGATTTCACAGATTTAGAACAAGATTAGGGTTATCAAAATTTAAACTAGCAATTTAAAAAAGAAACTCACCCTTTTATTCTTTTACATTCTTTATCGTATACAATAGATGGGTGTATTCAATTCGAAGCCTCACTTAACACTAAAAATATATATCTCATAATTTCGATACCCTTTTGAACAAAATTGAATTCAGTTTTAATCAACTACACTTTTCACACACAAGCTAACAGAAACATTACTTAGAAAACAATTCAATATTACTAAGGAATTGTGCGAACACATCCCTGATTAAAGGGGATTTTCGAGGAATTGCTTTATAAAAAAAAAATTTTTTTTTTACTTCTTAAATATTCCCTATTCCACAAACTGAAATATTTAAATGATTTTTTTCTTGCAAATGATTGAAATATTAATTAATTTGTTTTCAAGAAGAATGAAATAAAACGTAAATTTGAAAAATATATATTTTTACCATCCCATTATAAATTTATAAATACTTTTGGGAATACATTAAAACATGAATTGTTTTGCTTACACAGCCTAGTAACTCTGCACATAATGGTTAAATATCTCTATGTAAGTGATTTTTGTTCCTTAAGGAACCCGGAATGAGATTTAATAATCTCAAATATATCCTTAAACGAAATTATTTACATAATTTAAAGAAATGAGTTCATTATAAGAAAACGAATGTGAATGGTATCACGGTAAGCTTAACAAAGAATTTGAAATTTTAAAAAATGAAATAGTATTCAATAATAAGAATTTTTTTGCTATCTGAAGATCAACTTTTGTACAAGAAATTAAAATTAAAAAAAAAAATAATAATCTAAAATTAAAGTCACGAACATAAAATCTGTGGAAACTGATGAACTATTTGCTGTCTTGTCACAAAATTTAGCACTACAGACGTATTACAATGTTAGAAAAAATGTAGTTACTTAACAATATATAAAATATTTTAATTTTGAATTCAGATACAGGGTCTTACCAGAAAGTGTGAAATTCTGAATCAGATATAAAGCGTTTAATTCTGCAAAAGTCTGTCTAATAAGGAGGGGGACCACCATTCACCGATAAACAACAAATTGTCGTATTGCTTATGAGAGACTCAATACATGTTAACGGCAACAGAGCTCATTCTTCGGAAAGCGCGATTTTTAAATCCTGGAGGATCCTGGGATGGAGGCTACGCAGAGAAATGGCTCTTCCTAGGCCATTGCAAACATGTTCCATACAATTGAGATCCGGAGACCTCGAGGGCCAATCCATACGGCGAATGTCCTCTTTTTCATGAAATTCATCAACAATGTGAGCTCAGTGTGGCCATGCATTATCATCCAAAAATAGTAGTCCAGGCCCATAGCTTCTAGAACAAACTCGCATAGCCTTCAAACACCTTATTCCTACAACACTGTTAGTTAACAGTACCCGTATCAAAGGCGTACAGGGGGGAGGGGGGCTCAACGTTTTGTCCTCCCGCACAAGGATTCCGTTGCCACTAAATCTGTTTTGTTTCGGAGGAAGAATGAAAGCAAGCTCCACTTCGTCTTATGAAGACTCAGAAGACTTTGGTGAATCTCAACCCCTCACTAAAAGAACTCGTCCCCCATTTTTGTGGTATTCACGAATGATGTTTTTGGCTTTATAATAGTCAATCTATCCTGTTGGATACAGTCAAACGGACACACAAGACTGTATGCAGGGCGTAAATGCCAGTCGCTGTAGGACGTCTGTAGACTGTTTGTCTGAAAATTCTTCTTATAGACACAGCAGCAAGGCCACAAACAAGTTGAGGAGCCGTTGTCCACCGATGTCGTCGTGTGCTTAATGCTAAGTAGAGATCCTGTGCAGATGTCGTTGCTCTGTGGCGCCCTTGGCCGACCATCCTAGTGACAGTACCACTTGTTTGGAATAGATTCCACTACCGGGATACGGCATTCGCGGTGCTCCTTGTTATAACCGATCCCTCTTCGCTTGAGACTGAACTTTAATCCTGCCAACAATTCTTTATCTCAAGGAAACATCTAAAGAATTATGAGGTCATTCTCAAGGCAACCTGGCTAATTTGTTTGTTTTAATACAATATTCACAAAACTGCGGGCGAAATTCCCATACGCTTAAATGATGTCAATCCACTATTTCTGCAAAAACTAACGCTGAACAACTTATTTTCCTAAGCCGAAGTTTGATATTGTGCTACCCATTCTTCAAAATATGTAAAATACAAATTCTATTATTTTTACTGGTAGTAATCTAGAATTATGTTGAAAAACATGTTTGTGACTTTAATGTTGAACATGAGTATACATATTCAAGTATATTGTGTTTAACACTATATTTGAATCTTTATTATGTAGTATATGCTACTTTGATTTTCAAACAAAAATAAAAGTTACATAATATAGTTTCATGAAGCTACACTGATTTACAATGTTATAAAATAATGCAGAAGAGGAAGAAAAAAGTCTTGTAAAATGGTTCATTATGTTTACCTAAAATATCACTTATTTTTTTAGTAAATTATTTTTGATTTTCATTTGTCAACCAATTTCACTCAACCAATTACGTTTAAAAAGTTAGTAATATACGATATATAAAAAATGCCCCCTTTAAGAAGATTTTGAAAGTTAATTTGAGAAAAAAACAAAGATTTTTTTAAATTTGATATGATGAATAGCATGATAGTTTTAGTCATACTCTTTTAATATTTTAAAATAATACATACTCTATAAAAATTTATAGAATTACCAAATAAATTTTAAAAAAATAAGAGATAAATGGAACGATTCTAGTAAAATATAATGTAGAAATTTCAAGTCGAAGTAATCGAAATCGTAGATATTTTTAGAATTTGGGATAATTTGTTCGCTACAATTACTAAAGATAAAAAATCATGCTTGTAAAATAAATTAACCAGTTTCAAAACTAATATTAAATTGTCGACGAAGAATAAAAGATACATTACATGAAATGTTAGGAATACAAACCATTTTTGCAACAAATCGGAATCAATAAATCATTGGGATGTTTAGCTATATGAAAAACAAGGAAGAATTTTCATATTAGAAATTAAATATTATCTCACGAAATAAAAAAAATCATTTGAGTAATATGTGATACATAATTCATCCCGAAAAATACACCGAACCAAAATCATTAAAAAGCAATTTTGCTGTAGATAGTTACAGAAATTTACCGAAATAACGTAACAATTTAAAATCAAATATAATAAATAGAGAATTTGTTGTATAAAATTGTAAAATGGTGAGCAGGTAAATTATTAAAAAAATATTACAAAACGATTTTTACAAAATTTGCATAAGCACATTCTATATTAAAAAAAATTGTGGGATATTGCAACTTGCTGATCAAAACCTTTCTTTGAAACGAAATTTTTAAATTCAATCCAGGT
The DNA here is from genome assembly GCA_019973955.1 of Trichonephila inaurata madagascariensis. Classification (NCBI taxonomy): domain Eukaryota; kingdom Metazoa; phylum Arthropoda; class Arachnida; order Araneae; family Nephilidae; genus Trichonephila; species Trichonephila inaurata. Next base: position 8,230 of record BMAV01017079.1, on the reverse strand, counting down.
ACAAATATATTTATTCATGTTCTGTGTATGAAATTAAAGTGTATAATTCAATCGATTTAAATGCATATTTATAGAGTTATGCGCCATGTATCTACATACTACAGAATAATGATGTTTTAAAAAAAGGTAACCACACGCATTAAATGACAAATTTGCTTGACATCATTGCTACAAGATCAAAATGACTTCCAATTGTAGCAAAGGCCAACGCAATTAAGAAGCAAGTTCTTTCGAAGTAAATCACATTTTTATTTCGGTACTTTCTAAAAAGATATTTTCTTCTAACAGTTTATAGTTATCGCACACACACTTAAGACCCCACAATACCAGCAATTAAAAACTCGAACAAACGTAGAACATAGTAATCGAAATCCGAAGCCACAATATCGTATAAAACAAATACAATGCACAACTGTTGTCAAATTCTTAACACTGAATTCTCACTCTATTGTAATAATCTTTTTTTCGATATCTTGCCGTTCTTGATGCTTCTAGAGGTATCTCTCAAATTATCTCTATAGATCTTCCTAGATATGTCTTGAGGAATCTATTTTTGAAACAAAATAAAGAGACGGAGACATTTGACAGTCAAATTTGTCACCAAATTCACCACTATCTATTCAGTATCATTCACATTATTCTTTCTTTGTTTCCAAATCCTCTTATCTCGATTTTACGAAACCCTTTGGTTGGTAAAGTCTGATTTTTCTTAACAGTATGGAATGATTTCTTATACCACAAATAATAAATTGATTCTAACATAAATAGGACGCATAATAATATGGAATGTTTCCAATATACGCTAAAACGAAGGAGTAAATAATATTAATACCAATTAATTATTTCCTATTTAAAAAAAACTCAACTTTTACGCCTCTGTTTTTTATTATTAGAATCAAATTACTTTAATCCAACAAGGGTAAACAATCTTTCCTTAAGAGATCCCTTCCACATTCTTGTTCACTCTAAACATTTATTATTTCGAATATGTCCCCCTCTCTCAGCTAACAAAATGTTTGTCTCACAAACATAAACATTATGCTAATTAAGAAAAGACAGCCTCTTTACATATCTTTTCTTTCCCTAATATATAAAAAGGGAAGAAACAGATATATGCGCTATTCTAATAGCTTTTTGAATACTTTCATAAGCTAATGAAAAAAATATTTGATGAGATAAACCTAGAAGTGAGTTTTTTTGTTTGTTTTTTTGAAAAAAATGCAATTGTGTATCTTAATCGATGACTGCTAATTTTGAATTAATCATGAACTACAACATCACAATGGATACTGGAGGAGAACTACATAATTCTGAACTACAGTCGAGACGAAAGAGACATCCGAGTTGGACCGTCTCTCTAGAAACTTCAATATGAAAAGACTTCAAAGTTCAAATCAATTTAACGAGCAGTACATATATATACATAATATACGAGCATATAATATATATATAAATAATATTATATTATACGAGCAGTCCTTATAATACATAGATTCGAACCAGTAAAAAAATGATTTGGATATAAGATTATTTTTTCCTATATTTGAAGGAATGTCCTATCCGTTTTAGTTTATTCTTAATGTTGTGTTAGAGCAGTGATACTCAACCTGTAGCCCGCTGGCCACAGCCTTTTCTGAGTGATCCGGTTATCCCCATTTCACTAAGAATTTTAATTATTTAAGAACAACGTACAAAAAAAATTAGCGTTGAGAATCTGTCAATCAAGTAAATAATTCTATCAATTTTGCTATAAATTTACTATTTTTAGAAGATTGTTGATGAATGGAAGGAAAAGAAAAATCGAAAAACTACCTCATATTTCAGTAAGAAATGTAAAATAGTAAATATTTCCTGTGCGTATTTGATAAAAAAGTTAATGTAGCGTTAAAATAAAAGCCGAGAAATGAGTTTTAGAAATTTGATCTGTTTTGCTCAGTCTAATGTGGCTTTGGACTTATAGAGTCTTTTCTCAATTATCCTTATGTATGCAGCCCGTTAGAAAAATAGGATGAATTCCCTTGCATTATTTGACCAATGATCAGATAATGAGTTCAAAAGTTGAATTTTAATACTATATTCTATTGATTGATTAAATATTAACGTCGCACTGTTCAGCTGCACGAGGGCTTTTGGCGACGGATCACGTCATTTTGAACCATGGTCAAGTGACGTGGACGACACCTGAGCTGGCACCCCCCTCTCCTAACTACCACACCAACGGGAGGACGTTTCAGCTCTCGACAGATTTAACGTGCATCGCTGCCCTACACGGCGGGTCTTTTAGAGGTACTGGACTCGAACTCGTGACAAGGCAAGCCACGGTCCGATACCTATACCACTCGTCTACCGCGGCCACACTATATTCTATTAATTTTTCTGCCATGTATCACGTTGTTTATTTTAAAATGCATCCACGCACGCCAATTCTTTGCGGAATAAAGACTTTCTGATACAAAAAAATATATATATATTCCCATTAAATAAAAATGTTTTAATATACATTTAAGTGAATTTAACGAGATAATAACCCAAAATTATATAAATAAAATCCTAAATTGTAGCCACGTTTATTTGACTTTTTTCAAAAAAATAATTCAAAATGTACCATCTAAACCGATTAATATGTTTGAAATAAAATTGTATAGTTACTAGGCAGGGGGAGGGAATATACCCAGTCCACGTAACGCCGGGCCAATCAATTACTCAAATTCATTGCTGAAAATTTGGACATCAATCATAAATAAAGACTGAAAATGCTTGTTATACTCTTAAGGAACTCTGTTTTGTTAGCATAAAAATTGTTCAATAGATAAACAAGATGAAATTATAATATATATTGTGTTTTTGAAAATGTAGTATGGTAGGAATAAAAATATAAAACAGCTAATCTAGATCCCAAAATGTGATAAATCGCATTTTATGAAAATAATTTTTAAAAACTTTACCTTTATACATCATAGTCAGCATAAATTTCGTATATATATTATCATAAAAAATATCATTTATCTTTTTTAATCGTTTTTCAACTATACTGTGCTCATGACACCAAGTTTAAAAACAATCAATCTCACAAGACGGAAAAAGTGATCGTTTCACTAAATCTTTTGCGAAAAAAAATTCTATATAAATATGTGGTTTTATTTTAATTAATTACCATATAGTTACCTTGTGACAATTTTTGCTACTTTTTTTCCTTCCCTTTACATTAAAAACATAATTTTTGTTATTAAAATCAAACTGGAACTGTATTCTCTGCGTGTTACTATTAAAACCAAAAGTGTACAACTTTTAAGTTCATATTTTATAAAAAAATAAACTCAATTATATATATATAACTTTGAATACTTCTTCACAAATTCTGTTTCTTAACGAAATAAATTGAGTAATAATGTTTGTTTCTATGTAAAAAAATTATTTATATAAATTTTATCTTAATTCTTTTACAGTTTTACACAAATTTATCTTGTTTTGTTTCACATGTGTACTCTCAGACCCATATTTCCATTCTTTAATTAGAATCTCGATTTAACTGTTTGTTTCTTCAGTAGCCGGGTTCAATGTTTACTTGTAATTTATGTTTTTTGAAGATAAGGAATCACACAATAATAAGGAAAAAGATTACTTTGCATACGAAACACGTGTGTTCATTCCTGTTATTTTTATTTAACCCGTACATTTTCTGAATAAATTCTGAAATACTTAACTAGAAAATTAATACCCACAAAGAATTTAAAAGGCATTGATACGCTAATTGAAATGATTAAAAGCGTTGAATTGTGTGGCATTCTAGAAAACTATCCAAAACGTATAAAATGAAAAAGTTTATTTTTAATATTGATATTTCAAACTGAAAATGATGCTATAATAGTGGTGGTCACAATTTATTGCTTTAGAAAGATTATATTTTTATTAAATTATAATACAATTAAAAGAAGTTACAGATACTTTAGATCAGTGGTCCTTAACCCCCGGTCCACGGGCCGGTACTGGTCCGTGGAGCAAATAGTGCCGGTCCGCACAAGGAATATTAAATTATTTTTTCATTTTATATACTGTGGTGTATTTCTCTAGGATTTTATGGTAATCATTTTATATACCATTTTAAATCACTTAATATTAATTTCTTGGTGTAACTGTATTTTATTCTGAAGGCATGTTATAATGCAATTAAATTAAAATTATTAAATAAAAGCAATCAAAAATATAAACAATCAACGTCCCCCTTCTTCAGTGGGCCGTGGTAAAATTATTAAACTTTGACCGGTCCGCGGCGATAGAAAGGTTGAGGAGCACTGCTTTAGATGATTAAATTATTAGAGTTGCGGAAAAAGTGCCCCATCCAACTGAATAATAGGCAAAGTTCATATGACATCATAGTCACGCGATATCTGCAATCACGTGTGTGTTTCCAGCCAAACAGTTCATAAATTCATGTGACGTTATAATCACGTGATCAATGCAATAACGTATTTTTAACCAATCAGTTCGTGTAATTAGCTGTTGCCAGCTTTGGCTTTTTGCAGACAATTTCCTTCAAATAACGCACGTAAGTTAAGAGAATGCACTTGATTTAAAAATACACGTATAAGAACTTTTTTATTTTGAATTTTCGAAATTTTTTTGAAGAATCGTAATATTTAAAGAATTTGATCTACCATGAAATCCGGCATATATCGCTCACCCATACTTACGAGCTGTATTTTTTTTATTTTTAGGTATATTCGCCGTATACCCCCTTTTTTACGAAGAAACCTTAAATATACGTAAGCAATATTCTTTCTTATGTTTTGAAGTCAAGATGATTAATTGGAAGGGAAGAATCCGTTACATTTCCATAAAATCATTTATGCAACCCATCTGCTAATTAAAAAAAAGTACTTTTTTACTTACATTCAAAATTTCAATCGACAACAACTTTACATATTTTAATGCGAAGATAATTTTACATGGTATAAGTTTTTTTAGCAGATCACTCGCTAAATAAAATTATGATCTGAATGCAATGATCTAAATATGTTTGTAATACTTTTTTAATATACACCCAATTCTTTTTTTGACAGCAGTAGCCGTGTGGTCTTGATCGCCAACACTAGGCCGACATTATCGAGTTACAGGTTCAAGACCTTGTATCACTGAAGACCAGCCGCATAGAGGAGGTTGATGTATGTTGAATGTGTCGAGACTCAAAGTCATCACATGGACGTGTGTGGAAGTTTGGAGAACAAGATGCCCGTTTAGGCGTCGTCTTCAGTACTTGAATGAGGCTCAGAATAACGAGGTTTGTCATCAATAGCCCTAATGTTGTTCTTCGGGTGACATTAATAAACCTCCACTCATTGGTGCGGGCAGCGATATCGGTGGTTCTTTTTAGTGTAAATAAATGCGTATCACCAACAAGAGGATTCATTATTTCATACTAACGTCTAGAATTTTTTTCGTGTTTGTCTTCTCTGTGGGCAACATCTTTCCGATACTAATTTATTTCAGTAATTACTTGAAACATGTATGAATTTTATAATAATCATTGAAGATGTCTTATCTTTTTTTAATATGTTTTCTCGAGGAACATGTACAAAACGAATCGGATAAACTTAGATTTTATATTGTTTATTATGCATAAAACGTCTACATTTTTTTCCAGCAATATATAACCTATCCTCAATAGATTCAAAGCAGATAAAACTGAAATCATCGGTCTGAGGTGTATACAAATTTGATGAGGGATGGCTAACCCGCGACTCGCGTGCCACTGTTTGATACGATAGAGTTGTAACGTTCGCACGCGATCACTTACAGCAAAATAATAAAAAAAAACAATGAAAAAAATAATAAATAACCATTTTTTTTTACTTTTGAAAAGGAGTTGTGTCAGATAAAAACCCTTTCAAAATTTGGAACAAAACATGTTTATAAATAAGTGCTTTCTATTATAAATATGATGTATAAAATAGAAATTGCTCAAAACTAGCTGATATACATCTAAATTAACCTAATTTTGTTAGCACCTTCAAGAGCTAACCCTAATATAGATGATTTGGTAAAGACAATTGAAATTCACAAGCCACATTAAGTAAATACTGAGTACCTAGTAATTATTTATAATTCAATAATTCAAGTTACTTATATTTATTTTATACCTAATCTAACTGATTGATCCTGTAAACAATTTACTTACGGCAAAACTTCAGTTCGTACTTTTGTCTCATTTATTATACAGGGTCCGGCATATTAACCTCCCCTGTTTCGAAAGGCAGTTACAAATAAACAAAACAAGATTCTGAGAAAAGTGTTTTATTTTTGAACAACAAATACGATGTCATTTTATATTTATTGGTTTTAAAAATTATGTCAACTAAATGGCGTCCTCCAATGGTGACACATTGAGAAGTCTTTTCCGAAAAATCTTCAGAACATTGGCGCTGTTTTTATTTTGTCTGAAGAGACCCACTTCCACTTGTCAGGTACTGTGAATAAACAGGCAGCAGAAACCCCTCAGCTGTTTCACCAAAGACCACTTCACAGTCCTCGCGTGACAGTGTGGTGCGCCGTTGCTGAATTTGGTGTGCGGAGTATTATTATTTTTTTTTAAGATAAACTAACGGTAACGGTTACTTCAGATCACTACTGTGTCCCAAGATTGAGACATTTCTCCGACTAAAGTTAGATCAGTTTCTTGGGGACCATTAAGAAGCAAACAAGATTCCAACATGACGGAGGCTCAACTCACACTTCGCGGTGTTTGCTGGGCATTCTGAGAGAGTGTTTCCTGGAAGCTCCAGGTTCCCAAGGGAAGTCACATAATTTATCACCTTTTAGTTTTTTTCTTTGGGGACACTTAAAGGCACAAGTGTACAAACATCGTCCTACATCCCTGCAAGCACAAAAGGAGGCAATGGCTGCCATTCCACCAGAAATGACACGAAGAACTATGGACAACTTTCGAGAAAGACTTCGTCAATGTGTCAACATTGAAGGACACCAGTTAGCGGACATAACTTTTAAAACCAATTAACCCTTTATCTACCGACTGTACTTGTAAGTACCACAATCACTTTAAAATTACATAGAATAACCATTTTTACGAATACACTGAAGATACTTAGCAGGAATATTCTTTTAAATCCACTCTTTCAAGAGCACGGTTCTATGATGAGTATTTTAGCGGGGAAGGTGAATAGTTTTATAGAAAAATTGGTTGCGAAGATCGTTTTTTTTTTGTTCCGAAAAAATAGTTAGTGTCAAAAGGTAAGTGTCTTATTTTTTTTTTTTTTGTATGTTAATGAAGACCTTAGAAAACGATTCGACTGTCTATTTTAAGTGAACAGTGTATATAATTAATTTTACAGTTGAATATCTTTAGTTCATTAATCAGCTCTAACGGATTAAATTTCCCAAAGTTGAGTATTTTGTTTATGTATATCCCTTAATTTTCATTGCAGTGACTTAAAAAAAATATTGCATGAAAAAAAGTACTGTAAATCATAATGCGGTAGATAAAGGATTAATGTAAAATGACATCGTGTATTTAATGTTCACAAATAAAAGTCTTTTCTCTGTATCTTGTTTTGTTTGTATGTAACTGACTTTTGAAACAGGGAAGGTTAATATACCGGATCTTGTATTATTTTTAAATTTTACATTTACATTAAAAAATGAGCTATTTGCGAAAAATTCCCATAATAATTGGCGTATAAGTAATTTTTTTTT
>BMAV01017078.1:45484-59616 GCA_019973955.1 Trichonephila inaurata madagascariensis | reverse complement strand
TCAATAAATATAAGAAAAATAAAATACTAGCAGTTTTATTTAACTTATTTATTGTGCTAATTTCACAACAGTTATAGCTACAAGCACATTTGATTTTAAAATAAGTTTAATGGGAAAAAAGTAACCTATCACACTTTTCTACGGTGTTTTTGAAATCAGAAGTGAGATTGCTAGTTAAAATTCTCATCACAGCATTTAAGTGATTTTTAATCAACTTGTGACGGGGCTTTATCGCGATTTCTATTAACTGTCCTCTTGGGTTTCTTTGGGGCCAAAATGGCAATTCTTTCCAACCAATTCAAGAAGAAGAACGTGTATATGTAAATTAGGAATCATATACATATACTAGAAGTTTAGCATTCGCGGGATCGCTAAGTGAAGGCGCTAGGTGTTACCAAGTACAAAGATAGTCGCAAGGTGATATGAGATATAGCCTACGAGAGGAATCTTAATCTTGGAAATTAGCCTAACAGTGCCGGTGAAGATTAACCAAAAGTGGGTCCGAGCTCAACTGAGTATAGCCAGATTAAAGCCAGAACAGAAGTGATAAGGACCATATCTGTTTATCTAGGATATAGTGGTAAGATTGATAAGTTAACTTTAAGTATAAAGCCTTTACTATTGAATAGTATTTAATCTATAAAGTTAGATTCAGTGGTTATATGCGCTATTGATTGGTAATACGTGTTGCGTCTTCTCGTTCTTGATCATACTCTTTAGATTATTCTTGTTGCTGTATTGTGTTTAAACTAAGATCTTAATAAACAGATTTTAGTATGAATGACTTTAGTAGTTATTCGTTCCTCTCCACAGAAACAGGTCGCGTGGATAGTGTAGAATGGAGGTCCCCAGGGGATGGGATCTCACAAACTTGCATCTTATACTTTATCTTCATGCAAGATAAACTTTGTTCACAAATATATGTCAACCGAAATATAAAGAACATTTTCTCTATATTTGGTTTTCTGACTGTCTTGGCGGGCCACAAAAAAACTCTTTGCCCGTCCCTAACTTAGAAAGCAGTTTGAATCAAAACGCTTCCCTCTATCTAAAGTTTTACTTCTACTAATAAAAAAAATATTTCCCAATTTCGCCCATAGATGACAATGTATCGTAAAAACTGCATAAATAAAATTCTGTATAAAAAAATCCATTACAAATTGTAGGAGCAGACGAACAGAATTTATAAGAATAAACGAAATTTATGTTTACAATCCAATACCCTATTTTAAAGTGTTGTTCAGCAAAAAGATAAATGGAGAATATGTAGGTCAATATACTAAAGGCTTTCTGTCCTCTATACTTATTAATGTATCGTTAAACCCTTCCAGACATTAAGTTTCAAAAAATCTTACTTTTCGGATTAATATTGATAGTACAACATAATGTAGGCTTTCTATCCCCTATACTTATTAATGTATCTTTAGATCTTTCTAGATACATCAAAAGTTGCTTCGTCATTAATGATAGCGCATCGCAAAGACCTGCATTTGCATTTATGTATGTTGTTGCATAAGCTCGAAAGCAAAGCGACGGTGCTTATCTTCCGCTCGTCAAGTTTTCAGTACTCGAAATTTTTCTTTTACGCAGAACTCTACAATGTTGTGAATAAGTTCTGTATATTTGAGTTATCGCTTAAAACATCATTTTTTTCTAATTAAACTTTATTTATAATTAATTACATCTTTTTGTTCATTTAAATGATCAGGAACAAAATATTGATTCATAATAAATTAAAAAACAGAACAAGTGGCATTATTGACTTTGAGTTATTTGAAACTTTTATAACCAGCAATGGACTGTGAGAAGTGGACTGTAGTAATAAGTGATGATGTATGAGCTATGACGTGTTTAAGATAAATAATGGTAGCGTGATATTGATTAATTTAAACATTTAGTTTATTTACGTCACAGCTATTATTTACAGATTATACATTGAAGTTATTAAACTTACTAAACGATTATTAGAGTTTAAATGATGTGGTTTGTGAAAGAGGAGTTATTTTTGGAGTCTGCTCAGTTCGAAGGTTTCAAAACATTTCTCTCACTCTCTGCTTCGGGAATCAGGAATCGGCACCTTTTTGACATCTAGTTACATCTTACAAGTGGCGGGAAAGGGTCTTTCGTGGGTCAAAAGGTTGCGGGAAGTCCCAGGTGGGCCGCGCAATAACTTTCGAGATGCAGGTACAGAACGTACTTGTGATGATTATTTCCACAAAGAAGCCGATTCACAGCTGGGAGGCGGGAAACGTTACAGAGAGTGACAGTTGTTACATCGCGTCTCATGGCTAACAATACAGCAAGGGTGGACAATTGTTTTCGTTCGAGGACAACACTGTGGAAGCATAAAATCATTATATTCATTAGTTAACTTTGATTCTTAGAAAAAGTGTAAATTGCACCATAATAATTTGCAAATATATGTTAATTGAAATAATAGCAGTTTTTTTTAAATTTCTTTGTTGTGCTCATTCCATGTCATTCATAGCCCGGGTGTTCAACCCGTGGCCCGGGGGCCGCATGTGGCCTGCCTTGAATAATGTTGTGGCCCGCGAGATTCTTTACAACTTTACAAATTTCGTCTATTTTGTACAATATTTTTTTTGTTTCAAGAGTTTTTTTTTTTTTTTTTTTTTTTTTTTTTAAAAAAAAAAATCCCATAAGTGTTTTTGTTTTATCACTTTGTTTCTATTACTGCTGAAATCTCTTTTTTTTTCTAAATTGAAATTTATCAAATATAAATCGTGCTCAAATTTAACGCACGAAAATCTGCAACATCAATTATGACACGCAAATACACATGCATTGAGATCGACTTGCAAAAACTAAGTGAAAAGAGTAGAGAAACAGATATCTCACTAATTAAATAAATTAATCATTATTTAACCATTATTTAACCATCTATGTTTGTATACATGAAAAACAATGAAAACAATAATAATATCTCAGTCTGTTTTAAATTTTCACTCCAACAAATGTTTGTAATGGATCCAAATCTAATATAAATATAAAAAATTTTTATATGCGGCCCGCGGGATTGTAAAGTTCTTCTGAAGTGGCCCGTGAGGTCATTTGTGTTAGCCATCCCTGATCTATAGCTTCAGGCATATTTAATTTTAGAATCTGTTTAATGAGTTTAATTTTTAAAAATGAGTGTATTTATTAGTTAACTTTTCATCCCAGAAAATAAAAACAATAAATACTATAAAAATAAAAAAGTCAATAAATACTATAAATTGTACTATAAAAACTCCATAAATATAAGAAAAATAAAATAGTAGCAGTTTTATTTAATTTATTTATTGTGCTTTCACAACAGTTATAGCTACAAGCACATTTGGTTTTAGAATAAGTTTAATGAGAAAAATGTACCCTATCACAATTTTCTACAGTTGTTTTCAAATTAGGAGTGAGATTGCCTACTAAAATTCTCATCACAGCCTGCAAGTTTATGTCAGACATCTTGCATCAATACTTATTCTTGTTGATTTTCATGCTAGAAAAACTTCGCTCAAAAATATACCCCAAATATTGACCGAGGAAGAGTGAACATTTTCTGTGTCTACTTTGTCTATTGACCGTCTTGAAGGGATGCAAAAACACTCTTTTCCCACTCCTGGTCTACAGCAATAATGATTAAATTGTTTTCAGAAGATACCTACTAGCGCCATCTATACACTTGGGTCATAACATTAGTAAATGAATAACCACACAAATTCAAGTCAATTAGTAATCGGCCTTAGAAGCCTTTTGAGAGTAATTCAGCAAGAAAAAAACTATTGTTACCCTTAACATCCATTAAATTCTTTTGAAATAAATACTTATCTTATTTGTGAAGGTACTTCATTTCCAGAAAAAACATTAAATCCCTTTTTTCCAACTACAATCATATTTACAAGATCCTTTTCAACCGATTTCAGCTGAGAATCTCCAAATGTGTGTGTGTGCGCGTGCGTGTGTGTGTGTGTGTCAATTAACAAATCGGTACTTAACTTTAAGTTACAGAAAGGAACTCGATGAATTATTCATTTGTTTTTCAAATCCCTTAACGTTTACTTCAATTTGCGAGTTTAACTTTAAGTGGAACCATAGCAATTCGAAAGTGTTTTTTGTCGTAATGCTCACTAAAGAAATTATTTGTTTTTCTATTGGCTGATGAGAAAAACAGTTTTATTTTTTTAATACAAACAAGTGCTTTGTTTCAATTTAAATGGTAAACTTTGCATTCTAAAAATAGCTTGTTTAAATCTTTTCCTTTATTTGTAATTTAATTGCTATGCCCATTGAGATAGTTTCGAAGCTTCCACCGATTGCATTAAAGTTATTTAGAAAATGAGTCAATTTGAGATAAAAATCAGTTTAAGATGCTTAGTACAATATTGTGGGTTTAAACGTAGTAGTAATAATACATAATTCGAAGCAAAATTTTCGAAATAACGGAAAATTCTAGAAGATAACCTAAACAATAAATCGACAGCTAGTATAAATTGTTGAATGTCAATGCTGAAGAGATTTATTTTTCGAAAAAAATATAGCACGTATTCTACTTTCTATTTCTGGTTCTACATGTCTATGTAAACAAATATTTTTTCATAGGAAAAATATTTTGTGTCCACGAAGAAATAGTTTAACAAATGAACGTTCAGAATCGTGTCAAATTGAAAATCACAAATTATATCCCTGATATTAGAATATGATATACCACGGTGAAGGGATAAGTTTCACATTAAAATATTTATTTTTTATTTAACTATACTGAAGGAATACTTATATTTATGTTATTTATTTCTTATGTAAATAAATAAGTTTTAAAAATACATAACATATGTACAAATATAGCCCTTCATTTTTGTTGAAGGAACTGTTATATTTTACAATTATTATTTTTATGTTTATAAATATTTTTACAAACGGTGCATAATTCATACATAATGAAGAACTGAATGTTTATTATTTACCTCTATTGCCTAATTATGTACGCCCTGCCACGGAATCGAATTATTTCAAATATTTCCTGTTTTGCGCTAACCTAAATTAAATTGATACATTGGTTTGGTTCGCCAAACCTACAAGGTCGCCGACCCCTGTTCCTAACTTGACTATTTTTTTTATATATCTTTGTAGAAACATTGTCTGCTCTCGGTTGTCTGATAAACAATACTTTTCGAAAACTGGTATTGGTTTACTTATGTGTCTGGATCTTTTATTGTTTTTTTTTATCAAACATGAACTAAGATAGGATTTCCAAATAATCAACAAATGACTTTTATTTACTTTTCATTAAATATATTGGACTTTAAAAGAAAATAAATACATTCGTTCTCTATCTGTATATATATATCTGTGTGTGGGGGGAGGGTGTAATAACAAATTGATATCTACTCATAATTCGAATCTCCTTTATTTATAACATCTAATTCAGTGTTTCTCAAACTGTGGGGCGCGCCCCCTAGGGGGCATGATAACCCTGTGAGGAGGGCGTGATCATACTGAAAAATCGTAAACAAAAGATTATTTAAAAAAATTATTGATTTACTGAGAGTAAAAAAAAAACAACATTCTGACACAATAAAAAATAAAATACTCATTTACACTATAAAACACTTATGAATGTATCAGTACTGAACAATCTACTTTATAATTAATTTAACAATACTAAGTTAAGGACAACTTTAATAACTACTAGTGACCCCATGGATTTGTCATACATTAAATTATATGCCAACATTAACATTTATCTTGATACTTTGTACGGTTAATAATTAATCCCTTAAATGCCGATTCAAAATTGAGCGATTCGTTCCCCAATGCCACCGTTTAGCACGTAAATAAGCGTATGTGGTGCACTGAGGGGGGGGGGAAGGAGTAGAAAAAGAATAAATAATCAAATCCTCTGAAATAAGTAAAAACTTTGCAAACACTATCAAACACTATCAAGACTATTTTATTGCTTTCCAAAGCCTTCGGAATAATTTTATGGATAGCATTTCACAGAAAAGTTCGTAATTCGGAAAGACGTATGTATACGTCTTGGGAAAATTGACACACTGGCTGAGCAAGACGTTTATACACGTCAGGGGACTAAAGAGGTTAAAGTCGTATTATCAGTTTAGCGTGAAAGTATAGTATTATAGAATTTAATACATCGTTATTGTATGGAGGGGGCCGCGATGCAAATTATGATTGAATATTGGGTCGCAAACATTGAAAGTTTGAGAAGCACTGATCTAATTCAAATATCCCCATAACCTATTTCGAAATGCATCTCAATTTGTTCTTTTCTAAAGCATTAAAAACATGTTGGTATGTAAGTGATTCTTTAGACCAGCGCTTCTCAAACTGTGGAGCGTTCCCCCTAGGGGAGCGTGATAACTCTAGAAGGGAGGCGCGAGCATATTGAAAAGTCAAAAACAATAGATTATTTCAAAATATTATTAAGTTTTTGAAAGTAAAACAAACAAAATACATTCTGTCATAATGAAAAATATATATATATATATTTATACTGATATAATACACTTATAAATGTATCAATACTGCACAATGTGTGTGATCGTTATTATTATTATCTTAACAATACTAAGTTAAGAACAAGTTTAATAATTATCAGTGGCCGCACCGGTTCCTTATGTATAAAATTATATGCAAAAATTAACACTTATCTGGATCATTTTTTGTATGGCTTATAATTAATCCCTTAACTGTAGATTAACGCGATTCAATCACCAATGCCCCGTTTTGCACGTATGCACGCATATGTGGTGTATTTTGGGGGAAGGAAAAAGCGAATATATATATATATATATAAGAATATCCACTGAAATAATTAAATCCTTCTCAAACAATGTTAATGTAATTTTTTGCATTCCAAAGTCTTCGGAATAATTTTATGGATATTGGTGAACAAACATTTTTCGGAAAGACTCATATATACGTCCGGGAAAATTTACTCACTGGCTGAGCGAGACGTTTATATACGTCGGTGGCGAAGAGGTTAAATTCATATTGTAGCTTTAGCGTCAAAATATCGTATTATCGAATTCAATACATTCTTATTGTATGGAGGGGGACGCGATGAAAATTGTGATTAAATAATGGTTCGCAAGTATTGAAAGTTTGAGAAGCACTGCTTTAGACCTTGAATTTCAGATAGATTCATTGGCGATTCCATGAAATATAAGATTATTAATGGGTTTCATGCGCCTTAAAATAATAGGAATTAATATTCCCTAAACGATGATGTCATTTCTATACTTAACTAGTTATTCCCTTCGCATAGACACGTTAAGATGCATTTTTCCCTGTTCTTCTTTGTGTATAAAACATTGCTTTTTGAATAATTCCCTCTCTTGCATTCTGGCACTGTTTGAGAAGCATGCTCAAATAAATGATGTGATCATAAACAAGCCTTTTTAATTTTTCCGCCCTCACCACTTAATCACCTCTAATCAAAATGTAACTTTTTCCGTTGGCAAATATATTATATATGTGAGTGTAGAAAGGGTTTGAAGTGATTTTTGTGTGTGTGAAGTGATGCAAAGACTGTTTGAAACAGTTAACAGTTTGTCTCGTAACCAGAACGAATCCTCAGCTAATATCTCATTTTCCCATCGCTCACGTCTCATAATATGGAATGATTTTATGTTCTATTTTCATTTAACGCTACCCAGCTTAACTAGAAAATCTTATAAATGACATGAAAAATATTCTTTTCACGTTAAAAGTTTACGTTATACAAAAATATAATGCTTAAAAATTAACCTGTGTTTTTAAGAATTGTCTTCCATGAAACCATGGAGTAGAACCATATTGATTTATACAACGTTTTTAAACATGATATTATGTAAGTATAACGTAAATTTTTAATGTGAAAAACATATTTTTCATGCCATTTATAAAATTGCATAGTTGTTCTGAGTGGTGTTAAGGTATCCGACTACGTTCGGAACCGTGATTTTAAAAAAGCGCACAAATGGATAATTTTCGTGATATTTAGTGTCACTTAGATTAGAATACATGTATAAAATTATTTTAAGGACATTTTGACAAAAAACTTAATTTAAATACAATATTTTGGCAAAAAATTAACTTCGAATAACCTTTTTTCAAAATGTTCTCCTTTTATAAAAATGCTTCTAAAATAATAATATTTTGCTTATATAAAGGAAAGATTTCTCCAGAAAGTCTGAACTAATTTTTTTTTTTTTTGAAAAATTCACATTTTTTTCAGAATTACCACCCATTGAAATAATTATCGACGTTTTTTCCTTAAAATTTCTCCCCTCTGTTGTCGTAAAACATGGATAAACCCACTTCTAAGTTATATATTTCAAAAATTCTAGTTGAGCCTCTGTACAGAGGTCTGAACTCTATACAAACAAAATATTATTATAACAGAAGATTTTTTCACAAAAGGAAAATATTTTGAAAATGGGTCATTCTATGTTCATTTTTTGTCAAAATGTTGCACTTAAATAATTTTTTTATTGTAATACTATTCTTAAAACAATTTTATATACATTTTCTAAGTGACACTAAATATATCATAAATATTATCCATTTATACGCTTTTACAGAATCACGGTTCCGAACGTAGTCGGATACCTTAAACGAAACTAGACATTAAAATCATTCCATATTGTGAGACGGGAGTGATAGGAAAATGTGGTATTCGATAAGGCTTCGTTCTGGACCCGCAACAAACTGTTACGAACAGTCTTTGCATCACTTCAAATGCGACGTTCCATCAAACCCGCGACTCAAATAAAAGTATATACAATGTTTTCTAGCAAATTGAATGTTTTCTTTCAAGCATACCTGCACAATCACGAAGTATCCATGAAGTAAGTACTTCCCGAAAGAACACGTTAAAAAAAGAACCAGCATCTCACCTTGCCTGGTTACAAAAAACATTTTTTTTTTTTTTTCGAAAATTGCGCAAGCTTTTGTGGTTTTTTTTTAAAAAAATAATAAAGAAATAGATGCAACACAAAAAACTTGCAAAAGAAACTCCCTTTCCCTAAAAATATGCAAAATGACCTCTCAAGCATAAAATGAATTCCAGTGCCAATCTTATCCGATAAAGTTTTGTATCAGAAACTCAGAATTTTATATTAAAACGAACCCGGCAGCTCCATATCCGTTGCCAGATGAGATTTCCATGCGGAAAAAAGGTGAAAATCAGCACCGAAATCGTGAAAGGCATGCATATAGCTTCAAAGCGACAGGAAGAAATCCGCTTTCAGCTAACGTAAGATCCATAGCTTGAAGGGTAAAATTTATGTAAAGTAACTATTCTATCCTTAAACGTATGATAAAGAAACGGCGAAATAGTTAAAAGAAATTTGAATGACAAGCTTTCAGACGCTATATAACTCCACGAAAGTAACTCTAAAAATATTCCGGATAAAAAGCTAAGTTTGATGTAAATACAAATATGAGGAGCGAGACAAACCAGCTACAGATTTGTATATTTTGATATACTTTATATCCAAAAAAATGAGCAGAAAATATACAAGACTCTTAACACATCACTTGACTCGTTAAGATATCATATATGATTGACATTGAAAGAAATAGCATATTAAAGAGCAATAGTGTGTAACAGCGTTCCTCAAACTGTGGGGCGAGCCCCCCTAAGGGGAGCGCAAGCATGTTGAAAAGTCAAAAACAAAAGATTATTTAAAAAGTTATTAGTATACTGTCGTGGTTGTTGTGGCTAATGCCACCTGTCTGACATAGTCAGAACGAGGCCCACGAAATTCATCGTGGCAAGGGGCTAGAAGTGCGCCTGTTGTTGGCCTAGGCCTTGAGCACCATACAGGTGAAAGTACGAATTTGTTCGGCGAAATTCCTCGAAGGGACGATAGATGGCGACACCACCTATCTCCACCTCCACAATTTAGACATAGAACTGAAGGGGAGGGAAATATTCTCCAGTTCCTGCACTCGGGATTCAGCCCACAAGACTTTCGGACCCACTGATTTAACGAGCACGTACTCTGTGTGTACTCGGATGGTACTTGGTAGAATCGGGCATCGAACCCAGGCCTTCCGAATGCTCTAACCACTAGGCTACCCACGGCCATAATTTAGTATACTGAAAGTGAACAAACGAAATACATTCTGACATAATAAAAAATAAAATACACGTTTACACTGATATAATACGCTTATAAATGTATCAGTACTGCACAGTGTGTATTTTATAATTAACTTTACAATACTCAGTTAGAACAAGTTTAATAATTACCAGTTGTAACGGGTCTATCCGCTTTTTTCCTATTAATTCTCTTGGGGAATAATGGGTCTTTAAAAATTATTCTGTTGAAAACTTTCCTCCGGAGAAGAAGCTGTGATTATTCAAATCAAGGGTTGTATATAATGATTAACTTTCAAGCTCGGGGGGTGAGGTTAGAAGCTAACAGGATTGCAAGCAGTAATTAACGTAAAGCTAGGCGAGAGGGCATCGTAGACAATTTGCTTGATATTAAGATTGACGATTTGGTCAATTAGTTGTTAAATTGGATTCAGGTCGGTTTGAATTAGCTTACTTTTAAAATCATCTTCAAATATAAGAAAGTATATTGCCTAAACGTGCTAAGTGTAAGTGATCCGATTTATTATTAAATGTTCTAGTATCTCGTATACCTCGCTATTGCTCCCCATATTTATCAATTGGTGCATTTCTTAACTTGGGTTGTCGAATTTGTGTCATTGTTGAGAATTTGTTAGTAAATAGAGATTGTATTGACTATGGCTGATTTTCCTTCTGACCCTCTCACACTAATGGATGGGACCGGCCATACTTTACACAGTGACCCATGGGCTTGTCATATATAAAATTGTATACAAAAATTCACACTTATCTTAATAATTTGTCCGGCTTAGGAATAATCCCTTAACTGCCGATTAAAAGTTACCATTTCCAAGTATGTGTGTATGTGATGTATTGGGGGGGGGGGAGATAAGGAAAGGGGAATAAGTAGGAAAATTCTCTGAAATGAGTAAATCCTTCGCAAACACTGTCAAGTTACTTTTATTGCATTCCAAAGCATTCAGAATACATTTATCCGTACAAGTGCGCAGAAAAGATCATGCTTAGATAAGACGTATATATACGTTTGGGGCAATTAACTTTTTGGCTGAACGAGACGTTTATCTACACTGGTGGCACTTAAGAGGTTAAAGTCGTTTTTTTATAACGTCAAAGAATAGTATTATTGAATTCAATACAGTGATATTGCCTGGAGGGGGGAGGGGGCACAATGAAAATTATAATTGATTATTGGTTTGCAAAAAGTGAAAGCTTGAGAAGCACTGGTGTATAACAATTATATTCGAATATTTTTTTAATCATTTGAATAACAAAGATTTTTCGTACATTATATTGTTTATAATTTCTGTGTCTCTCAACCGTTATAGTGGTAAGCGTCGCTGACTGTGGTGCCGTAGGGACTGGGTTCGAATCCTGGAGAAGACCTGGATTTTTGTAAATGTATAGTGCCTTTGCGGCATGGGGCTACTCTAAATAGCCGTCGAGCCGCAAGTCCTCTTCCTGTAGTTGGTGGAAGAGGAAGAGAGGTGGGAGGCCCCTGGCCACCCCCAGGGTTTTCTCCCTCTAAATTAGGGTGGAACCGAGCAAAATCGTACATTCACCTGCATGGTGCTCAAAGCTAAGGCTAACGACCGGCGTAAAAATTCTAGCCCTTAGCCGCGATAAATTTTGCGGGCCTCAATCTGGCTTCGTCAGGCAGGTGGCATTAGTCACAACAACAACAAAAACATAATTTTTGTACCTTGTGTAACAATGGAGGAGAAAAAATGGTTCCTTATTTTTGAAAAAATCACACTGAAATTTACACAAAATCACACTGAAATTTACACAAAATCACACTAAAATTTACACAAAATCACACTGAAATGTTCCCAAAATCACACTGAAATTTACACAAAATCACAAAAAAAAATTATTTAAAATGAATACACGTGACATATACATTATGTCACACAGCTATTGAAACAAACTTTAAAGAGAATTAGAGAACATCAGAGGGATTCAAATTTGTAGTGAAACCCATGGTCGGAAATATCTTCGATCGGCGTTAGGTGGCGTTGTTTACAAGAGAATTGGAGGAAACAGCCTTTATTTGTGCTGTCATCACCTACAGAGGAGAGTATGGAACGGTTTTACGAACAATAAGCTCGCGACATGCACCTGATTTACGATTAGCAGAAGGAAATGCATGAGCAGCAGAAAGATTGTACCACGAATGATACCCACAGAGAGATGCACCAGACCACCGGGTATTTACTAATTTGTACCACAATTTGTTTGAATATGGATCATTATAATTAATAGTCATAGAACTTCCAGCTTAAAACCAGTGTACGAGACATCGTTGCTGCGGTAGAAGGATTTTGTTCATCGTGTTTCGCAACGTGAAGACCATTACAAACAAACCATCTTCAAAGAGTAACGTCACAAATTGTGATGCAAACTATTAAACATCCGGCTGTCTGGTGCATCTCTCTATGGGTAACTTTTGCGATACAATCTTTCTGCTGCCCCTGCATTTTCTACTGCAAATCCCTAAATCTGGCGAATATCTGCCAACTAGGTGTTCGTAAAACTGATCTTTACTCTTCTGCAGGGGTTGACAGCTCAAATGACTGTGGTAATATATCGTCCGCCTAATTATCAAACTGTGTAACTCCACCAGTGTAACTGATTTTATATAGAAGTGCAACGCGCCAAGCTCTTTTTGGCGCGATTCCTTAATCGCGCCAAGCAGCGGTTGTTGTCGGGTTACATGAAATCCAAGATGATGGTCTAGCGTTTCCCTTTCGTTTTGTCTACGCCGTGCCTCAGTGCGCGCTCCACTTTTAATTTATTCCTTCGATCAGTGTATTCACTATTTTTTTTTTTATTTCGTAATAAAACTAGATTTCGAAGAGAGAGGTGGTGGCAAGATTTTAACATAAAATAAATACAACAGAAAGTAATATTAATGTATTACACTTCCAGATATAAATTATTTACACTATTTTAATTGTTCATTGCACAAAATTTGTAACAATATCGCACGATAAAATAATCAAAGTAAACCATATTGTAATATTATCGCTTATCTTGGCGAACATAAGCAACAACTTGATGCCTAGCCCTACTGTATCAAATTAGCATCCCAGATGGAGTTACGCAGTCTGATTATTAGACCGACGATATGCAGGTCTGTTACGTCCAATTATCTTGTTAACAACAACACCTAGCACCGAATGAAACTTTTTGACCATGGGTTGTTATGGAAATTTGAATGTTTGTGATGTCCCCTACCTCCCATCGAAGTTTGTCCCAATAATCCAGAGGCACCCTGTTTATACAATGTGTTTACTAAGAGTTACAGAAGAAATTGAAACATACGTCTTTGAAGACCTTTTAATAAAAAAAATAATCTTTTTGTCTTAGAACAAAACTACAGCATTCATTTGATTATCATGCCATTAAAGTGACGTCATCTATAAGTAAACACGCAGATCATTGTATTTTTAATCACAATTTTTATCATTTGTTACAAAAATGTCATTCATACTACTACTAAATCATTGCTAATTGTTAATTGTTGTCGTTTAATTGCACTTATGTACAAAAAGTATTTTTAATAAATTTTTTTAACCAATCTTGGTATAATAACTCTTAACTAACTATCCTAAACAGCAAAAGCAACCATTTGACTTCAGTACAGGCAAAGTAACGAAAGAATGGGGTCGCTATGAAGAACCATATTAATCTTAACACTTAATCTTTGTTAATCCTAATTATTATCCGCGTGTACAACCTAATCTTACACAACTCTCACACTAAGGGGAGACTTTATTGAACCCAACATCGATTGTACCATATTGAGTTCAGTTTTTAACGTCCAACTCTCTATAATTGTGTTTTAATTTCCACTAAGTATGTTCTAAAGTTGACTTAAAAGAATTCAAGATCTTGAGAACTATAAATTCGCTCGACTCTGTGTATGTGTGACAGAGAGAGGGAGAGAGAAATTGAAAGGGACGTAGAGATATAAAGGCATAGAGAAAGACACACACACACACACACACACACATATATATATATATATATA
>BMAV01017078.1:0-16505 GCA_019973955.1 Trichonephila inaurata madagascariensis | reverse complement strand
ACACTTTATGGACAGTGCTTGATCTTCAGAAACACTTACCAGCATAACATAAGTTTCTTTTGGTGTCTTGTTAAGCTTCAAACAAAATTTTAAGTTAATCATTTTCCTGTTCTATGTTTAAAAACCTATGCACTAAACAAGCGCTTTTTAAAACAAGTCTTACACTGAACACAAACGACGCTCAACTAAAAAACAGTGTGGGGGGCAGATAGTCAACACCTGCAGCTCTGCATGTATTAAGTTTTGTTTTGCCAGTGTCACCATATCGCCCGTTCTAACTTCATTCACCTAACTTTATTGTCAGAGGTTGTAGTTAACTAGTTTCAATCTGTTCTCAATGCAGTCGTATTTGAATAGTTGTCAAACTTCGATTTTAAGTAGTCTACAAAAAACTGTTGTTAATTTATGTATTATGTAAAGATATAATAAATGACTTAATTTAAATTTGATTTATTCGTATAAATTTATTTTAAATCTGTGAGATGTTTATACTAAAAGTTTAATTTTGTTTATTACAGCAACTATACATTTTACTGCAAGAAGCATTTGTTTAATTTGTATCATTTACTGTTTTATTACTATTCTTAAATTAAAATTGATCATCTGAGCAAGTAAAGAGACGAAAAAAAATATTTATCTAGGCAATTTTTTTAAGTAATTTTATGTACTTTACTTCTGTCATGTCTTGAAATATGATTCTAACATGAATTTAAAATGCTTATTAAAAATGTATTAATAATAATACGGTTAAAAGTTCAAAACAATTAAAGAAAGTAAAATATTGCTCTGTATTTCACACAAAAAATGTATTTATAATATCCTAAATTTATATTCGGGAAGTTTATATTTAGTTTAATGTTAAATAAGCTGTTCCTTTAATTCAGTGCAAAAATATTATTTTTCAGTAACATTGTATTCTAAAATTCCGAGATTCATAGAAAAGTTATAAAGTTAGATTACGGGGTCTTCAAGAAAATAGTTGTTTTACTTTTACTATCTATTTAAAAATGTCAAAACTATGTTTTATAATGAAATAAAAAAGTGTCGATGAAATTAAGTATTTCATTTTTTCTACGATTTATTTTCCCAATAGAAAACAACTGAATTCCTTCAAAAATAGGGCTATTTCGGTTTTGTTTTACAATGAATGAAGTAATTTACTTTGATATTCCGCAACTCTTGGATTAAGTTTTTTTTCATTAGATAACAAATGTAACTAAATAAGAAATACAACATTTCGATAAATATAAGGAAAATTAATGCTTGATGAAATAAATTGAAAACACCATGCGCGCTTCAGAGCAAATATGTTAATAAAATCACATTACGTTGTTCTAGAGGTACACCAATTAAATTTGACAGGGAATGAACGCGTGCAGAAAAAAGATAATTTGATATAAAAACCCTGAAAATTTTAAAAATATTTAATTCCATATATTTTTCATGTAACTTAAGCAAAATTTTTAGATAACAATACTGTACTAAATTACTCTTAATTAATAATTACTCATACTTATTTCGTTGCTTCACAATTGCTCATATTTATTACATTAAGCAAGAATAACTCATAGTTATTGAATTACTTAAGAATTACTGAACAAGAACTTAAGAATTAATCTGAAACTTGTGGTTGAGAACAAAATTATTGAAACAAGATCTTAAGCTAATATTGTGATGAATTATATATAGTGACATTGAATAATTAATCAAATTAAAATAATCAAGAATTACTCATATTTATTGCATTGTTCAAGAATTACTCATATTTATTGCATTTCTCAAGAATTGCTCATATGTATTGCATTACTCAAGAATTACTCGTGTTTGTTGCATTACTCAAGAATTACTCATATTTATTGCATTACCCAAGAATTACTAATATTTATTGCATTACTCAAGAATTACTCATATTTGTTGCATTACTCTTATTTGTTGCATTACTCGAGAATTACTCATATTTATTGCATTATTCAAGAATTACTAATATTTATTGCATTACTCACACACAAGAATTACTCATATTTATTGCTTTACTCAAGAATTATATTTATTACATTATTCAAGAATCACTCACATGTGTATTACATTGCTCATGAATTACTCATATTTATTGCATTTCAAAATAATAGTGTTTGACTTGTACCGCTGAAACCATTGACTCGAAACAGTCTTAAGCAATAACTTTAAATTGAAATTTATACTTCATCATGTGTTTGTCTAATATGAAACAAGCATTATCGCCTTACAGGTAAAAAAATAAAATTTCATTCGTTTACACCTGTTCCATATGAATTACACGAAAGAAAAAAAGGTAGATAAAATCAGACAAATATTTCATTGGCAAATTTTATCTTTAGTGAAACTTCGAGGTCATTTCGTCTATCTGATGAGATGCCAAGAAAAGAGCGTGTTATCTTTTTTTTGGAACGGTTTTTTAATGAATAATTAAAGCATAATAACATACCGTCTCGTTCCATAAATCAAGTGTTAACCGTAGGCAAAGTGATGTATATCAGAATTTGTAGTCACTTGCGTTGTCGTTGTATTTGTAAGTTTATTTCTTCGATTCCTGTGGATATAAACTTCATAGAAATATTTAGATAATTGAAACATTAAAATGCATTTTTCGTATATTTTTCCCAACCGTATACAAAATATATTTTATTTGAATAACATAATAATGTGTTTTTATTTTTTCAATTCCTACTATTAGTTCATTCTCTCCCTATATATATATCTTGTTCAAATTTTCAATCGTTAATAAAATACTTTATATTCATCCATTCAAGTTCAAATACATTTTTTGAAATTTGTAGTGGATGGCACTTATGGTGGATGGTTAATACAGTTTTTTCCAATGTTAATTCATCAATTAAATTTAAAAATGAATGGACAGTAACAAACAGAAATAATAGTCCAACAGCATATATAGAAAGGAAATTTATTCGTTGTGTCACTGTAGCGCAATGGATCAGGGTCGCCAAAAATGATGTGAACTTGGCTCTATCGCCAACATTTCGATATACTTCCATTTAATTGCCATTATAATATAAGAAACGGCGTTGCTTGCGAATATTACAACTTGAACATAAAACAAATACAACAGAAATTAATATTAACGTATTACACATCCACATATAAATTATTTACACTATTTTAAGCATTCATTACACAGAATTTGTAACAGTGCTTTACTTCTGCTGAACAGCGATCAGCTTAGGAAGGTGTTTTCAAAAATCGATCCCCAAGAGAGTTACGAGGCGTTAAAAATAAATAAAAAAAACTTTCTTTTTTTTTTTATCAGCTATTAGATCATAAGACTTAAAATTTAACAAATATTTTTTTTTGTTCAGCTGAGATATGCAAAAAGCTTTTTTTGTGTAATTTGCAATTCACTCAAAATTAACTCAATAAAAACTTTTTTATCCTTCAATCTACATCGTTTAATGTTTCAATTCACCTGTGAGAAAAAAGGGTATACCATCTTGTAATATATAAAAATTATTAATAAGCCAATAATTTTTTTAAACAATCAATTTCTCCACTAAATGCATATCGATAGAAGAACAATGTATTAATCTAAATTTGCAGTTGTACTTAGTAACTATGATTTTTTTTTTTTTACTTTTATGTCTTCGACGGTTTGTATGTTAAGTGTTCGTAAGGGAGGAACTTTTTTATAAAAAAATGATATTTTATGCAAAATACAAGTTTCTTAAACATTCCTTTTAATTTTTAGTGTACTGAATAAGAGTGAAAATCTAAATTACCCAATCCACTACTTTAAGTGGTACAGTTTTAAATGTAGAATGACCTAATACGTCGTGTATGCATCGAAAACGCTTTTCATGTGTCAAGAATGCTTAGATAATCGCAACGGATGTACCGGAACCGGAAGTTGCCATCCGCTGACACGGACTTCTCATTCGTGTGCTTTATTCTTCAGTTCCGCGTTGTCATTAGTTTTGGTAGAGAAAATTAATTCGAAACTCCGGCACTTTCAAGTTTATAAGTCATGTTCGCAGTTTAATTGAAAGGGTGGATTATACTTTTAAGAGTAATGACTCGAACTTTCTAAGCATTTCGTGAGGATTATAAGACTGGTTTTTGTATTCACTGCAAACAATTAGTCTTGAAACAATGTTTTAGAGGTGGATAGCCACACCTTATTTCACATTAAATATTAACGTAATATTTCACTTTTTCATATAATAGGAATGTTGAAATATGTGTTTAGAGATATACCGCATAATTTAAATATGTTGAATAATTACTCAAATCTTTTATTTTCCATGCAGTAAATTAGGTTTATATACATGCAATGCAAATAGTGGCTAATTTAAAATTATAATAGAGAATAAAATAATTTAAAATTCATCTTCAACGCTTAACACCAGTGCTCTAAATATTTTAATGTTTTTAAATAAAACTATTTATTAACCCCTTAACTGCGGAGGAAAATTTACGAAATAATAAATATTAATATAATAAAGAATAAAGAAAAGTTATATTTTATATGTTTTGTGATATATTCTGAGAAACAGGGTTCACAACATATAAACATCATCACATTCAGTACATTGATAGCGCGATTCATGGTTAAGGTATCTGAACACGTTCGGAACCGTGATTTTGCAAAAGCGCATAAATGGATAATTTTCATGATATTTAGTGTCACTTAGATTAGAATACATGTATACAATTGTTTTAAGAACATTTTGACAAAAACATTTCTTTAAATACAATATCTTGGCAAAAAATTAACGTTAGAATAATTTTTTTTTTTTCAAAATGTTCTCCTTTTGGGAAAAATGCTTTATTATAATAATATTTTGCCTGTATATAGCTCAGACCTCTCTACAGAGGCTCAACTAGAATTTTTGAAATACATAACTTAGAAGTGGGTTTATCCATATTTTACGACAACAGAGGGGAGAAATTTTTAGAAAAAAACGCCGATAATTATTTCAATTGGTTTTAACTTTGAAAATAATGTGAATTTTTTAAACATCATAGTTGAGCCTCTGTAAAGAGGACTGAGCTATATACAGGTAAAATATTATTATAATAGAAGCATTTTTCACAAAAGGTGAACATTTTGAAAAAATATTATTCCAAGTTAATTTTTTGCCAAAATAATGTATTTAAATATATATTTTTTTGTCAAAATGTCCTTAAAACAATTTTATACATGTAGTCTAATCTAAGTGACTCTAAAATATCATGAAAATTATCCATTTATGTGTTTTTTTAAAATCACGGTTCCGAACGTAGTCGGATACCTTAATATTTTTTCCTTGACCAAATACACTGTTACACATGGTTTGCAAATATAGCGCAAATGAAAGATAGAAAAGACAACACTCAAATGAAAAAAACAAGAAAAACTGCTTAGCTATGAATTTCACCGTTCCTGAAATACACCATTTCAAATATACCTTCCCCACTTCTCCAAAATAAGTTAATTCCTTAGAAGCACTGTCAATGTAGTTTTATTGTATTCCACAGATGTGGGGCTAGTTTTAAACAAGAGTAGCACAATACAAAAAGTCGTCTTTTGGATGGACGGGTATACATGTCTGGGGCACTGAACGCAATAGCTGAGCAGGCGTGTCTACACGCCTGCGGAACTAAAGGGTTTAAAAATTGTCATATTCCTCTGTTCGTAATCAGTAAATATAATTAAAAGCTCGTCTTTATTTTCTTGATATTTTTAATTGCAATATTTTTTTTATTCAAAAAGAATTCAAATGTAAAGTATTTTTTCAATACTTTTTAATTAATCATCTATTTTACATAAAAACTAATGCATTATTTAGTTAAAATTATAGCACATTTTAGTATATACAGAATAATTCTCTTGAATAAGAAGGCCTTTAGTACTTCTAATCATTACAGTGAAAATTTTTGAAGCTGTAATTGATGGTGAGGTAGTTTATAAAAGAATGAATGTTCACAATTCAACTATATGATATGTAATTGAAATTTCTAATGTAATTCCTTCATAATTAAATTAATTAATAAAAGTTAATTGTTGTTTGGAAATGCTTATTATATGAAAAACAATTTACATTTTTCATAATTATTAGAGAAAATAAATTACAGAAATATATTAATGAGATCTTTAATTATAACTTTATTAACTTTAAATTCAAACAAACACACAATGCTTTAAACTAATATTTAAATGTTTAAAACAAAACCATCAAAAGGAGTTTGAGAATCCTTATAAAAAAACCTCGAATATATTGAATAAAGAAAAAGTAAGTGCAACTCTATTGTAAAATAACTGTAAATAAAATATGCAAATTTCAAATTGCAATTTTATTAGCCACTTTTTATTGATCAAAACCAATACTGGTAGTGAAATATATAATTTTTTTCTCTTTATCTGAACGAATAATTTCATAGCACATAATAGTATTTTTTTTTAATTTGTTGTTAAAAAGATTTTTATTCTTTCAGCCAGGTTATCTTAAGAGAAAAAAAAGAAACAGTTCATTACTCATTCTCAAAAACTAGAGTATCTAGAGTCATTAAATATCGATTAGAACAAGTTGATGCTTTACAAAGAAACAAGGGTACGAGGGAAATTCATTGTGCAAAATCTAGAATATCTATGTACTTGAGTACGTTAAAAGTACAATCAGAAGAGGGAAAATAAGGTTGGATATCCTTACTTGTGATTATCCTTGAACTATTTTCCAAAATTACAAACAAAAATAAACCTCAGTTTCAGTTAGCAAGATTACTAAGCAACTTACACAGAAATGGATAAATTTTTACTAACTACCACTCAATAGATCGCGAAGTTAAATAGTTCCATATATCAAAATGGCGAAAACTTTGCTTGATTTATGCAATGATTTTTTAGAAGAAAGTTTAATTAATTGTAATTTCTTTCGGCTTTGTATATGAAGACCGTTATATGTGTGTGTATTTAACCCTTTTTTACATAATTCTTTCTTTTTTTTATGAAATAAATAAGGTTGATATAATTCATTCTCTAGATTAGAAATCTTCAACCCGTGACCCGCGGAAGACATTTTAGTGGCCCTTCCTTTAAATTAGGGGCAATTTCAGGAAAATTGCTTTATCTACTTTTTGTCGTACAAAACGCCTTTTTTCTGTTATGTTTGGTATTTAAAACATTTTATTGATATGCTTGATATCCATTTGAGATAAAATTTTCTTTAAAAGAAAAATATTTCAAACATTTCATTGTGTCTTAAATGATTTTAAATATAAAAATGTGACTATGCATAAAATCTCAGGAGCTTTCAGAAGAAAAGGAGGACTTTTATCTTTAACACGCAAAGTATTTTAATTCAACTTCCATTTAAAGTTTTTGAAACCGATATATATATATATGTACAAATGTCTAACGTCATCTCTTCCCTTAGAATCAGTTATAGTCTTGTAAAGCAAACCTCAATTTTATTTAAATTTCTTGACTATATTTTTTTTGCCAGTCATGTGGCCCCCGGATCATTTTGGATTTATTGATATGACCCTCAAATGTTAAAGGTTGAAAACCCTTACACTATATTAAAGAAGAAATGTTTAAAAAAATCCTAGTATAAATATATAATTCAAAATTTTTAAAAACCAGTATGATTGAAACATCCATCATCGTGAAAACTTACTTGTTAAGTTCAGTATAAAATAAATATAAAAATAAAAATAATACATCATTTTATCATTTTAATTCCCGATGATAATTAAAAAGCAATTATTATTATTATTCTAATTTTATCTGCATCACAGTACTCGTCGTTAGAGTTTTCGTCATCAAGGCCATCTTATGATAGCCAACCACCTTCTAAATGGTCCAAGTAATCTTCAATGTCCCTCTCTTCTAAATTTCACCACAAAAATAACATAATAAAATAAACATCTAGTAAAAAAAAACGCTTTTGTCATACATAAGAAGTGAAACAACTGCATAGTAATGTAAATTTCTGTCACATGGTTTGGGTAAGATTATTTTGGGTGTTCGGCATAAATTCCACAGAAACACAAAACACAAACCTTTTTTTACTCATTATCACTTTTTTAGCTAAAAGTATATAAAAGTACATATTTATTTTAAATTTGTAAAAGTTTTGTTTCATTTAGTTTGGATTTCTTAAAAAAATGGAAATAATTCAAACTAATGACATGGATGAATTGGCTTTTGTTGAACAAGAAAATCAATATCGGGTTCAATAGATTTCAATTCTTGATGCATTTTTAAGATGTTTCTCAGTGATCTTTGTTCAATTTTTGTTTTTTGTATGCTTCATTCTTCAAAATAATTGCTAACAAATATAGGTCAACCAAATGCTGAAGACATTAATAAAGCATGATTGTGAAAATTAGAACATTAATCGCGGTGTAGGTAATCTTTATAAAACTCTCCAGTAAAGAAACATCCCCAAATTTTTCTTTCAGTTGAATGCCACTTTGAAATTCAATGCATTCCATTCGAAGAGTTTAAGGTAATTTATTTATTTCTAGAGAAAATGGGGTAGAAAATATGTTGAAAATACTCTTCATTTTTTTCGAAAATGAAGAATTCTTCAAAAAATTTACCATCGAGTGGATATACACATAATTCGAAACATAAACTCTCACGGTTCACTAAGATGCTTTTATTAAAATTTTTATTTCAGAATAAATCTCAGCGAATCACACAATTATATATGAAAAATATTGCAAACAATTATTATTTTAATAAAAATCTGTAAATTCAAATATTTTAATAATTTGCGTTTGGACCACATTTAAAAGGCTTTTAGGCCGCACTTCTGACAAGCATGCTTTAGAACTGCACGAACCACTAAATGTTAAATTGATATTTACTAGACTCTAATATGATTAATCATTGTATGTCGGCCATTATGTGGTTATATTGTCACTTATTTACTTCTCTATTTACAATGCAATACCACTAAAAAAGAACTGCGGAATACAAGAACGAATCTACAACTAAGTAATATCAACAGGCTGAAATGTTACATCACCCATTAACTTTCTCTCACTTTCAAATATCGCTAGATAAACCTCCAAAACAGCTAAATAGTCGTTAAACTCAGAAAGAATCTCGATTACAGAAAATAGCTATTTTTTTAAAGTATAATCCATATTCCTTACTACACTTTGTTACTCCCTATTTTTGAAAATGAATCTCAATAAAAATGTAAATAATATCCCAATTTTTCTAAGGAGCATCAAAACCTTTTCACGGACACTGCTCTAGACAATCATTTTCGATCAATCCATTGTTTTTAGATTTCTTTAGGATATATGAATTCATGGACCTGATTAAACCCTACTGATCTTCGGAGATATGCAGCAACAACGCTGTTAAAAAACATTTTTCTTTTTTATTGGTAAAACTGTTTTCCTTGATTAATTGAGAAGTTAAAATAAACTATGGGACGAAACAGCCCATGACGAGCCAAGGCCTAATGCGCCCACTCAGTATTCGTGATCATGGGAACTGAGGTGCATGAGCAGATGTCCCAGTCAAAAGGTCAGTCTAATGCGAAGTACAAGCTTGGTACTCATTTATCAACCCACTGAAGGGGTAGAAGGCTGAGTCAACCTTCCCCAGCAAGGGGGTTGAACCTCGGACTTGTGGCGGAGAAGCGCGATACGCTACCACTAGGCCACTTGGTGATCTAAAGTATAAGCTATGTTCATAATACTAATTATTGTTTCTCCATTTTTCTCCTGCAATATCCTTATTACTTATATAATACTATTACTTTTGTTGTTGTTTATTTAAACAATGGCTTAAATGAAAATTGCAATGACCAATTTCAAAATTCCTCTATGTATTTTTTGCAAGCCAATCAATGTTTTATTAATAGTTATACGTTGGTCTTTCACTACATTTGAAGATATAATTAAATATGCATTCTCTCTTTTCCTTGATAAAAAACATCGACAGTTCTCGATAATTAAACAAAGAATTTTGAAATTTATTCCTTTGAATAAACATTGAACAAAACTTGAAATGTTGAAGAACATAGAGAATTAAATTATAACTACATACAGTACAGCCCCTTTAATATTACGTGCTAGAAAATAAACCCCAATAAAAATACCTTATATGTACCCTTGCTCTAAATAATTTGTCATTTCTTTTAGAATAATTTGCGTGTGAAATTTTGAGAGTAACTCGTTTCTCAAAAATATTCTTGCAGGAAGAATTTTTCCCAATTCGAGACAAAAGATAGATGAGAAACTTTCAGCTAAGGATTCTAGAAGATTCTTAGAATGGAGGATAATTAGGTACCCAGCTTGGGTAAATGGTTGCACATTCAACTTCTGTTGGGGGATGTACGTGGCTTGAATATAGACTGGGTAATTTCCTTAACAACTTCAACGAAACTTTTCTATTAGTCAAGTTACGTAACTCTCTAATAGAAAAGATTGATTTATTAGAGAGTTTTGAGATTTATTGAAGGGAAAGACCTTTTTAATGTTAAGTGCTCTGATGATAAATCATTTTAATAATTAAAAATATTATGTAACTTTCAATGTAACAAGCAAATTCATCTTATAGGACAGTTATTGCAAATTAAGATTTTCGTTTTCGTTTTCACTGTATGAAAGATTCTTTTCTAATAATAACATAAAAATTATTTCGAAAAATAATAGATTTAGAAGTCTCTAAAAATATGTCTTTAAATTATTATTTTTTTCCTTTGTTTGTAAGTCAGCGTTTCTCAAACTGTGGGACGTGCCCCCCTAAGGGGGCATGATATCAATGTAAGGGGGGCGCGAGCTTATTGGAATTCGAAAGTAAAAAATTTAAAATAAATATTTATTTACTTAAAAGAAGTAAAACAGGTTTTTATCTAACGTAATAAAAATTAAATTCACTTTTACACTGATAGAGTATACTTATAAATGTATCAATACTTCACAATGTTTTTGATAGTTAATTTATCAATATTAAATTATAAACAAGTTTAATAATTACAAGTGAATCTCTCGTGGACTTGTCATGTACAAAATGTAATACTTATATTTTGATAGTTTGTATGGATTATAATTAGTTTTGTATAGTCGCTTTAGCGTCAAAGTATATTTTTATTGTGTTCAATGTATTATTATTGTATGGGGGGGAGCGATGAAAATTATGATTGAAATTTGGGTCGCAGCTATTGAAAGTTTGAGAAGCACTGTTGTAAGCAAGGGTGCTTAATTTCATTAGAATTTGTTATAATATCTCTAAATTTTTTTGTAGTACATTTTGCTCTGTTTCTGAGAATGTACAAGTAAATTGCATCATTTTAGAGCTGACTCCATAACGATAATAAAATCTGAAAAGGGAGGAAAGGTGAAAAGTACACACAGTAACAAGAAGTTCGAAGAGCAATATTGTCTTTAAATAATTTTTAAAATGTTATCAAATTATTTATAGTTTAAAATCAATCAAAAAAGTAAAACGTATACAATTGTACTTATCTCGCAAAAGCTATTAAAATCGAGAAACTATTTTTAATGCGAGGGAAAGTCAAATAGTAAAGGGACTTTTGCAATTTCTTTTCCCGATGTTTAGCAACAGCGCCAGAGAACAGTGCTGAATGAGGGGTAGTCGGCACTCTTCTTGTAAAGTGTCGCTCAGTTTCCCACATAGTCGTTGGAAAGTAGCAGGCCTTTCAACAAGGCAGCTCCATTGTCGATCTGCACCAAGGAGTAACGGAAGGCAGAGATTCCCTTTTTTGTTTGCAAAAGGTGTGAAACCTGCGCTGGATACTATAGTCACCCTTCCATCACTATACCCACAACGACTTGCACATTGTCCTCAGTGCGTAAGTTATCCGACTACTTTTTTTGAAAAAATGGAGATATTTTTGTGGTTTTTAGATTTATTTAGTACATTTTAAGAAAAAAAGGCTAAAATTAAGAAGAAGAAAATAGATTATTACTGCTAAAATGGGGAAAAAAGGGGGAAATTGACAAAAAATTACATGAACGGGGCCGCTCTGTACACAGAGTAAATGAACAAACTCTCAATTTTTCAATTTCGATGTATTACTTAGCTATTCCTTTTTGAAATGAACTTCAGGATAAGAGATATTTTAACTTTTACAAAAACTAGAGCACTTTAATCTTAGTTATTATATGAAATTGCATAAAAAAAGCAGTGATTATATTCACATAAAGATCTATAAATTTTGTAATAAAACAGTGATTTATAAATTTGAAGGTTAAAATAATTCTACTGTTATACAGAACATACACAAAAAATTTCAGCAAATTATTTTAAAAAACTTTTTGAGCAATTGCGGCCTCCGATTGAACTTCATGGAAAAAAACACAATTCGAGTAAGACGCATTTTAAAGTTCCACATCTTATGTAAAGTTATGGCATTTGCTTTTAGTAAAACATTTAGGCATTTGCTTTTAGTAAAGTTAGTAGTTTTTGTTCTAGTGAATGGAAAATAAAAAATTTGGAATTTTTATAAAGCTAATAAGATAGCCTATAAAATAAAATCATAAGCAAAATTGTCAATTTTTTTTAAAAAATCATGATTTTAGGATAGTCGGATACCTTAATGTTGATGGAATGCATGATCTTTCCTCGTCACATAAAGAAGTTCTTTCCTGTTGGAAGCCCTATATACATTCGTTGATGTCATCATTCCGCCGATTCCAAACTTTGGCCAAAATGGAAAACTGAAAAACAAATACAAGAAATTAAAACCAATAAAAACATATCTTATTTTGAAGCACGCAAATTTATAGTTCCTCAATTAAGCCAAACGTCTGCTCAGGCTACTAAACCCTCAACTATATATCCACATCTACCCAAACAGATCCAAACATAACAAACATAATCTGCCCACCTTTACAATGTTTGAAACCTGTATCTTCTACAAATCCGATGCCAAGTACCTCGTCTTCAGTGTCTACCGTCTCCACGTCATCTTCATCCACTCAAGCACATCTACTTCCTTCCACATCTGCAATAATACCAACAATACAAAGTGGGTCTTTGTTACCAATACCCACTCCCACTACTACTACTTCCCCTGACCTGAATACTTCTGCTTTATCTTTAGAAACTGAAACCCACCCTCTTACAACTTCTAATAAATTTGCCGCTCTGTCAACTGAAGTTCAACATTCAGTTCCCTTAACTAAGTTGGTCGCTACTACATCCAATAGCGAACCTTCTAAAATCCCACAGAGTATAAAACAGAATTTCAAAAATAGAAAAAAACACGCAAAAGTACAAAAAGCAGAAATCGAAATAAAAATGACACCACATAAGCCCAGAAAATCTGCAACTATAGATTATACGACAGAGGATGAAGACTTGATAATGTATGATATGAAGGAGGAGGAACTTGAACCGAATTTCCCTGTCGTTGAAAAAGACGGGAAACAATATTGGAGAGGAATGTTACTTTTATATAACTCCAACAAAAAACAGAAAATGACTTTTACTTAATACTACTGATTTTGAAACTACATTTCATTACTCGAAATCTTTTTATAAACTTTTTTAATCATTTTACACTTTTAATGTTTTAACGAATGTTTGGCACAGCTTAGCCAAGATTGGCTCTTGCGCCATAAAACCCAACACTCACTCACGCTTCGCAATAAACAGATCATCCCATACTGCGCTTGCATGCGACGAATAATTTCCGTAGGTTTCACACCTTTTGCAAACGAAAAATGTATCATTGCTCTCCTTTCTTCCTTGGTGTATATTGACATTGGAGCTGCCATGTTGAACGGTCTGTTATACTCCAATGACTGCGAGAGAAGACGGGTGACACGGCGTATAGAAGTATGTTGCCGTTCATACAGCGTCGGATACTAGCATTGTTGCCAAACCATGGAAAGTAAAATTGCAGAATTACCTTCACTTTTTGATTTTCCCTCGAATACAAATGAAGTTTTTTCCAAAAATATGTGAAATTAATATAACTGATGAATAATTTAAATATATATGTAAAGAATATTCGTATGTCTATTAAATTATTAAAAAATATTTTTTTAAAAAAATAGTGAAAAAATATTGATATGAAATTAATGATCCGTAGCACAATGGAATATTAAATTTAAGGGTTATAAATTTTTAATCATAAGGTTAAAAAAAGTATTATAATTTCGTTTTTTGAAATGTAATAACTAAGCTGGAAAAAATCTTAGAATCTTTAGTGCGAACTTCATTCATTAACTGTCATAAGATTTCGTCGTAGAAACAACAACAAAAAAATCTTTCATTCAAAGGCTTCATTTTTTATTCTTTTCACTCTTTTTTCTATGAATGACACATATTTATAATTTTTTTATAAGGAACGAAAACTGAGAAAACTACAGATGAAAAAAAATATTTGAAAAGGAGACAAAATTTCGAAGAACTTAAAATGTTTGACATGAAAAGAAATTGTTTTTCTCTCGTCATAAAGATTCGAAATATATTCCAAAATTAAAATAATTCTCTATAAAAACTTAATTAACAATAACAATACTTCTCAGAAATTTGAAGTAATTGTCTGTTCATATGTAAATTCAGAAAACGTTGAGCATTGTTATTTGACATTTGTTTGTACTTTTCTTAAAAATTGATGTATGTATAGAAACGTATTTGCATTTAAATAAGATAATATATGTGTGTGTGTGAATACATTCATTATTTTGAGATTTTTTAGTTTATAAAACTGACAGAGTGTATAAAAAGCAAGAAAATCGATTTAATTTCTCAGATTTGACGCACACTATACATTATTTCTGATATCATGCATTAAAAAACAACTGCTGTCTGTATGTATATCTCTAATGAGAGAATTTCATTATCTTTAGAAATGCTTTTATATTTCAAACTTTTAGAAACTGTTTTATGAACTGAGATAGAACGAGCGAGAGTAGAATGGTATTTATTTAAAAAATATAACAGAAAATATAATCTTCCTTTATTTCTTTTCTTGTTCGTTTTGAAATGAATATTTTTTCGTTAATGTTAATGAAGTTGTGCACACTTTTATTTTTGAGTGAGCTGACTCGATTTACAGTAATTTTAATAATGTTTTAAATATGATCCTTTTAGTGTAATTTCCTGCATTTATGAATTTCAAATATTTTTTCTGTTCAAAAAGGGATTTTTATTTTCAAATTGAACTATTAAAAGTTTATACTATCATAATAGATTTGTTCCTTCTGTAAATATTTTAAATAAGAGATTTTATTAGATTTCTGATGCGTTTTGCTGTTAGATATCTCAAATGTAATAAATCTTATATTAAAAATTTAAATTACATTTCCTCTAAATATTTAAACTTAATATATTCTTTCCGAATTATACGAGTGTAAAATCTATATTCAAAATATAAAACTGTAGATTTAAAGTAAAAAATAATTTTGCACGTGTTTTTCATAAAATTTAAGGCTTATAGCTAAACATTATAATTTTGAAAGTATTAAAAACATTACTAAATTTATTAA
Source organism: Trichonephila inaurata madagascariensis (assembly GCA_019973955.1). Lineage (NCBI taxonomy): Eukaryota > Metazoa > Arthropoda > Arachnida > Araneae > Nephilidae > Trichonephila > Trichonephila inaurata. The sequence goes on along the minus strand of BMAV01017078.1, from coordinate 1,046 downwards.
AATAAGCTCATTCTAAAAAAATTAGAACGTTTATTATTAAATAGATAATTTAATATGAATACATAAATTTTTAATTCGAATACATTTGTAATATTTGACAAATAAAATTAAAAATTCATTTCAGATTATTTTTTCATATTGTTCATGTAAGAAAATATTACTCAATTTTTTTGTTCCCAATATGTATTGGAGTACATCATAGTATATCTGATACAAAAAACTTTGAGTTTTAAATGTAATGTAGTAATGTAAATGTGTTTAAATGTAGTAATAAAATAATGTATGTTATTTTAAATATGTAGTGTTATGATAAAAATTGTGCAAAGAGTCACATTTTAAAATATCTAATTAATGAATCAAATTATGAAATTATTAAGTCACAATTTAAAAAGAAAACTAAGATATATAGTATTTTATTGAAGAACTTTGTAAAAGAAGTTGTTTTCCGCAATTTTTACATACATTTGATTCATGTGAATTATTTTAACTATTTTTATAGTAGATGTTAAACATACTGTATTGGAAAGAATTTTTAAACCATTTTCTCACTTAATCCAAAACGTGTAAATGAAAATGTAAAAATAATAATAATAATAGTAATAACTCGCACTAATGAATAAACATGGCAAATTGATATTTTTAAAGCATTTATTGAGAAAAAAAGTATTGACGAAAATTATGGTAAGCTGTTAGCAGTTATGTTGCAATAACTCAACAACCCTTTACAATGAATATTTTTATGTCCTTTGCGTGTACTAGTCTGTTTACATTGTCTTCCAAAAATAGGAACTAACATTGATAATAAAAGCACTCAAGTGTTGCCTTCCATTACAAAAGATCAATTTCATAAGCCAGATTTAGTAAAATCGATTTTCCATGAAAGCCGAGTATCATAGTCCTGTGTAAAAATAGACTTCATCAACTAATAATAAGCTAAAATATGCGTCGACTTTGGTCCATCGGATGACGAAATAATCAATTATTACTGGAGCGTTTGTCGTATAATAGCTATTCTTGTTAATACAGGCTAACCCATTGACCAAATA
>BMAV01017077.1:0-50362 GCA_019973955.1 Trichonephila inaurata madagascariensis | reverse complement strand
TTTTAGAAAAAATGTATATATACTTCAACATCACAAGTTCATATCAAAAATAGGATATTCTTCTGCTTAAATTGGGTTCTTAGTTTTTATTCAGGCCTTTTGATGTTAGGAAAAGATAGCCTTAAGTAGTAAATAATTAAAACTAATATCTCCAGTTTGGAATTATGAATTCAAATCCTTTTAAATCTGAAAAAAATTAGCATTAAGAAACAAAGATAGATCCACAATAATCTGGTATGAGATTTTCCCCTTAGACAAGAAGAAAGTTAATGATGGACTGATCTTTAAATGTTTCTTTCAGATTGACACAATTTGATCATGCCCTTAATTGTAAATTGATCTGTTAGAGATCTGTTAAGAGAAATTCTTTAAATAAGTTTTAGCAATTAGTTGCTGAGCTTTAGAAGGTTAATTCACTGCATTTAAGTATGTGTGCTGTTTTATTTGCAAGCTTAGAAAGAATGTTATTTTTTTTCCACTTCACAATTCAGCAGTTTTTAAAATTAATGTTTTCAAATAATTTCTGGATTCTTTGAAATAAAGAATTTATTCTTTATCTTTCAGTTTTTTAATTAAAGATAACTTTTAAGCTTAGTTTTTATTCATAATTAGTTTATATTTAACTTTAAATTACACCTGTTACACATATTCCAAATGCAGTTGATTATCTTGTCTGAATTTCTTATTTTGGATAGGATTTGATTAATTAATATAGCAATTAAAGCTATATGACAAGCTAAATATGATTGAATTAACATTTAAAACTCAGTAACATCATTAGATTGATGGCCAAACTAGCATGCTCAATTAAAATTTTGGGATCTAAATACATCAAAAACAAGATTTCATGAACATGAATCTCAGTTCTCTTTCATATTTAAAAATCTTAATGGAGTACACATTTAACTCTTTGTTGATTCTAAACTGAAATTGAGCTTTGTGCCAGGGAGCTAATATGACAATTTGATACATCACTTGTTCCAAGAGCAATCTGAAATAAAATATAATTTAATTTACCTCTTTGAACAGTTGAAGTGTTAGCTGATGCAACTTGATCCACTCTTTGAATAGCAATAACATTTTTACTTTGTTCAGCCTGCCTTTTCTTCAAATCCATTAAACGTTGGGCCGCCATTTGTCTTCTTCTCTCCTCTTTGCGTTTAAGATATTGTTCTCTAAGAATTTTTTGCTCTTCAATTTTCTTTCTCAGCTCTTTGGTCTTTTCATCCTAAAATAAGAAAAGATACAAACTTCAAAGCAGATAAACATAATCTAATGAAGTTATTGCTCAAGAAGGTAATTTTTACTTTAAAGAAAGGCAAAGTTTTTTAATTAAATACATAAGAAATTAGTTTTTATAACAAATAAATTACGTTCAAAGGAATGTTTTTTTTAAAAAAGTTATTTACTATTATTAAAGAAATATACTATATATAGGTCAATAATTTTCTACAACTTATTAAATGCTAGTATCTCATAGGATAAATAAAAAAAAATTAACAAGGATTTTTTTTTTATTTTAAATAACTATGAGGGAAAAGTAATGATTTTTATTAACTAAAAAATTACATATATATATATATATACATACACGGTAAGGGTAGCCCCACCTTCCACACCCAACCGAATTTGTCAAAATGAGTACCAAGTTGATAGGACTAAACACTGAGGTTTCTTTTCGACTGACCAACTGTTTGGGGAAACTGTCATACCTTAGCACCCAATGGCCACATATACTGAGATGGGCACAAAAGGCCTTGGCCCTTATGGGCTGTTGCACCACTGAGTTTAGTTTAGTGTGTGTGTGTGTATGTGTATATAATGGATTTTAAAATACCTTAATTGCTTATAATACATAAATATAAGAAATTACTTACAATTTATTTAATAAAAAAAAAATAATAATAAAATCTACAAAAAGTAATTAAGTCAATAAATTAATGGGCTGATAAGAGCTTAAAGCTAAAATTTAGAATAGTAATAATGCTTACTTCCTCTTCAACAATAGGTACATTTTTAAAAGGGGATTTTTAGTGGGCAGGAAAATTATCAACAAGGGGAACCTCTGATTTTGGGAGTTTTCACTTTGGAATTCTAAACAAATTTTTGAAAAATATAATATAACTTTTTTTTATATAAATTAATATTAAGGATTAAAAAATTTTAAATTGCTTAGTAACAAATAAACAGCCAGGAAACAAAGATAAAACTATTTTCAAAAATAAAAATTATCACTACAGAATTTTGGGGAAAAAATTTCGTGGAAAAATGAAAACCCATATGCAAAAAAAACAAAATTTTACATATGGTAACCAACAAAGTCGGGTGCTATTTTTCAATAAGTTTGTTAGCTTAGACTGCATTTTTTTTCTCTTATTAATATGAAGCCTATTTAATATTGTCAAACAGGGTAGATAAAATGGATTCAATATTTGAGCAATTTTTTTACTTTCTAAAAATCCAAAATTAAAAAAAAAAAAATTCAATGAAATTGCTTTTCTAAACATGAAAGTTTTAACTATCTAGAACTAGAACATTTCTATCACATAAAATAACTTTCAATGTCTTATTTGACACTAGTATTATTTAAACACAAGAAAATCATAATTTTAGGATAAAAAGAAAATTTAAAGAATGGATTATTTATCATTTTTTTTATGAAAATGCAATAATATTTTATATATAAATATAAAACTTCAGGAATCATACTATTATAAAGTAGTTAAGAAATATCATACATATTTAAGTTAAAAGATATTTAGGAAAAAGAATGGCTAAATACCTAAAAGTTCACATTTTAAATGTATGTGTTAAAAAAAAGTATACTAACATAATTTAAAGAAAAGTACTTTGAAATATTTTCATTTCATCTTGAAAAAATATAAATTTAAAAAAGTACTGCAAAAATCAACACTTAAGAAACATATAGTCTCTAAAGAAGTACTTTCATAGAAATTTTTAACTTTTCAAATCTTTAGATTTTAGAGGAAATATGATTATTTAATATATTTATGCTTCACATGAATAACATATTTCAAAATTTAGAAGTTCATTTACAAGGCTCACCTTTCTAGTTTGGTGATCAATACGAGCTTGCTTCATTGGAATTTTTTTAACATTTGAGTTAGAAGCTCTTTTTTCAGCTTGTCTAGAAAAATGCGGAGCTTGGTTTTTCCTCCTGAAAATTTACAGTATGTTAGGTTTTAAAACTAAAAATTGGAGAAACACAAGAGGATTTAAATTAATGCTACTAATTTACACTTAAATTTACTTTAGAATGCTCAAAGAAAAACTGAAGAAATTAGAAAAATTTTCACAGAAATTTAGTCTTAAGACTTATTTTTTTCCTTTTAAATAAATACAAATACTACAAAGAAAAATAGCCTGATAGAAATGCATCCTAATAAGTAAAATATCTCAAAACAACATTACTAAGGATAAATGTAAAACAGTTTTAACTTCCTTTAAAACCAAATCATAACTTAATTCAAACCGTAAAAGAAATAATGTACATCCAAGATTTATTTCCATAATTTATGCAAAATAATTTAAATGGTTAGATGCAAACCAAATTAAAATTTTTTAGAATTATAATAATTTTTAGAAATTTACAAATGTTTTTATGGTTCTTTAATATAATTTTTAAAAAATATAAAACTTCTAAATCCATTACATTAATAAATTTTCATTTGAGAGCACTGTTTTTTAAAACTTGATTTTAATAATTGCATACTTAAATAGATAAAAAGCAGTATAAAACTTTTTTTATAATGTTTTTAATCAAGAATTTATTAATTAGGTAACTTTTATAGAAAGATTGTAAATTTAAGTATTTTATCTTCTTATGGGATTTCTTGTAACACATCAAATAACCAATTCTTTGTAACACTGTGGTGCCCCACAGTGGTCACCTATGTTATTGTTTCAATGCATTTGTTAATCTTTTTTCAACAACACCTTTTTTATTAGAAAAACCTTGCACCAACATTTTCACTGCACTTTTCAACACCAGATTCCTAGAGCATTCTTGTATTTTATAAAGGTGGATTTTTTAAGATTTTATTAATAAACTTGTTCTTTAAACTTTTGGCACTTTCCTTAATTGAACATACTGCAGCAACTTTGCTTGAGTTTTCTTACCATTACAACACTAAGAAATATTTAAAGAAGATTTTTTATTAAAATGGTTTTTAACACAAGTTTATAATCATAGCACCTAGTTTAAAAATGTACATAAATATTTTTACTCACTGATTATGAGACATCTGAGATTGAACAACTAATCTTTGCTCTTGATAAGAGTTCTAAAACATTAAAATAACTTTTAGGATACCATAAAAAGAACATTACATAAAAAAATAAATATAATAACACCTGATTAAAGTTTAGTTACAAAAAGATGTATTCAGTATTATACTAATCATGTATCACTAATTATTGTAAGTAAAAGAAGTTACAACAGCAAAATGAATCCAAATTGCTCTTACACACAAAGATCTAGTTAAATTGAATCCCATTAAGATTTCATCTAGTAAAGATATTCTAAGAACATAAATTACTTTCAAAATATTTACAGTATTGACTTCTTTTATCTAAAAATATGTTTTTCATTCATTACAATTTTTTTTTTTTTTTTCAAGTTTTTCATGCAATTTTTGACATTTAGCAAAAAAAATCAGATCTCTTTCGATTTTTAGAGAATTTTCTATATTTGGATTAATGTTTTAAAAAATTTCAGATTTTCACCAATAATGTTGAATTTATGTGAAATTATTTAAACTCTCTCTCTATATATATATAATATATAATGGTAGTATAGTAGCAAACAAACAAAGCATGGGACCATATTCTGTATTTATCATACCAGAAAAACAGTTTTAAGAAGTTATGTTTTAAATTTTTAAACTCCTTTTTAACTTCAAAATCGTCTGGATATGTGTATTTATAAATGAATGTTGAAGATTCACTGAATTCATATTAAACAATCATTCCTTACTAATATATTAATTAAAAAAAATTAGAAAAAAGTACAATATTTATAAATGCTAAGTTGAAGATTAGTTATCTCGGGATCTAAAAAAAAGAATAGTTTTTTCAAATCTTTAATAATACAAAAATAATTTTTGAAAGGTCAGGTGTGTTGAATGTCAAAAAATTAACAAGCAAAAATTAATATATAGCATTCTTTCAAAAATTTAAAAAATATCAAAATACTTTTAAATCATTTAGTAGTTACTAAGTGACTATAAGCAAGATTTTTCAAAATAGTATTCTAAGCCTATTAAAACTCATGCTTGAAAAATTTAAACCCAAGATAAAAATGATTCTCAATTATCAGTAAGACCTTAACTCTTAAGACATAATACTAATGCATAATACTAATGCATACAACTAAAAATCTAAATAACTAAGTTTCCTAATAAAAAATGTTCATGAAACTTATAGATTATGCATCCAGAAATTAAACACTGAAAGCATGCATAAGAAATAAAATTAGTACCTTTTGTATTTCCTTTCGAATAATCAGAGTTGAAGAATGTGTTTGCTAATATAAAAATACCCCAGTTAACATTTTAAAATACATTTAGTTCTTAAATAAATATTAGTAATCTTTTTTTAAATGGATGAATTGAATTACAAACTGACAGAGCTATTACAAGTATATTCTACATTCACTAGCTTGAGTTTTTACCTTAAAAATATCACTGTATAGTCCAAGCACGAAAAGTGTGCAACATATGAGAAAACGTAAACAATTTCAAAATACATAGAAAAAGTGTGTGAGTGTGTGTGGGGGGAGATGCTTGTTGATTTTTTAAAATGAAATTTTATGTGTTTAACAACATAATAAGGATATAATTAGAATGCAGTAATTAAAAAAACCTCAAGAATAAATACCAAATATTTTGTAATTTCTCTCCAAGCCCTCAAGAATAATAGATACTTGTATGAAGTTCAGAAACAGTATAATTAGACAAGAATTGTAATGATTAGCAAACGCAATCCCAAAATGTGAGATTTAATATAATTTATGTATCCATTCCCTGAGAAACAAAGAAATACAATGCAGTGTTCACTGTTCTTTTTATAAAGTGAGCATTGAATCTGGTAACTTAACATGACTATGATTCAACCAATGTCCAGGAAGATTTTCTCAAGCTGTTCATAGAAAATTAAAACACATAGTTATTTCATCTTACATAAATTGTTTTGACTGATTTGTTGAAATAATGCTAACAAAAACATATAACAATGGTTTATTGCTAGCAAAATCTTCTCATTTTAAGTTGTAAGCAAGAAAAGAAAATATTTAAGTCAGTACAGTAAGACCCCACTTAACACAGGGTATACGTTCCATCAAAGTAGAGCTTAATATGAAACAGCGTTAAACGAGATTATCTCATCGTGTAGATAATGGGGTTAGGGGAAGATGGGTAGAAAACTGGTCTGGTATTTTACCATTAAATTTATTAATTATATTTTTTTATTACAATAAAACAAAAATTTATTTCTTACAAATATAGAAACATAATAAACGAATATGCATATAAAAATAAATAAAATTCTAAGTCTTTATGTTTACATTTCAGATCATTCAGTCTTCTGAATTTCCAATTTTCTGCCATTTTATCAAGAAGGTAGATTGGCTTAATGGCAAAATGCTATTAAGCCAATCTACCTTTGTCGTCAATTTATATAGAAAGTCGTTTTTCCATTTCCTCTATTTTATTATCTCTAGAATGGGTAATTCTAGTTGCAGAGCTTATTGTAGTTGCAGTTACCAATAACAGTATTTTTTCTTTATTCTTAAGAATGGTCCTTCTTGTTGGTTGCCAAATTCAATGCAGCACCCATTTGAGATTGATGTTCACCAGTATCTAATATTCTAATCACTTGCATTTTAGTTTCTAGTGAAATGCTTTTTTAATGCTTTATTTTCGTGTTTTTTACTATCACCCATGATAAAAATTAAAAATCATAACATTTGTCACCATAGTAATCGTTATATTATATATATTTATACTTACAATAATGTCAACAAATGTTTGAAACGATAAAAATACTTTTGCATAATATCGCCGGAAAGAAGAAACACAGATAAACTGCTTCGGATATCGGGAAGGTAACGCATCGCGCAGTATTGCAGGAAATCCCACAATTCAAATAAAACAGCGTTAAACCAAAACAGCGCTAAACGGAGTCTTACTGTACTTTGCTCTTTCAAATGTACTGAGTGAGGATTTTGAGGCTTTGATTTAATAATGTAGTAACAAAGAAGTTTGATAATTCAGCCTACTAGAAGTTATCAATTTTTACATTTTTCTGCCACTAGGCTAATACAGTGACAATCAGAATGACATTGTGACAATCAGAATGCAGTGACATGCATGGCTAATGCATGTGACAATCAGAATGGTATACTATGCCATGCTAATGGGATGAAACTAATTATATACCTTACAATTAGCCATAGAAAGGAATCACTTTGAATTAATTACATTCTAATGAAGAGTTGAGCTTACTTAACATTTACACTCCTTAATTATTAGAAATGCATTAAATTAATACTTTTTCCTTATTCGTTCATTTTCGATGAAAGTTTAAGGAAAACATTCTTTAAAAAAACCCAGATAATTCTAATATCTCAAATTAGGAAACAACTATTTTGGCTTATAAAAGCATAAAAACTAATCTAAAACACTTTTATTTCTAAATTTTTTTATAGATGTAAAATTTCCAAACTTATAACATTATAACTTAAAATAGATATTAACATATAATTTAAAAGCTTTGATAATTTATAGTTTGTATTGTATTCTGTTGCTCATACTTAGAACATTTTATGGAGTAGACACTTTCTAATGTATAGTTTGTATTATCTAAAAAATACTGGCTTTTAGAACTTTTTAGATACATCAGATTATATGAACAAAAATGAAATTTTCCTCTTTTTGTAAATATGCTATTATTTGTAACTTAAGTACAAAACTAAAGTAGGCAATCAATTTTAATTGTTATAATTTATCTAGAAGATATAATTTATTTTTTTAAATAGAATCCATTTTGAAATTTACAAATCTCAAATAAGTCTACCTTTTATTCGAATGAAGAGAATTAATTAATTTTATCTAATCCTCGATAGAAAATAGTCTTAATTAATTTAACTTAAAAAATTAATTCAAGCATTCAAATTTAGTAACAAGGTCATCACTAGATGGTGCCACTATGAAATGGCTCTCACATTTCGGGTACTTGTTGTGTCTGCAAAGGCTAAGTTGGTAAAATGCAACCCCATTGGGGGAGGATTTTTTTACTTAAAATAAATTAAAAGACATTATTAATGTGAGTTGTATACAGGTTTTTCAATTAAAATTAATATGTTCAAATACGCCAGAAAATTTTTAAGAATCATAAATACCTTTCATTTGGACTACCTTGGATATCAGAAAATATTACTAAAAATAATATCATTTAATTTATGAAATATAAACATACTTACTTGAACATTGTTTTGTAATTGTTGCTGCTGTCTGGGTTGACTAGTTTGAAAATGCATTGGAGTAACATTAGTTTGAGCTGAAGTAGCAGGAGCAGGTGTATAACTTGGAGGGTGCATGTGGACTGGTGGAGGTGGCTGATTATAGTTAATCACTGGAGGTGGCGGTTGGTGTATTTGCGGAGCTGAATAGCTTGGGTTTGGAAAATTATTAGAGTTATAATTATTATGATACCCTGGAACTTGTGCTAAAGGATCTGCAATAAACAAATTTCAGCATCAATTACTCATATTCTATGAATAAGAAAAATCAGGTTGTATGAAAAATTATATCTCACAAGGAATGCCTGGTTCTTCATTTTAATACAACAAGCTTAGCCCACAATGATTTTATATTTAAACTCTAATCAGCTTATTCTTTTGAAAAAGCTTAAAAAAGTGCTCATGATACAGTATTTGAAAATTGCAATATTCTGAATTTGGATCCCATTCTTTAGCATTAGCTGAAGACAGCCTTTAAGTAAAATTGCACATAGTAAAAATGTAAGGTTAGATAAATTAAAACTTAAAATTGTAAAACATTTAATCTAATTAATAACAGCTTAAATTTTATATCTTTATAAAGGAGAAATTTTTAAAAAATGTGTAAAAGAACATTCTCATGTAAATTCTATAGCAAATCATTTGTATAGCAATTATAGCATTTATTTATCAAGCCTTTCTTTTTCTACAGAACATTATACATGATTTTAAAGTATTCAGTTTTTTTTAAATAATCACTGCAAGGAATTTACAAGCTTTTAATATGCAATCAGAATGTAAATAAATATCAGCAAAAGGAAATGTCTATAATTCTATTAAATACGAATCACATCGCAAATCTTTAATTACATGGTATTTGAGAAATATTCTTCAACACAAAGACTTAAAGAGCTGTTAAAAAGCAAATCTCCATCTTTTAATCTTGTAACTAAAACATGTGAAGTAATTTAATTTCCTTCTCTCTAAATATCTACAAAAAGAAGCAGAATGATTTTTTTCCTTCTTTTCTCCGAGAAAGGAGAGAAAAGTAATGCTACTTTGCAGGAATAATCAAATCTACAAATACTACAGTACTTAAAAAGACTTTAATTATAATTACAAACACTTTTCAAAATGAAACATAATATAAATATATATTAAACATACTCACCACCATAATTGAGTGAAGGAGGTGGATTAGCATAAGATACAGGGGGAGGTATATCTGGAGGAGGCTGTTGCCATATTGGAGGTGGTGCCTAAAATACAAAATATTAATTTCTTGTACAATAAAAAAAATTGTTCAAAGCAATTTTTTTATGAATTATTTTTAACATATGAAAATATATACTTCATTTACAATTAGCTAGAACTGAGAACAGAGTAATGTATTAATTGGTAGGAACATATGGACTAGGTTTTTCTAAAGCATACTTAAATGCGATACAAGTTTTTTTTATAAGTAAACAACACAGTTTAAAAACAATACTAGTTTTTACAACATTTAAATTACATGTCAATTTTGGATAAAAATTAAGAATTATTATATCCAAATATATATGTGTAGTGAGTTCTGGATGGTTTAAGCAAGACTTTTTAAACAATAACAGTTTATCATTATGTTTCTAATTTAAATACATGAAGTTTATTCAGCAAATTATCAAATCAACTTGCATTCAAATAACATGATTTTGCTTTTTACTGTTTTTAAATAGGGAAAAGTGGAAGTGAGATGGCTGTTTAGTGTAAAACAATCAGTGATTATGATTGTTTTATGTAAAATATCTGTAAATTAAACCAACATCACATTAATAAATGAAAATTTAAATTTTATTTTAGCTTTATAATGCAAATAAAAAGAAAAGATTCCTAAGCAAAGGCAAATTGTTTGGGAAGAAAATAAACTTTAGACAGATGGAAAAGAAACTGAAAGCTGAACAAGGCTCAACATTTGTAACAAAAGAATATAGAATGAATAAGGTAATAGTTAAGACAGTAAAGTTAATGGAAGACTTTATTCAGAAGAGTATTGCCAGTAGAATAATTCAGTAGTATGTGTAATTTTTTTTGCTATATAAACAAAATAATTTATTATAAGATAGTGGGAGGGGGAGCTTTAGTAAACTGAACAAAGGATAATAATGAAAAATTTACAATACAATATACAAAATGTTAATTTGTTTTTCAATATCAAAAAGTGTAAAAATGAATTAATTCTCTTACTTTCCTGTAATCCTTATTTCATTTTACACAGTTATTATGATCATATTCTCTGCTCTTTAATTTTATATTTATTAGATAGATTAACATAGTTAAAAAATCTGGCCAAACATACCTTTTTTACTTTTCATGAATTCTCTACCTCATTTAAACAGTTTCAATTTGAACAAGATTTTTGAAAAAATTATCTACATGGACATCAAGGGAATGGATGTATATATAGAGAGCATGCACATGAGAGAAAGAAATTCCATTTAATGTTACTCTTTTTTTTTTTAAATCTTAGAACTGTCAAATTTGCTTGCACATATTTTTCATGGTTTGAAAATAATTTATAAAAGAAAAAATTAATTTAAAGTTGTCTATCTGAGGTAGTACAATTAAAGTTTAAAAAGTTGCAAAATGTTATATGATTTAAATCAGCGATACTCAACCTGCGACCCGCCGAGCCTTTTTAAGTGGCCCAGCCATGGCCCATTCCTCTGAGAAATTCACTTAAGATAATTGTGTAAAAAATTTGGTGGGAAATTCTTTGTCAAGAAATATAATGTATCAATTTTGCTTTTTGCTGTCGGTGTCATACAGGTACGAATTGACATTCTTTTTCTATTTGGAACAGTTACAGTTAGTAATTAATTTTTATCTATCTTTCATTTCTTGCAAGCAAAAAATATTCGAAGAAAATAGATCGTTTCAAGACGATTGGGAAGTTGACTACTTCGCAGTGAAAAACAAACATGGATCAGTAATTGTTTGATTTGTCATGAAAGTGCTGTATTTAAAAAATACCAATAAACAGGAATCATTCAATGACACTTTTCCTCAAAGGTCTCTTTCAAGAGGTGATAAATAGGCTTTTTCTTGAATAATCTTTGCAACAGCAACAAAGTGTTTTGTCAGAGGTAATATCATAGTGGTAGCAAAGACATCCCATGAAGTTCGTTATATTATTGGTACTCATATGAAACCATTTACTAAAGCATAAATTGTGAAGGAGTATTTCTTAAATGCTTCTAATTTAGTGTCAGTAACAAAAATTAAAAATATAAAAAAATAATTAAAAAAGCAAAACAGGAATTATAATATTATGATCAATTTTCCACATTTTAAATTTCCAATGTTATCTTGATCTTAAAGCATTTCTCCTCCCCCTCACCCATTTATCCTCATATTGTGACCCGTGTGAAATAACTAACATATGTATGCAGCCTCGTGAAATGGCTGACATATGTATGTGGCTCAGGAGAAAAAAAGGGTTGAGTACCCCTTATTTAAATGAATGCAGAGGATTCTATATTTTAATCACTATGAAAAGTTGGAATTATTTGCAATGATTCAAAAGCTACATTTAAATAATTATATAATATATGAAATTATAGTAACTTTTTAAGGGGTATATAATAAAAATACTTGATTTAACTGAGAAGTATATATACACATATTGTAATTTAAAACTTGTGCATTGAATATTTGATTGTGGAGTTAAGTTTATATTTAATTTAACTTCACTCTATAGAAAAATTTTTCTTTCTATCTCCTTCAGCTCCTAATTATCGAAGTTTGATTATTATTAATCATCTTGCTTTCAGAAATCCTCAAATTATGAAAGCAAATACTTTCATATTTGCCAACTTTTGAAGCATAAAAAAAATGTAGAATCAACATTTCAAGCAAATTCTGAAGATCATGCAAAGAAAATGTCACGATAGATATTTTGACGAGAAAAGTACTCATAGAACACTTTTCTTTTGCATTGATTTCATTTATGAAAACTCGCACACATTAAGGTAAATTTAAAAGCATATATATAGTAACATACAATATAAGGCATATATATATTTGAAAGTAATGACTTTATAAAAGGGAAGTACACATATAGAAATAAATGATCAAATTAAAAGAAACAACCAAGCTATAACCATCAAATAGATGTTAGCTTTAAAATTTTTAAGACTACTTTATTATGCAAACTTTGAAAGCTATATAGATAGTAAAATATATCTATGAACATTTTATCAACTTTCAAAGCTAAAGAACCCACACTCTTTTCTGATGCCTGATCATATTAAATACTAGCATAATCCATAGTTTTCTTATTATCTTTTCTGCTCTTACCTTTTTATTAGGTGACAGCTCTATTTTTTTTTTCTCCAGCATTATTGTAGAATTATCTTCCAGAATAGAAACTAAGCATAGAAAAGGTATCCTAAGTTTCTAAAATTCATTTAACGTAATCCACAACCAAATTGAAATTGAAAAGAAGACCATTTTCAATTAGACATTTTGCAGAATCCAAGTGACCACAATAGGATATAATTCGTAATTTGAATCATTAACATAGATGCTGCTGCAAAAGGCTTTGTGTTATGCATTTAATCATATGCTCTTATTGATTTTCTGAAAAAACAAGAAAAATCACAAAAGATGTTTTAGTCTTTGCACATTCTTATTGAACTGGTAATGTCAGACTTTGGAAACCTTTTCTAAAAAGAGGACTGGCATGAATGGCTCCAATTGAATGAAATATGTTCTACAAGAAAAGATGTAAACAGTGTTTCAGCTCTGATTATATATGACTACACATTGTTTTGGAGAAAAAATCCAATTTTGAGAAACTGCAACTTGATTTATCATTTGTGATGAAAGCCTTCAATGGAGGTGGGCAGAGCAATATCATACTGGCCACCATTAGAAATAAATATGCCAGCACACACAACAGTCACACAAACATGTGGAAGATGTGTTTTGCAATGTGTTCATACAATTTAATTTATAAAATTCTTTATATGTTTGAAAGTATTCTATTTAGCCTTTATTAGGCATTGTGGTAACAATCAACCAAAGTAAATCATTTAGCAATATGAAGCTAAGAAATACAAATGCATGCAAAGCCTAAAATGTGCTCAACTATGCAAAGAAAGAAAATAATAATAATAATAAAAATGCTTCATTTAATGAAATTGTGCATACAAAGGAGTTAGATGCCATTAGATAAGAAAATATGATATGCAGAAAAAGGGACAAACATCATGAACTTCTTTAAAAAACCTAAATAGCAACTTGTTCTATGGTTTTTGCTCACCCATTTTCTGCTCATTATGAATATAAAATGATAAATAAGAGCTGAAAGAAAGAAAAAAGTGAAACTTTTGCAAAAAAGCATAAAAATGAATGATGTAGGCATAAATAATACAAAAAAGCTGAAACACACAGATTTTATGTACTTTAAAGAGTATTATAAACAGTCAATCAATCCAATGTAAATAAATGACTGTTTATATGTTTAAAATTAAAACCATATAAGGTTAGATGTAACAGGGTCTTAAATTAACACATGTACTGCTAATTACATCTTTTTAAAAGTTTTTATATAATATTTGCAGTTTTGTTCTTGTAAACATTAGGCAAATTATAATACTTGAGACCCAATCAGAGGTAAGAGCAACTGATGCTATTTCAATCATTTGACATGTATCAAATTTTACCACAACAGAACTAATGTATATTTTTGTAACAAGTTTATGACAGAGAGACTTTTATTTCTTCAGAAAATAAATCAATTTTAAAAAATTTGAAAATACCTGTGGAATATGTTGTTGTGGAGGTGGTGGCAATGAGTATTCAGGAGGTTTGTAAGGTATTGTAGGTGGAGGTGCACTGAAGACTGGTGGATTGATATTCACTGGATGAGAATTGTCATGATGGGAATACTGAAATACCAATATGGTTTTAAAATATAAATGAATAATAACTTAATTTCTGAAGTTAGGATTTCAATTTTTAAGAGGCATAAACTTAGAACAATATAATACAAATAAAACTCTTTTTTTAATCATTACATGTTTATGAGTTTACATTATTTCACAACTAAATTTAAAAAACTAAATAGTAAATTTTATTTTTTCAAATTTGAAATTTTAATACCAGAAACCAAATATGAAATTAAAATCTTTCAAGTAATGAAACTTTTCCAATTTAATATAATAATTAGAATGATTATTTAAAATTTAATTTTTAAGTATGTAGTTTTTAAATGAATATTAATTAAATATTACCAATTTCAATTCACTTAAGAACTATTAATTATTTTTTCAACAACTTTTCTAAATCATCCATTTTATAAACATAATTCAATAAATTTTTGCAGGATTTCTTTCCCACTATAATTAGACATCAGAATTCAATTTTGAGGACCCCACATAAATAAAAATAACTCAATGAGAAAATTGAACAGAGTTTTAAAATATACAATTCAAATAAAGATTCAAATTTGAAATACAATTCACTACATATTTATCCAGTCACCCACCAGGAAAGGGGTTAGCATGCTGACCAAACCCCCGGGGGGACTGGGTTTGAACCTGGGAAACGATTTTTAAATGTTATCCCGGCAGGGGGGTACTCTAAAAGCCGGTGAGGCAAGTCCTCTTTGGGGTTTGGGGGGGGGAAAAAGAGGTGGAGGGCCCCGGGCCCCCTGGGGTTTTCCTAAAAGGGGGGGAAACCCAGAAAAACGAGCAGCAGCATGGTGCTCAAAGAAGGCAACCAAGAAAAATTTTTAGCCCAGCCAAAAATTTATCCCTGACTTTTACGGTAAGAAAAACACATATTTATCATTAAAATATTTTTAAAATAAACTTAGCAATTCATTAACTTCAAAACAATTCATTCATTTAATTAATTAGAATTAATCTATATAAAAACAACATAGAATTTTTAAATCTTATTATACAAACAAACTTAAGAATGAAAAAGTTACTTTAAAAAATTTTTTTTAATTTTTATGACATTTATAATTTTTATGCATGATACAAAAATTCTTAACAGACAAAAAATTACCATATAAATTTTAAAAAATATATTTAACTTATTATTTATATCAAAAATTATTTTGTTAAATTTCTATAAATATAAAGTTTTTTGATCTAAAGAGAGAAGAGAAAGTGTTTTAAAATATTTTATAGATTTTAAATTTTTTTAAATAAAAAAAATAGTTTATTTTTAAAAAAAATTTTTTTCCAAAACCCAAATTTCCTGACAGTTTACATGCTTTCCCCATGAGAAAAATATAGTCACATAAAGTTGTAAATTATTTTAGTACATTTATATACAACTTCTGAATTGAAAATTTTCAGCATCTCTTTTCAGAAATAAAAAGCCTGTGGCTATACTATTTTTAAATCAAAACATTTCACCATTTCTAATATTTTTAGAAATTTAAATTTGTGTGAATATGTCACATACATGCACAAATTGAAGTTACATTCAGGTTAGATGTTACATGTTTGGTCAAATTGTATTTTACTATTCATCGTTTTCATGTGTGTATGTATTTTCTCTTTTTGTGTTGAGCTTTTTTAAATTTCAAATATGTACCTTTGTAAAAATAGTTATATCATAAACAGATCATATGTATTTTTTAAATAAGGTTTGTTTGAAAAAATTTGTGGGAATTTTTCAGTTGTGTGCCATTTCCCTAATGTTCACAGCAGACAATTGCTGGCACTTAATTAATGCTTTCTTCACAAAAAAAGTTGCATTTCTGAATAAAGAGTTTTAATCCTCTGTTAACTAGTTTGCTAATTGAAAGTTTTATAAATTTGAACATTTTCTTTAAAAAAAATTATAATTTAAGTCATTTTAATTATTAAAAAATTTAAAAAAAATTATGACAATTCTTTTAAACAATTTCATTTCGAGGTTAATCAGAATTTTCTGAAAAATTTTATTATAAAATAATGCACCAAGATTGTTTATTTTCTAGAGGAAAAATTGTATAATAAAAACTCAATTTAATGCCATTTTATATGCATTTTCAATGTACTGATTATATGTAACTTCATATGCTGTAACTCACAAACTGTACAAGGAAGTAAAAAACATATATTAATAAGCATATTAAACATAGTCCTGACCAATTAGCATAGTAAACATGCTGACCTAATGAATTCATTGACTAGTTTACTTCAATTTCTTGAGAAAGATCAATTTATTAAAGATATATATCACATATAATAGAAAATAAAAATTTTATGAAATGAAATAAAACTCATTACATTTAAATCTAAACACACAAAAAGGAGAAATACTTAAGATAATAATACAATGCAACTTACTACAGGAGGAGCAAAATTTTGAGGATTTTCATACGACATTGGAGGAACTGTAACGTGTTGCTGCTGCTGTTGTTGCTGGTTCACAGGCATGACTAAAAGAAATTAATATTAATCACAATAAATTATAAGCTTTTTCAAAGAGAATAAAATTTCTACAATGTTACATTTTCAAGAATAGATATATTTTAAATTTCTTTACAAGATATTTGTATAATTGATAAATTTTTACATGTGTGACCTTAATTTTAGAACTTTTATTAATTTAATTTCTTTCATCAAAAGCAACACACCAGCCTTTAAATTTTATTACAATTTAGAATAAAAGAAAAGGTTAAATTAAAGGCTTAAAAAATTGGGGCTCAATAACTTTAAAAAACTTCATAATTGCCATCAAATAGAATAGATAAAAAGCACTTAATAATGATTGCATCAAATTAAATTTCAATTAATTAATACTTTAATATTTGAAATATTTAATTTTGAAAGCAAAGATACAGCAGATTTTTCTCACAATAAAATGAACATAATTATTTGAATCAATTACAAGTGTATTAAAAAAGGAAAGATTAATAATATACATTATGAAATGTATATTGCTATATATACATTATGAAATAAATAATTAAGAGATTTTTTCTCTCTTCAATGTTTAAAGAAATATAAATTTTTCATACATTTTTAATAACTTACTTTGTTCTGTTGTAACCGGTGGGGGTAAGCGCACACCTCGGAAATGAGGATTGATGAGAATTTTACGAGATTGTGATTGAGAAGATTGAGACTGAAAAGACTGCATTTTATTTGAGGATGAAAACTGTAAGAAAAACATTTTACAAAAATTATAGAAATGCATTTCAAATATATGAGAAAGTAAAAATTTTTACCATTAAATAGCAAAATAATTAACTTTAAAACTGATACTGTATTAGAGCAATTTACATAATTGTAAACAATAATTGAGTATGAAACATAAGATATAGATGTGATGGGAAACTAGACTAATAAGATTACTTTACTTCTAGACGAATTCATTCTTTATTTTGTCTCAGCAGCACTGCATTAAAACTACACACTATTTTATTATTAGTGAATAATTTAATAACAAACCTCACTATCAAGTGATGAGGATAATTTTTCAATTCTTATCTAAAATTCTATATCATGCTAAGCAATGGACTTAAGGTCCAGATTAATCACAAATACAAGTAATCTCTTTTCTGCTTTATATGTTAATTAAGTTGATTTATTAGGTGATTAACAACATAATTAAATTCCTTTTGGGACACTGACATTGATGCCAATTTTATTTAACTGTGATAGTGTGGAAGCAATTAATGGATAGCCCTCATCCTTTAAGACTATACTTATAATCCTCTATTGCAGAAGTGGCCAAGAATTTTTATATAGTTCATAACCTTTTTACTGTTTAAATGAGTTGCAATTAATTTGTTGTCACAGGCAATGTAAAAAAAAGTCCTTTTTTTATCATGCAATCTAAAAATTAGCTCAATGATTGACCAAAATTGGCTTCACAATCAACATGTTGGTCACCCCTGAAAACAATTTAGTAATCAGAACTATTTTTTCTCATCAATACTAAATTAAAATTCCCAATATCTTGACATTACCTGAGGTTGATGCTGATGATGATGAGATTGTACATTTGAAAAAGACTGCTCTTGTCTATTATAACGTCCAGCATTTTTCATTCTTGCTTGACCTTTGCCCTTGAAGCGCATCTTTCGTTTCTGTTCATTTTAAAGCCAGCACTTTAGCGCTGTTTCTTCAACGATGACGAATAACGCGTATAAGAATAAATGACCGATAAACATTTTTTGTACAAAATGACTTAACTGCCTATATTAACAATGCACAAAAATAAATATAAGACTAGATGTGTATTTTAAATGTAGCACTGGTTAAAATTTTCCATTAATCAATTTTTACATAATCCAATAAAAAGAATTCACGATATTCTAGTCTTTTCTTAACTACTATTATAATGTGCTAAAAACATATAAGATCAAGTGTATAAACTTTGACCCAATTTTAAATGATAAGATATTTAATCGAAACAATCGATTTATATATTATAATAGTTGCCTATAATACATGGCATAGGATAAAGGAGAAAAAATTGCAAAGGCAAATAAAAACTTTTTTAATTATATAATGGATTACTTCTGCATACATGAATTGTTCTCTGCAAATAAATAAATGTGCACATATTGCCTATACTTCTAAGCAATCAAAGTTAACATTTTACTCCTGCCTCCCTGATTTAAAAGCAACAGGGTAAAATGCCTCTATAAAGCAAGCTAAGATAATTGAAAATAAAATATTCATATAGATTATGACATTTGTTTCAATAAATTTCTCAAAATTTTCCATGAAATCACTTCTTTAAATAATATTGTTTGGTCTAATCAACTCATCTGATAATTGGAAGAGTAAACCATAATTGCATTCCTAATGAGTAGATGATTTTGTCAATGTTTATCTCAATTAATAACACCTTTTTTGTTATAATATGCATATTTTACACTGTACTGTGTACATATAAATTCAAAATAATAACACTCATTTAAGCTTCATATAGGCTGTTTTTGCTTTAAGCGGGATTTAATTTTTCATATTTCTAAACATTAAATATTGAAATAAATAAAAATTCTTGTGATAAACTAAGAAGCTGATACTCTAATATTCTTATAAGAATTCCACCAATTTAATGAAGCTTTTACATTAAGAATGTGATATTTTCACATAATTTGTAATACTTAAACAATAAAAACTAGAAGTAAAATAAAAATCTCTAGCTACAAACTATTTTCCCTTTACATGCAAACAATAAAATTATCAAATAAAAAAACAAATGCTTTACAACTTATTTATGGAGATAGAACATAATCAGATCTAACATTATATACTGCCATATTTGATTAAACAATCTAACTGCTTCGAACACTTAAAAAAATTCTAATTCATATAAAAGATATCCCAAAGTGAACTTTAAATAAATAATTCAACAAAAACATATATGTATGCTCTTAATATAAAAATTACAAAAAATAACTGCACATACTACATCTACATCATTACTTTTTCACACCATAAAAATACGCTTAGCAAATGTTTAAACTAAAACTAATGACCTACACCGATGTGCGAAACGGAAGGTTACTGTTAAAGCTTCCAAAAGAAAATCTAAACCTTCTTAGCTTTCAAAAATATTACTTGGAATCATATCCACTTTTTTACGCTACAAATGAAGTAGTATTAAAGTTAAAAACTCAAACAGCGGAGGCTAGCAATTTGAAGCCAAAGAGAAATAATTTCGAAGATCAACTGATCAAAAAAGAACTTTTATTCTAGAACATTTAAAATATGAAACAATGTTCGAACTTACCGGTGTTGCCATTTGCAAAATACTAAATAGTAATTGAAAAATAATACTACAATTTTATTACTAATGTTGCCATCTGAAATTTAAAGTTTCTAATATGTAATTAAAAATAAATAAATACATTTTCAACACAAGTGGCACAAGGTGATGAGGGCAATACCTGAGTCCATACTTCAATACCTTAACTCAGTGTTCCGAACCCCTGTTCGCGGACCGGTACCGGTCCATGGATCAAATATTACGTCCGCACAAGAAACATTAAATTATTTCTCTTTTATTTACTGTGGTATATTTTTCTTGGGTTTGGGCTACTTTTTATGAAAATCCCTTAATATTCCTTGTTAAATCACTTTATATTCATTTTTTGGTGTAGCTATATTTTATTCAGAAGTCACGATTAAATATATATAATTAGATTAAAATTATTAAATCAAAACAGTCTAAAATATTAACAAGCACCATCCTCCCCCTCAGCGGGCCACGGTAAAACTAACAAACGTTGACCAGTCCGCAGCCATAAAAAGGTTGCGGAGCACTGTGCCTTAGCTGTCTTATCAGACTGTATGAGGTCTTTAAGTCTTAGTTAAATTTAACACACAGAGGTTCTCATTTTAACTAATAGTTTTTAGGGGAATTAAATATGACCACTGGTTTTTATTAACTGCTAAGTCAATCAAAGTTCCACTTATTGGCACTAGTTTTCAATGTATTGGCAAACCTGCAACACTCCATGAAACACCCTTCCATTATATGATTTCCCCCTTTTACAATAAAAAGGAGAGAAAAACCTCCATATTTTATAAAGGTCATCAAAATTTTCATATAGCTTAAACATATATTCTAAAGAGCATTATTAAAAGAGAGAATGGGAATAATAAGTAGCATATAGATTAAGAAATTAAAGAGCATGATGCTTACCTAAAGTATCAGGAATGTCTGTTCTTTTCTTAGCAGGTGTTAAAGTAATTATATTGCTGCGTTCAGATTTGAATCGCTCTCGGTGGTCATCTGCCACACTTTCATCTTCACTTTCTTCATCATATTCTATAGCATCACTGTAAGGATCTGACTGACTGTGATTTATATAAGAAAGGTCAGATCTTTCAACAATTCTTTCAGGGCTATGATGAGATTCTTTTCTTCTGAGGGGAAGCTTCTCTCGGTCATTTCGAGATGTCAGAGAAATTAAATTCTCCTTGCACTGTCGTTCATTAAATGTTTTCACTGGAGACTAAAAATAAGAATATCCAAGATGAAAGCAAGCACATCACAGTAAACAAAAAACCTCAGATAATAATAAAATGGTAATTGTGAAGCAAAATTAAACCTTGAAATAAATAGAATAATATTTTAATTGCAATTAGTGATTAATAAAATATTATAATATATATAAAATATTTAATCTTTTAAACAATTATACTTCATTAAAAAGGTAAGAAAACCATTACAATCTATATGTTATAATAACCTTAGTGAGAATTTAAATTGACTTTGGAAAATCAAAACTGCATACACTATATGATTGAAAAAGGGATTAATGTACATTCCCTAAATTTATTTCCCTAAAAAATGATGCAAAATAAACATTTGTTCATTTATTGCTGAAAGAATAAGTGTAATTTATTTGAAAAGGTATAAGAATGCAGAACCAATTCAAACTAAATTAAATGTTAATTAATGTACCTTCAATTACAAAATCATTCACAAACAAGCAGGCAACAGCAATTGATCCAAATGAGATTAAAATGATCATTTTCTTAAAATCCATTTAGAATAAATATTAGTTCTCACTTATGCTATCATTCATAGTTGAAATCTAAAGGCAGTAATTTCTCCAACATTAACATTCAATTTATGAGATTTATTCAATTATATAAAATGAAAAACACAACATTGATTGGAAAGAAACAATTCTGTTATAGTGGTCCCAAGTCATGTTGGAATCCCTGGCAATGAAAGAGCCGACCAAAAAGACAGGCAGGGAGCGGAGTCGACTCAACCGGAACTCCCCTTGACCCTCAGAAAAGCAATTAACATCATCTCCACACACATTGACAAATATAATGCCATGACCCAAAAAACGAAGTGTTTTGGAAAGCCATGGGAAACTCTGGCTACTGTGGGTCCAATTCCGAGGCAATTGGAGAGAGCCGAGGCTGTTGCCCGCTTTTGCCTAACTACCAGACATGACTTTTGGGAGTATGCCTCCACTGGCTTGGCGTGGCTGCTAACGAGGTCTGCCCACTCTGCAGCCATGCCAGAATGGATGGCAACCACCTGCCCCAATGCACTGGATTCGATGATGACATCGTCAGTCGGTACTGGGAGGCTCGGCATGAAATGGTCAAGAAGCACGGGCATTGGATAAATAAAATTATTCTGTTATATACCTGAAGCTATTTCTTTACATAACCATTTCCTGCATTTAAACAATAATTACACCTGTTCATAAGCTTCAGAATTCCCATGTTATACTAGCATATTAAGCCAGGTGGTCACTGCATTTTCCAGCTCTTCATCACTACCAATATGTCTACTGCTGTTAAAATCTTTCAGCTTAAGAAAAAGATGGTAATTAATAGGAACTAAGACTGGACTTTAGGGTAGATGATCAAAAATTTCCCATCAGATCCACCAATTCTTGAGTTGCAACAGCATTAAGAACAGGCATTGTCGTGAAGAAGCACAATTTCTTCAGAACGCATTCTTCTTCTCCTGTTTTGGTGGCTCATCATAATCTTCTCAGTCTCACAATAACAATTTGCATTGAGCACCTGGTTTAATGTACTGGAGGCAGAAGAGTTTGGTATAGGAATTCTGAAGCTTGTGAACAGTGTTTAATGTAGGGGGTGATTATGGAGAGAAGTGCAGGAAGCTTTAGGTATATAACAGAATTGTTTATATCAATATTGTGTTTTTTCCTTTTATATAACCAAGTGGTCTATATTTTCTAGACAAACTTCATATATTAATTATGAGCACTACAATAAAATTATGTAAATACAGCAATTTTTGGGGTCTCAAATGCAATAAACTGCAACCAAAAAATCTTTAAAAAAATTAAAGAACATATTTCAAAAAATGAACATTACTAAAACAATGATGTAACAATTATTTTTTATATATATAAAAGTAGTCATTAATTTACAAAATATATTTTAGTAAATTAAGAACAGAACATTAACAAAATTAAAGTATTCATAACTAGAAATTCCAAAAATACCTCTCTAACAAGAAGATCCGGATTCTCTTGAGCAAAACTCTCAATTTCAGCCTCTAGATCCAAGTCTAAAACATCTTCAGAAGGAGAGCTAAAAGTTACAACATACATGTTTTTGAAATTTATCAATATAAATAGATTCATATTTAAATAACACTTCACTAAAACAGTTACCAAAAGAAGCTATGTTATCAATCAACTTGGCATATAATTTCCCCATATCATCTAGAAATCAGTATTTAATGACTTTAGTAGATTTTCAAGCAAGTCAATGCTTTTATTACAAACACTTCCCAATCAAAAACCTCCAATTATTATTTTTCTTTAAATCAATGTTTATCCAAAAATATTTAATAAATTAAAATGTTCCAACTAAATTGCACAACATAAAAAGGTGAAACAAACATTTAAACAATTAACAATATACGAAAAAAAATTATTTTTCAATACATATAATGCATTAATAAACAGGCAAATATAAAAATTTGGAAAAAAAAATCATAACTTTAAAATATTATTTACTACAAACAAAAAGAGCTTTAAACAATCATTTTTGAAAATCTGAGTATGCTTGTAACCTTGATCATTAAGAGTAAATAATCAATGATTTAAGTACTTCTCTCATGAGAAAAATTAATAATGCAAAAGTAAAAGAAACAATGAAAATCCACCCATAAAACGTAAGATTTCACATAAGTCATTTATTTCTTAAAATAAACAAGTAATATAAAAAAAAATTTTAAGTCAATTCCTACTTAAATTAACAAAGAAAATTTTTATTTTAGCTATTTTTTATTAAATAGTTACAATTAATATAAATATGTATATACATAGGACAGAATCACAACATTAAGTGGTAATTAATTTTTATTAATTATCATTAAAGTATCATATTGTCATCCAAAACAATTGTATATAAAATTTCAGTTCAACTGAATGCTTTGAAGCGTGAGAAAAAAAAAACCTTTTCAAGTTTTGACACAAGTCGCCAAAATGGTCGCTAAGTCACCAATGTGGCTGTGTATTTGTAACTCTTTAAATAATTAGTTTTAATCAATTAATTTTTATTAAATTATAATTGTATTGTCATCCAAAACAATCATGTATGTAAAATTTCAGCTCAATGGGCTCAATTCATGAGACGTCATAGTCGCATGATAGTGAAAGCCACGTGATTCTAGCCAATCAATTTAAAAACTCATGCGACACAACAGTCACGACACCTCATAGTCACACGATAAAAACTATCTAGTGTTTCCAGCTAATCAGTTCATGAGCTCTGGTGTTGCCAAGTTTTGCTCTTTGCAGAAACTTTCTCTTAAAAAGAACATATGTATACAAAATGCATTTTATTTAAAAGTATAAACATAAATTATGATTCTTTTTAAATTTAAAAAAAATCTTTTTGAAGAAATTTTTTTCCCTAACATTTAAACATCTTTACCCAAATATGAAATTTGATCCTAGTTTTACAAATAGAACAACAAATACAATTAGTTTAATGTTTGTTTTGAATTCAATGGAAAACACGTGTTTGTTTTTATCATGTGACTTCATGAATTGAGCCCACTGAGCGCTTTAAAATGTATTTTATAAACAATAGAAAATTCCACGAAGATAAATAAATAAACAAACAAATAAATATATAGAGGTTGTGAGCTAATAGTAGGAATTGAAAAAGACAGACAAGACGATAAATTTAAAAGATTCCTATTCATGATGACAGAAATTAAATACAGCAAACTATTTTAACATATCCAAAGCAAAGATTAAAAATCAACATGTGAAGTGTGTACAACATATCTATATGAATGACTAAAATATAAAAATGTTCACTTACTTTTGTTTATCTGGATCAATATTAGCATACTCATAGAGTTCAACATTATTCTCCCCAATTTCAACAGGATTGCCATCCTCATCAACATATTCCAATTCTTGTTCTAAAAAAACAGAAATAATTTAAATAAAATGTTGGAAATAATATCAACACGAAAACTAATGAAAATAGCAAGATTTAAATAATAAATGGTATTTGATTTGATTTTAATTTGTGTCATACTCTGAAGCAACACAAGGGCTATTAAAAATGAAAATAATAATAGTTAATGAATAAAAATTGTAAAATAAAAACTTTCCCTTGAAGAAATAATATAATCCTTTTCCCACTTGTGTAGAAATAAATATTTTAAATGTACAATAGTTTAAAGTGCATTCTAATTAAAATACAATTTTATAACAAATGAAAACTTAATTAGAATTTCATTTTTTTTTTAATCTTAAAATTCAGTTATATATGCTTTAGTATTCTTGAAAAAAAGCATGCAATGACGATACTAATTCAATACAATCTAGCATCATTTATAAAACTATTGTAATTTGCCATATATAATAACCTTAAAAAGATGCGATTGCTCAATAAATTAAAACTATTATTTTATTTTGCAAACACTTTTGTTCTATTCTTCTTGACAGGCTGTAATTTATTTTATTTTAAACCGATTTAATATTAAAATATGATACCTTTTGTGTTAATTCAAATAAGTTATGTATGACTTATATTTCTTACATGCACTGTGATGTTTTAAACGTATAAAATTTATTATATATGTTCATGAATTAACATACTATAACATTTCTGAAAAAATAATAGATTTACAAAGAATTAACTGTAAGTAACTTTCATTGTCTTAGGATCAACATTAATTATTTTTACAAAATACCATTGTACAGTAATTTGTGCATAAAATTATGTTAATCATTTAGTGGCTACAGTTATTTTACTACTCAAAATAGTATTTTTCAGCTGTAAAGAATGTAAATTTTCCTCAAACTTCATTAACAGCATCTTCATAGAAAGCCTTAATTTCTAATTCTGATGGTTTTACTTTGAACAAATCATACTTGTTTAGAAAAAAAAGTTAATTCAACTTTTATCTTCATTATTATTATTCCAACTATTTAGTAAATAAAACATGAAACATACAGAGCAAGCATTATCAGTTTAATAATAATATCAATCATTTTGTCAATACTTTTTGTAACTTTTGCCTTGGCTAATAATTTTTATTAAAGTGCTATAATATGTAGTTTTACCACATAAGTAACACTACTTTCAAAAGAGCCAGATTATTATTTACAGCAGATTGCCTATACATAATGCAGAAAGCACTAAAACTTTTCTGAACTTGAAACAACTGAATAAAACAAATTATAAGGCAAAAATCCCATCACAAGAATAGCAGAAAAGGGGAAAAGCTTGGCTTTGAGATCCATTCAGTTAACTTTTCTGAAAATGAATTTTTTCCCCTCCTTTTGTAACATTTATTTATTTTTATAAGATATTTTTTATGGTACTTAACCCGTTTCACCGGCGCAGGCAATAAAGTCGCCAAAAATGATACAACCGATGCCAAACAGAGAATTCCTGCAGGTAACTTTTACCACCACTTTCTCAAAATGTCATGGTCTTTTCTTATCAGTAATGTCTTTTTCATAATACATCAAAAATAGATGAAAAACCAACGAGAACTAATATTTATTAATATTTTTTATGTGTAAATTGTGTTGTCGCTAATAATGCCAACTTGGCATGATTTGCGCCGGCCAAACAGAAAAGTATGTTTTTTTTAACATTTAAATTAATATTTATGAGCAGGAAAAAAGCATACACAGATTTCTGTTCAAGATATTGGGGGATTAAATAATAAATTCAAGGCTATGAGATTAATATATCGTGATGCGAGTTGTATTTAAATATGTACAAATTTTCTAAAATCTGTACCCACCTTATAGAATTAAATTTTGCAATATCAAATACATTTAATCACATAAATATTAAACCAGCATTTCTGAAACTGTGAGGCGCACCCCCTTGGAGGGCATGATAACTCTGCGAGGGGGTTGCGAGAATATTGTAAAGTCGAAAATAAAAGATTTTTAAAAAATTATTAGTTACTAAAATTATTAATTTACACTTATAAATGTATAAATGATACACAAAGTATTTTATAATTAATTCAACAATACTAAGTTAAGAATAAGTTTATTAATTATCAGTCACCCCTTGGGCTAGTCATATATATTATTAAAAGCAAAAATTAACACTTTATTTTGATTTTTTTTTGCACAGTTTATCCCTTAACAACTAAATTACAATAATCCCTTAACTGCCAATTAAAAGTTATGCGATTTGCTTCCCAATACCAAATGTTTTTCACGTAGACGTGCGTATGTGATGTACTGGGGAGAGGAATAACGAAGCAAATAATCTGAAATAAGTAAATCCTAGCAAACATTGGCAATGTCTTTTTATTGCATTCCAAAGCCTTCAGAATAATTGTATGGATAGCAGTGCACAGGAAAGATCACACTTCACAAAGACGTATAATATCGTCCGGGGAAATAAACACGTTGGCTTAGCGAGACGTTGATATACACGAAGGGCGCTTAAGAGGTTAAAGTTGTATCGTAATTTTAGCATCAAAGTATAGTATTATTGAATTCAATACATTGTTATTGTATGGGGGGGCAATGAAAATTATGATTGAATATTGGGTCGCGAATATTGCAACTTTGAGAAGCATTGTATTAAACTAATTACCAGCATGATCTCTTTCAATCTCTTCATCGCTCAAACCCAAAAGAGCAGCTTCTTCATCAATGTCTAATTCATCCAAACCATCATCCTGTAAATGAAAATTTGTTATAAGCAAAAAATTCAAGAGCAATAATAATGTATTAATTTAAGATGAAGACATTTTTTTTAAAACAAAAAAATTATTTAAATTCTTTTGAAATATAAAAGAATTGTCTTTCAGAAGTAACAATCAGAATTCAATTACTGTAAAATCCAGTGTATAATTCGCACTTGGAACACAAAAAATAATATTGAAATTTACAGGTACATGTTATGCACAGGGTATAAAAATGACAGCTCTAAAAATAGAAAAAGAGATGAGCATAAAAAAAAAATTAAACTTCTACATATATCGAAATACTATTCATTCAAAAGAAACAACGTACCTTATAAAGTTAAAGTGTAGTTTTAGAAGAAAACTACAACACTTTAACTCAAAACCTGAAATAATACCTCTTCAAAAACCTGAGATAATACCTCGAATAAAGGACTTAAAAACATAAGAATACTGCATACATACATTTCAGGGTTTTTTTATAAAAAAGGGGTGCCCCTTATATGGTGAATATACCTAAAAATAAAAAAATGCAGCTCAAAAGTATAGGTGTGTGTTATATGCTAGATTTTACGGTAAATAAAAGAAAAACAATACTTCCTAATAACATGGTTCTTGGCGTAAAATTTGTTTCACACACTCTATTATACTCATGGAAAATAAATTTGCAAGTATAAATTATAATGTATTTATTCTTTTGTGAATCTAAGTAATAAAATAAAATTTAAAAAGGCATTTTAATGGAAAAGAAATTTTACAATGTCAGAAAAGGTACAAAAACTGCCTCAATATATAAAAATTACAAACTGGCAATAAATTATTAGAAGATATGAAACGAACCAAAGCCTTTTTTAATTTACATACACATAAATAACTTATTGATTGTGAACAGCATAATACAGCATATTGAGCAAATATTGCACAATGCATATTTTCTCTCAATAATATTTTCAAATGGCTAATAATGAAGCATCAATGAAACATACTTTCAAATATTATGATTGGCCTCATTTTATTTTTTTATTAAATTTTATCTCTATATGGATAAAAATTCTTTACAAAAAATTAAATTTTTTTAATAATGAAATAATGTAGACCACTGAAAGAACCCTAAATGCCATCCCACAGAGGATGTTGTGCACCAATAAATAACTATTACTGTTCACATTGATACATGGTATGTTGTGAATGACATACCCTAAATAATGACAAAGGTTCGCATATGCTACCAGATGTTTTCTTAGACAACAAAAATATTTTGTAGTCTAATTTCATCAACAGAAAAACCAAACTGCTCATTTATAAAACTTTGATTAAGCCTGTTTTCACATATGCAGCTGAAACTTGGACAAGACTGACAAAGATAAGCAGACTCTTGCTATGATTGAAAGAATAATTTTAAAAAGCATATTTGAGGTAATTAAATGCAATATTTATTGAGGAAGAACGAACTATTTAAAGTGCCATGTATTATTAAAGTTATAGGGCGCCAGTGTAGTATAGGGGGCCCACATCGGATTTAGCGAATTTTCGTCGGATTTGGCGATTTTTATCAAAATGTCATGGTGAGATATTGAATTCATTCTAAAATAAATAATAAATCATTCAGAAAAAAGTACCTTGGCGACCACTTTTACTCGCCAAAAAAAAGGAATGTGCCAAGTGGCTCCCCCTATACTACATTTTAATCAAGTTATAGCAAAACAAATGATTAAATGGGAGGACACTTAATAAGATTGGATGAAATCGAGTCATTAAAAAGATCTTGGCTAAACCATTTGATATCAAAAGAAGAAGGAAACCAAAACTTAGGAGGGTTGATTGCTTGGAAAAAGACTCGAGAACTACTAAAGTGACAAATTAGAAAAACTTTAACCAAGAACAAGACAGCAAGAAATGGAATTTTCAGGAATTTGGGCTCATCCAGGACTGTTATGACAGTGAAGAAATGTATGTTGTGCAACAAAACCCTTAAAAATCACTTCTGGTCTAAGCAATTACTCTTCAAAAATTTAAGTTTATATCTTTAAACAAATACAAGTTATTCCAAGAGATTCCTGATATAAATATATGGACTAGGGGTAAAAAATCCAAAATTTTTTCTTCTAGTAAGAGAAAATAGGATAGTTTAATAAGTAAAAAATTACAAAGTAGTAAAAAAACCTTGATAAATTAAGTAATGATTTTATGTGAAAATGCTCTGATTCAACTTCATAGTTTAAAAAAAAGGACAGGAATTATTAATACACAACAACCAAATTTTAAAATGTTTCTACGTTGAATTCTTTTACTGGCTTTAAACATTCTTAACATATGTGTTCACGCATAATTTTGAGTTTTTAACTTTTAACCCAATTTTTTATAATTGATATTTAACTACAATATATTTCACCAAATACTATCTTAAAACTGACATCAAATGATGTCTAGTAATAAGGAAAATATATATAATTTTCTCATTTAAAAATAAAATTAACTTATACAAGAAAATTTTAAGGTTAACTTAAAAGAAATTTATACCAAATTAAGTATTACAAGTAAGCTCCCAAAAAATCAATCAAATGTATAGTCTCTTGGTTAACAATCTCAGCATCTCTGTTTTAAACTTACAAGAAAGTTGTTAAAGGTGGAAATACCAAAAATAACATAAAAAGACATTACAGAAGTAATAAAAATACTGAATTATCAGTATAAAATTACAAAATTTTACATCATTTAAATATAATTTAATGATTAAATTAACAATTCAAGTACCAAATTGTTGAATTAACTTAAATATTAAATATAGGGTTGCAAGTCATTTTGAAATGAGAAGGTTATCAAGAACTTCAAGAAATATATCTGCATTCTAGTGATGCATGTGTGTTATATCAAATACACAGAACAGTTGTAAAGACTAAACTCCCAAAATCACCAGTTTTTTAGCAGTTATTTCCATTACCAAGGAAAAGACTATTATTATATTTCAAAGAGAAATAATCATATTTTTTAGAGCTGGATCATCCAAAAAGGCATCATCATGCAGCTTTAACAAACATATAAATAAGAACAACAGTGACATCAATGTCAGTTTGCTAGACAAATTGATTACTCTACCTCAGATATCAGAAGTCAATACATAAATCTGTATTTTTACACAGAAATTTGCAACTGTAAATTCCTTTTCAAACAAAATAAACATACTAATACAATGAATTACATTTATAACTTTTTTCTTAAGAATGCTGATTAAAAACATTTTCTATTGGTGTTTGCACATAACCTTGTCAAATAATAAATTGGTGAAGATTTTGAAGAATTTCAGTCAAGATTTCATGATTTTACTCAACTCATACACAAGGTTATTATGTATAATCATAAGTGGGAACATTTCGTTAATTGTTGACTAATAAATTTGGATACGATTTTTGAATTTCAAAAATGATTGTGATGGACTGATACTTAAGTGTATTCAGCACTTTTCTGTTTTGATGACACAAGCGATAAAGGTGTCAAAAGGAATATTCCCGTTGGTAACTTTTACCACTACATTTTCCAAACAAATCATGGTCTTTTTCCCCATCTGTAATATCCTTCATAATACATCAAAAATGAAAAACCAATGAAAATTTAAAAAAATTTTATGTGCATATTGTGTATTATCACCAATAAAGCCTACTAAGTGAGATTTGTGCTAGCAAAACAGAAAAGTACAGTGTCTTCTTATCACTTCAAGACCAGATATCATAGCTATAGTATGTTTGTTGTGATAACTACCTTCTTAAACTTTAAATAGATTTAGAGTAGAGTCTTACTAAACCTGACTTTTATTATCCCACTATGGGCCATCTGGATTACCTATAAAATAAGCCTAAGAACATAATAAAAAAAACAATGCAATAATGGAAACATTTAACTTAAAATACTAAATACACATGCATTAAAACAGGAAAAGCTACTTAGGAGATAATATTGCATTTACTCATGAAACAAAATACCTGGCTGCCAATTCAGCACATATGAAACGTAGGAAATCGAGGTTGCCAACTTGGCTAGTTATTAATAAGTTGGGGATTTGTTGCAATAATATGAAAGTATCAATTTCTTAAATGGCTATAAAGATCAATTAATGGCCAGTATAATGAGGATTTCCTGTATTCAAAATATATGCTTGGTACTTGCGTACTATAGCAACCTATTGGCAACATTATATGCCCAGAGTGGGTATTAAGTCAATCGCGATCGACCAGTGGACCGCCAAAACATTTTGGGGTGACCTCTTTCACTAAGGCCTAATAATCATTCTATCTTACAAAGGTCTAGAAAAACCGTATATATTTAAATCTAAGCCGCCATTGATTTTAAGTAGTGCCCCAATTCTCTACAAGATATTGTGCAAATTGAAAAATAGTCTAAAATGGTTTATCAATATCCAATTTTATGAAATTAAAATAAATATTAAAAGGAAAACTAATAAGATTGAATAACTAGTTATTTTCTCAGTATTATAAACTTTTAAATACATGCATGAAGCTGTAATTGCTCTAAATACCCCATTCAACAATTTTTTTCCCCTTCGCACCTGATTTCCAGTTGCATTACCATTGGGGGGGATGCAGCTTAGATTCAAGTAAATAAGGCATTTTAAAAAATATGTAAGAAAAAAAAATCGAACTATAAGAGAAAATTTTGTTGAATAGAAAATGCACTCCGCTACTTGGGAGGTTATTTTACGACGAACGTCGTAAAATTTTTTTGGTTCCAGGAAAAAGTTTGTTAAATACAGAAATTCGTAAATTGGAGGTCCAACTGCCTTGTATACTTCCTTACAGCTCACTACACCTACATTACTAGATGGAGTGCAACACCTTGAAAAAATTAGAAGTAGTCCATATCCTGGAAAAGTCTGCTCCTGTTATATGCAATGAAGCACATGATTGTCTGTTTCAGTGCATACAACACATGCGAAACAGGGGTTGCAACTTGGTGAGTTATCTTGAACGTTGGTGACTGCTGCAATAATATGTAAGTACCAATTATTATTTTTTTTTAAATAAAAAAACTTTGGAAAACGTTTGGTATCAGAAAGAATTTTATGTGGTCATGGAACAAAAGAGGCTACATATTAAAAGACCTGAA
The DNA here is from genome assembly GCA_019973955.1 of Trichonephila inaurata madagascariensis. Lineage (NCBI taxonomy): Eukaryota > Metazoa > Arthropoda > Arachnida > Araneae > Nephilidae > Trichonephila > Trichonephila inaurata. The sequence continues at coordinate 17,076 of BMAV01017077.1, read as the reverse complement.
TTGCATTATGGACTCTTTTAAAACTTTCACACTTGCTTAACTTTAAGCAAAAACATTAACATATTTTTCTCATTTATATCAATGAATTCACTCATAAGATTTGAATTACTTATTAAATAACTTTTTTAATTCATACATAAAGGAAAGAATCGAGATACATCGTTTTCCTGACATACCAACAATGTTAACTTTACAGAAGACTGTTACTCAATTGTTACATTTCTACACCTAATAAAGATCTTGATTGCATCGAAATAATAGAGATCAACCTTTACTAAAACGAAAAATAGAAAATATTAATAGATGCTGAACGAATAAATCTGAAATGAAAGAATGTATTCCAGCAAAATAAACACTAGTATGGTTAAAATCTTTAGCAAACATGTACATGATTTTACGAGTTCATTGATAGCAAATTTCTAGTGAGAAACACTTACTTTATATACGCCATCATCAGCAAGAAGATCGTCATCCATAATATTTAAATTTGCCTGAAAATGGTCTTATTGCATAAAATTCATTCTTGTCTATTTATCGCAGTTGGAAAACAAACCAAACACAAGTGCAAAATTCCAAGATTTCATTTCACTTCACATCAGGAAGAAACATAGAGGCCAACCAGATACTATAAAAATTTTTCTTTCCGCTGAATAATTTCGTAATTGATTTTCATGGTTGGTCGGATGAAATCCGAAATAGAAGTATAGAATTTCAGGTTAAACTTTTGAAAATTGATATTTGAACAATTAGTTCATGATGAGAATAAATAATTTCGGGAATCCTTATTAAAATATCTTTTGTTTCAATATCAAACCCAATTACATGCTTACTTTCTCGGCTAGTAAGGGTTATATCAGTGGCGTAACGTACGCTCCACAACCCCCATAACGTGGAGGCCGGGATTCTTGGGGCTCAAAGATTATGGTTTTGAAATCCCTTGTAAGATCCAGCTTCGAACCCAAAATTGCGGTGGGCAGGAGGCTTCTAATATTCTCCATTACACCACTAGGTTCTATTCTATTTTGAATTTGCATGCGCAATTTTAATCCTATGAAATCAAATTTCTATCAAACACTTTTATATTTTTTGAGGGTTTTAAAATGGATTTAAAATGCAAAAAATAACGAAGGTTTTGGGAAATTTCATTTTTTTAAATTTGAAAAATTTTTTGTTTGTGTGCTTTTGGTACACAAAAATTGGGGTTAAACCCCTGATAAGGAAGAGATTTTTAATTTTTAGCATAAAGATCTCACCTTGAAGTTTTTGTCAACGTGTTTTTTAAATTGTACTTCCCGTACAAGTAATCTCTGTGTGCAAAAACAAATAATCAAAAGAGTGTTAAAATGTTTGGTAACTCATTTTCACAAGCAATAATCTCTTTTTTTCTCTTATCCCTAATTTCTTCATTCACCAATCTAAATTATTTTAGAAAAAAAAAACTTTTTTATATTATAAATTTAATACATATTTCAAATAAAAATTTTATATATGTATTATAAATTTACAATGTTACAAAAATACTATTGTTATTTAATGAAATTTTATCTTCACAATTATAATACATTTACTACTAAAATTATTTTAAAATTCAAGAATTTCCGTGCCTTTTTGAAGACAGTGATTTATTTATTTAATTACTAATGAAATTTATACAGTGATTGTTAAAAAAACTTTACAATCATTAATATTAAATATCTTTAAAAATGTACGGATTTTGCGCAGTTGAACAAAATTAATATTACTGCCAATAACGCACAGAGAATTAAAATATGATATGAATTGGTTTTAAATTTTTTGACAAATAGTTCATAATATACCCAAAAAGAAAATTTTCACTTTTCGAATGTCTATTATTTTTTCTTACGTTCAAGTGCTTCCTCATCATAAGAAACTTCTAAGTTTCAAATTTCTTAATAATATTCCCTTTAATTTGAAACTAATTTCTTATAACTTAACGATATAAAATCTTCCCTTCATCAATTTTCAAACGTTTTGCGCCAATTGAAGGATATTTTTTCAATCTTAAGAGCATTATGAGATTGAAACAAAATTGAATTGCAAAAAGTATAATTCAGTAAAAAGCAAAAATGCAGCATTCGAAATTTGGTTGATTTGTCGAATCAGCCGCCTCTCGCGTCAAGTGTTTTCTCGCCAAATCGATAAAAGCACCAAATCTGGTAACCTTTCTGAATTTGATTTCTAGTGAAAAAGAAGTCGTTTTTTGGCGAAATTTTTTGCACATGGAGTTTTTCAATTTTCAGAAAATTTAATTTATAATTCTTTTTTTTTTTCACACTTTTAAAGATATCCGGCAAGTTAGCGCATGCGTAATTTTTTTAATTTTTAAAAGTTTAATTTTCAATGGCACTTTTCGCATGGGTGGGTTTTTTACTTTTTAAAAATTAACGATAATTACTAATGCGCTGCGCAGCTCTTTTTTTAAAGGCCTTGCCCCCAAAATTGTTTGACCAGATGTTTTTCCCATTCGTTTTTCGTTGTGGAATCATTTTACAGGGGAAAATTACTCTTTTTTTACGCAATTTCCAGATTGCCACGGTGTCCAGCGATGCTATTTGAGAGAAACTGGGAAAGAATTTCATGAAAAATTACGATTATATTGTGAAAGTTTTTTCCCATTGCCCGTACTTGGAAAGAAAGTGTTTTAGAATGGTATGAAAGAAGGTTTGATTGGACGGGATGTACGTATGTCCGAAAAGGGAAAAAATATGGAATTGAGGGAACGGGTAAGAAAGGAATGAGGTTTTTGAATGGTACCAGAATTCAGTCGAGTGTGAAAGATGTACCCATCTGTGTTTAGGAGTGTAAGGGAAAGGGTTTTGATTTGAATTGAGTAATATGGATATGTGCACCGTTTTGTTAGTGAGCAAAATAAAAGTTTTAAGGTGTTTTTGGAAAATGAGTTGCACACTGGTACAATTTCAGTAGGGAACTCATCGTCATCAAAAAATGGGAAAAAAAAGTAGCCTTCTTAAAGGTAGGTGAAATTATTTCCTTTTTTCAATGCCTAATTTTTGCAGTGATTTTCAGTATCAATCGTAGAGCTAACGCTAATCGAGAGTTTTGATGCCTCAACGTTCTTATGGTTTCCGGAACATACATGTCATGTTCATGCAGAAAATTTTTAGGTTTTGAAATAACGAAATTTGGGCATTAGAGGAATGTATTTATTTCCAGTTATTTCATATATACACTATCTACCAGTAAGTATTTGGACGCCCCTGCAATTCAGGATATCTGCGATCCTGATTTGCAGGGTCGTCACTGCCTACAGGAGTGATTCTGCCTTTCTGTACTTAAATATCGTGTAGGAAACAGCAGACATTAGTCGCATGCAAGATGCCACGAAATTCAGAGCTGTGTGTGTCTGACTTCGAGAAAGGCGTAAATGTCGCATATCATAAAAATGGCTGATCATTAAGCGATTTAAACATTTCAAATAGCTTTTGGGATTAAAAAGTGGAAGGTGAGAGTGACAGTCCAGTAAAAAGGGGGTTCCGCCCCCCCAAAAAAGCCCCTTTTTTTTCCGATTGATTATAATTTTAGTATATAGTAGTAAAATTTAATTAAGTATTTGTTATTAATGATTAACTTTATTAATTAATGCTAAATTTATTCAAATTATTTTTTACTTTTTTTTCACGAAAATCGACAAAATCAAAAGGAGCATGATACAAGAATGGTGAACTTTCGACCCCGGACCCCCCTTTCCTTGAAAAATTCCTGTGTGCGCTACTGGAGAGTGATGATTGATCCTATGAATGGGCACGGATGTTTGTTCCTAGCGATTTGTTGTTGTTCGATTTCGTGCTGCCTGACGATTTTTTCCACTTCCTCCTTTTTAACACGCGCAAATTAATACTACATATTTATCTTTCATTAAAATACACACAAAACATCCGCTTTAATAACTCAACACTCGATGAATTTGGGGAATATAAAAAATAATAAATCATATATTTTGGAATATACTAAGAGTACTTAAATAACTAATAAAACAATCACTTAAGATATTACTGATTACATACTACGCACAACTTAATCCATTCCCGGCTGGATAATAAAAACACTTCAGAAAATATATTTGATATACTAACGTTTAATGTTTCAGAGAAAAAAAAATCACATAAATTACAATAACAATACAAAATCAATCATTAATTTATTCCAAAATACTCCGAACACTAAGGAATGCTGAGTCATGACATTCCGAAAAGGGAAGTTCTTTTATAAAAGAAGATAGAAAGAAAAAAAAGTCTTTCGGTAGTATTTTCTCCGATTTAAACTGATTTTTTTTTCATTCCCATAAATCCTAAAAATACCATGAATATATAAAGGCAGGATAATATAATTGACATGAAAGAAATAACTATTCTCTTCCTGTTTAGCATTAATCTTTTCAATCAAACACAATTGTTATTCAATAACGTGAATTTATTATTGTGCATAAGATGTAAATAAAATATCATTAAAAAAAGAATCACGCAATCTTGCCACATTAATTTTCAAGGACACAATTTCTATTTCACATAACAACATATTTTACCAATATATATCGTTTAATACATTAAAATATGAATAAAATTAACAAAATATACGTATTAAATCACAGCTACTTAGAATGTAGAGAGCTTAATGAGTTTCTAAAACATCTATGAAATACGATAAGCAAATCGTAGTTACTTTTCAACAAACAGTTTTATATTAAATTGTATTAAGAAAATGCTAAATGCACATATATAATAACCATGAACTGTCCGAGTATAACACAAGTATCCTGAAATGCAGAAATTAACAATCTCAATGTTTTTCTGATTTTTTAGAACTGATATTCTAAAAATAACTAACAAGAAATAATAAAATATTTATTTATGTATAATAATTCTAAATTGAACTAGCGTTCAAAATTTTACAACTGCATGGATATGCAGAGCAAAGTACGGTTGATTTGTCGAATCAGCCGCTTCTCGCGCCAAGTGTTTTCTCGCAAAATCGATAAATGCGCTGAATCTAGTAACCCTTCTGAATTTGTTCTCCAGTGAAGGAGAAGTCGTTTTTGACAAAAACGCGCCAAATACGCGATCTTTCTAAATTTGGCGGAGAAGCGGCCGATTCGACAATTTCACCCAAAATACCATGCAACTGACGTATACAAAAACCATCAGAATTCTCTTTAACAAAATAGATGTTAATCAGTAGAATTTTAAAACATTTCTCTCGTTTTATATTACAGGAAGATGCAAGCAAAAGCTCTTACCTGATTCACTTCCCGCGCAGAAATCCAAAAAACTCCAAGAATTTTTTTTTTATTCATTTGTTTAGGTTCTTAAAATCTTATAAGGCTGCGCCAGTGATTATTGATCTTATGAATGGGCACGGACAAAATAAAGATATGGGGGTCTAAATTTTAAATATTATCATTTATTTTAAAGAAAACACTCGGGCAGATCTAGTCTCCTTCGCATCTAGACGTAGAATGAATTCTTCTCACCACACCAAGGGGGAGTCTAATTGTCTCCTTTAGCAGGTGGTGTTCCAGCCGTATGCACTTCGAACTCTTACAATGAGTGAGGCTTGTCGAAATTTGCTTCAAACTGGCAGACCTACGGAGCTAAGAGATAGAGAGCGATCCAAAAAATTCGGAAACATAATATCAAACCGATATCCCGCCTACTTCAGGAGTTCCAACAAACATCCGGGACTGTTGCTTCAATAAATACCATCAGCAAGGAATCACATTCACTTAGTTTCCATGGTCTTGCTGCAGCCCATATGGTTTTGATCAGAGGCGAATTAAGGTAGTAGGAGGCGGTAAAAGGTTTGAGGCTCATGGGCTGAAAAGTCGAAAAACTAAAATAGTGAAAAGATTTGCTGATCTTAAATTCTAAAAATAAAATGCATAGCTAATAAAAAAATTAATAGCTCAAAAGAATTTTTTTAACTTTATTTTAAAAAATATAAACCTTACTTAAAAAGCTTACAATTTTGCTGTATAACTTTACGTCTTGATTTCTCTTTGGCAAATTCATCGATTATTTTTGCAGTATCTATTCGGTCCAAAACATCTTGATCTCTATATAATACGGCTATGCTGTTCAGTTTGTCTTCTCCCAAACTACATATTATTTAACGCGTTTTAAAACTGAAAAAGATCTCTCATCTGATACATTTGATATCGGTATAGTTAAAAATAATTTTAAAAGTATTTCTACATTAGGGAAAGTCGAGACCATATCTCTTTTGCCTCTCGATAAATTTCTTGTGGAGTTTTCATTGTATCTTAGTTTTCATTTAAAAATAGCAAAAACTGAATCAATGCATCGTCAAAATTTAACGATTCAATGTCGTTTATTGCATTGAGTTAAAAATGTACTTTATATGAACAAAAATTTTGGTTTAAAATCTTAAAGTTTCTTCAGGGGATTCTCCCATGTAATGGGTTCAAAAAATCAAATTTTTTTTTTTATAAATCGCCTCCTTAACATGTCTAAAATACGGTGTTAAAGTGATTTTGTAAATTTCTCAGTCGTTATAAAGAAACAGGTGTTAGAAAAACAGCTGTTCGGCGCGCTAAGTTAAGATTTTCATTGTTTTAATCGGACTTAAAATTTTAAACGCGTTTTTCTCAAAACCGTGTTTTTCAAACTTTCCTCCAACACATCTCAAGAACCGTTTGACTGAATGATTTCAAATTTATAGGGTAGACTCAGTACAAATATACGCACCAGATGCACTACGATTATTCCAAAATTCGAAACATTTCTATTTTTTATAACAAAAACATAACAAAAAAACCCCATAAAATTCGAAACTTTTTCTTCAGAAGTCTACCAAAAATCCAATTTTTTATATTCTCAATTGAGTGTAGTTCATTCGGTGCATTTAAGCTTATAAATTAAAAAGCCATTGATTTTTTTTTTATTTCCGATAAGCCAATCAGCCGGAATCGTGGAGGAAGCAAGCGTCCATTTTTTCGAGGCTTGTGTGTTCAGAGCGCTATAACTCACGTTCTATTGGATATTTTAGGCTAAAAATTTATGTACGTACCCTTAAGATACATATAAATAAACGATAAAAAACGTAAAGTTTTTACTGGTCGTCAAAAAATTTTCTAAAAATGCTTTAAAAACAGGCCGTCACATGGGTGAACCCTCTTAAGAAAACTTTTCTATCTTTCAAGAATTATTTTCAGAAAATGTAAAAATAATATCGTTTGTGGCAATCATATAGTTAAACGTTTTCAAGCCAACTTTGGTATGAAAAATCATAAGCTGTGCTTTTCAAAAGGATATTGAAATGAAAACAATATTATTCTGTCATATTGTTTAAGGAGGCAACATCAAGACACATTTAAAGATTATCACATTATCGCTTTATTAAAATAGATGGCTGATTACATTCGGAACCATGACTTTAAAAAATGAATAATTTTTTAATAACTAACGTCACCTGTGATTTAGAATATACCAATAAATTCTTTTAAAAATGTTACTACTATGAAAAATGATTTTAATACAATTCTTTTGGCAAAAAAGAAGAAAATCAGGAGCAAATGACATATTTTCCAAGGAATTTTTGAAATTATACTTCTTTTGGCGCGTTAGGGAAAAATGATGGGAGTAAGTTTCTACGATGCGCGCGCACACCATCACAAGAAACTGACACCCTGCATTTTAGGTTTTGTGCACATAGCGCCACACATCTAGTGTAGAAGGACAATAATATAAAGCTGATAAAATTAATTAACCTTAATAATCCACAGGTTAAAAATGGACAAATATTTTTAATTTAATTTATCTTTAATTGGAAATAACTTATCTGTTTAGCAATATTCTACTTACAAATTACTTTTTTAAAATTTCTAATGGCTTTTTTTAAATTTTCAAATTTTACTATGCAATATTGCAATGTGTGTGTGTGTGTGTAATTGGCATCTTTTGTTATCATTAATATTACACCGTATGTTTCAACTATTTCCAACCAGATAGATGTTTTGATAATTAAAAATTACACTTCTGTAAAATATTTCCTTATTACAAAATGTTACCAGCTTTTTCTTCCTTTAAAAACATTTAAATGGAAAATTTTTAACAAAACATTATAAAATAAATGGTGCTCGGGGTTCCTGGCGGCCGCCAGGTCCACCAGCCCCTTAATCCACCTCCGGTTTTGATTACGAAATCCAACCACACAGCTCGGTTGAGGTGGTTCAATGCACTTCGAAACTGGACCCTAAATGAGTGGAAACAGGTTCGATCTCTATCATTTGGATGGTAGTCTCTGGTTTTGGCGTATACCTGTAAGGTTTGGCGAAGGTGGAATTGTGGTCTGGGGATATTTCTCGAGCTGAGACCCTTGATCCTAATTTATTCATGCTCCTACTTCACTATTCTAGACAACAACGTGCTTGCTACGCTGTCGCAGCTTTACAGTTTGGATCATTGTTACTTTCAGGATGACAACGCCACACTTGTCATATTGCGAGGTCTATCATAGATTGGTATGATGACAATAGGGTGAACCGCGCGCCTGAACTTTCTGCCCAGAGTCCAGAATTGAATCCCATTGAAAACTTCTGGGATGAATTGGTTTGGTGAATTAAGGGGTGCAGCAACCGTCCAAAATCTAAGAAAGAAATTGCATATTTTCTCCAAGCTGAGAGGAAGAAAACATAAATGCCCATCATCTAAACCAGAGGCACTCACCTTTTTTTCCCTCTGGGCCGCATACACATGTTGGGTATTTCACGCGGGTCGCATATACATGATAGTTGTTTCATGCAGGCTGCAACATGCGGATAATAGAAAAGCACATTATAAGACCAAAGCAACACCGAAAACAAAATTGTGATCACATTATTAAAACTCATTTTTGGCTTTTATTTTAATACTATATTAGGTACTAATTTGATATCGGGGATAGTAGTGCCAAGTTGTTGTTTATGTTCGCCAAGATGGGCGATAATATTTCAATATGGTTACCTTAATATTTTTATCCTCTGTCGATGTGGTTGCCATGGGGATAACGTATATTAGAAATAACTTTTATTCATTTTTTCCGCTGTAACCCTTTAATTTCAGACGATTTCTTCAAAAATTTAACCATTTTCAGTATAAAATTTCTTTGATTTGCGTCTTCTGTATAATTCTGGACTATTTTCGAATATGGATATTTCTAAATTAAGTGAGTAATAGAATATTTTTTCTTAAAAGAATAAGTGTTGTGCTTTTAATTATCGCTATAAATCATTTATTTTCGTTTTAAAAATGTTTTTTTTACGTTCTTTGTTCGATGAAATTCGTTGAAGGAACTTACAGTGCAAGTTTCATATTGCACGTTTTCACTACTTAGTAATTGATATTCTAAATTAATTTTAACATACATTACGTAATTATTTTATTCATAATGAAAATGCAATTATTACTATGTGTAATAATCATATAATATTCGTTACTTATAATTGTTTCTTTTAGCATTTTTATAAATATTACTACATACTTTGTTATTCATTTATAATTAATATTTTTATTTATTTATAATTAATATTTTTATTTATTTATAATTAATGTTTTTATTTATTTATAATTAATATTTTTATTTATTTATAATTAATATTTTTTATTTAATTATAATTATTAATATTATTTAATTATAATAAATATTATTTAATTATAATAATTATTATTTAATTATAATTATTATCTTATTCATTAATAACTATTTTTGTTGTTCATTTATAGCTATTCTTATGTTATTTATTTATAGTTCTGTATTACGAGTTCTCTTATGCATTATTTTTATTTTTTTTTTCAATTCGACGATTATTCTTTTTAATAATTACTATTTAATTATATTATGGTTATTGTTTCTAATAACCGTTATATAATCGTACTATATGAATATTACATAAAATTACGAAAAAATATGAGCTTATTATATGCTGCTTATAATATTATTAGTACATGTTACTTTTTATTACATATTAATCATTACTTATTGATTGATCTAAGTTATTCTCAATCTCTTCCTATATCCTTTATTCGAAATACATTTAAATGTATTTCAAAACAATTCTTTAAAATTGTGTATCATTAAACTACCGCTAATCCGCCATATTGGATTTCAGTCCAGCAGCAAGAAACGCTGCTTGGCATGATCCTTATCACGCCAAGCAGCACTTGGCGCTATTACCCCCGTTATCAAATTAGTTCCCTATATTAACTATCAAACATATACACACAAACATTTATTTTTATGAATTTTTACTGAATTATGGGATAATTTCTATCTTCTTTCATCTATGACCAAGCCTCTTGCTTACTTTCTACTATTCAAAAACAAATTAATAGCAAAATTGATGCATTTGATTGCTTGATTGATAGAATTTCCAAGTAAATATTTTATACATTGTTCTCCAATAATTGAATTTCTTAGTGCAAAGACCATGACCGGACCACTCAAAAAAGGCCGGCGGGCCGCAGGTTGAGTATCACTGATCTAAATACATGAGGAAAGCATGACCCGGAGGGTTAAGGGTTGCAATTGCCTCAGGTGGAGCTCTACCAACTGTTGAATATGAATAAATTTTGTTTATCTCTCATATCACACAGGTGTCCAATCACTTATCGGTAGATAGCGTATATATACACTATAGCAAATACACTGACCTCCAAAAGTTAAGGTACAATATGTCTTTCATAACAATAAAATACAGAGTTATTATGAATGATGATTATAAACTTTTTTAAGAAAAACACATACACACACACACAAAACGATTGTCACCACTTTTATTTTAAATAAATGAACACTTAAAAAGGAGTGGGAGGAGTTACCATCCTACAAAGAGTAGAACGCGTTTTTTATGTTAAATGCAATCCCATTTAAATCAAACTTTTCCTCCTTAATATTTCGTCTCCTATGTTGCAATGCTGAATTGTGATACTATAAAATTTACTTTTTAAAAAAATTATTTTGTGATATAAAAATCTTTATATACGTGTCATTGTCCTTTTGATGATGAAACTTTTTTTTTCGATATCAAAACCTGTTTCGAGCTTGGGATATCTTCTAAACATTAATGGACATCTTGTGCGGAATGTCAGTGTTTTTGTAGAACGGTAATGAATCAATGCCAAGTTCAACGATTTTCAACCGTGGTATCGGTTAAAAATCATGAAATCTAGTAAAATCCTTATTTCTAAAAATACATGTTGATTGCTACGGAATGAAAATCAACGTTTTTAAATTAACGCCAATAGATGGCAGAAGTGACAACTCCATGCAAGCCAATGTTGAATATAATACATATTGAAATTCTTATAAAAATTGTATTGGTAAGGATGTAAATATGTAAACAATTCACTAACCTTTGTATTGAACTGAATCAGTAGATCTAATTTGGGCTATATGTGTGTGTGTGTGTGTGTGCAGTACCAAATGTACGCAAAAGCAAATAAAAAAAAGGACAAAACCAAACTCGAAATGTTAGTTGGGAGTTAGAGTAATTCATACAAATAAATAATAGAATTACAGTTGTTGACTTTTGCTAATTGACATTGATATCATTGTTCGAACCTCGAACATCCACCGCACTAAGAGACAAGCCTTCTTATCTTTACTGAAAGAGGCCCTCAGAATGGGGCTGAAAATCAATGAGAATAAGACCAAATACATGCCTTGCACTAAATCATGTTTTAACAATTCCCATTTTAAAGTTGAAGAGTATAATTTTGAAGTTGTTGACAGTTTCACTTATTTAGGTACAGAAGTTAACAATAGAAACGATTGTACTACTGAAATCCAAAAGAGAATTACTATGGCTAATAGATGTCTCAATGGAATACGAAAATATATGAAATCGAATTTAATCAAAAGAAAAACAAAGGTTCAATTGTATAAAATTCTTTTAAGATCAGTATTAACTCATGCATGTTAAATTTGGTCCATGTCTCGAACAGATAAGAACATGATAAGTATCGACGAAAGAAAGATTTTAAGATTTATTTTTGGAGAAATTAAGGAAAATGGAACGAGGCGAAGAAGATCAAATTTCGAGCTCTATCAATCATATAAAGAATCGGACATTGTTAACTTCATAAAAATTCAACGAATTAAATGGGCAGGTCACGTCGTCAGAATAGACGAAGACCAAAAGTCTTCAATGCCCAACCAATTGGCACACGAAGAAAGGGCAGGTCAAATCTTAGATGAATCGATGACCTAGAAAAAGATATCCTAGTTTTGAGAACTAAGAATTCGAAAATACTAGCAGGAAGAAGGCTAGCCTGAAAAAGGCTTCTTGAGAAGGCCAAGGCCCACCCTGGGATGTCGAGCCACTGAGGAAAGAAGAGAATAATAAAATACAAAAAATAAATAAATAAAAAATTGGGGAAAAAAATCCAGAACAGATTAATACTACTAAAAATGTGTTTGCAAAATACGATTTACGCTGTATACTAGTGGTCTTTAAACAACTTTGTTGACTCATGAAACTCTTATGATTATATATATAAGGGAATCATCCAAAAATAGCCTTAGTAGAATATGTCTTAAAATAGTATTTAAATTAGGTCAACATGTTATAAGTATTTTAAATACAGATAAAAAAAAATATTGCATTTTTTATCAAAAATTTTAACAATATTAATATGATTTACTCATTAATTGCATGAATTCGTGCTCCCCAGGTTACCTTTTCTTAACTTTTATTTATCGAATGAGACGTGCTAAGAATTTTTCCTTTATTAACACGCTTTTATAAGTTTCAGTTGTATGTAACGGAATCTTTGAACTCTATTTTAATCCACTGCAAAAGGTCAGATTAATTTGAAATTTTGCACACAATGAGGTTAATTCATGTGACGTCATAGCCACATGATAGTGAAAGCCACGTGATTCTAGCCAATCAATTCAAAAACTCATGTGACATCATAGTCACACGATAAAGACTATCTTGTGTTTCCAACTAATCAGTTCACGCGCTCCGGTGTTGCCAAGTTTTGCTCTTTACAGAAACTTTCTCTTAAAAAGTACATATGTATACAAAATGCATTTAATTTAAAAGTATAAGCATAAAATGCGACTTTTTAATTTAAAAAAATCTTTTTGAAGAAATTTTTTTTCCTAACATTTAAACATCTTTACCCAAATATGAAATTTGAAATTTTATCTGAGTTTTACAAATAGAACAAGTACAATTAGTTTAATGTTTGTTTTCAATTCAATGGAAAACACGTGTTTATTTTCATCATGTGATTTCATGAATCAAGCCTGTTGTCAAGGACCGATAACACAATACAATAATTTCATAATTTTGTTCCATTGCCCTGATCAGTATAAACACGAATAACGTTTTCTATATTTGGCGACTAATTCATTAATACCATTTCCAGATTTTGCGACTAATTTCACATACCATTGCAAGATTTGGTGACTAATTCCAGATTTGGCTACTAAAAGATTAAGAGTAACCCTAAAAGCGAAAACGTTTTTTAGCATCTGCAATTTCTTACCATAATATAAACAATTATCCCCAGTTTTTCTGAAAACTGAAATAAAAAATAAAGACTCGTGCATGTGAAAAAAAAAATTTGTTCTAACTCAGGGATGGGTAAATTTTTTCGGTCACGGGCTAAAAATTAAAAAAAAAGTGTATGAATAAACGATAGTTTAAAAAACTAAAAATATATGCTTTTATTGTAGATCGAACTAAAAAATGAAAAATAAATTATAGTTTAAAAGAACTAAAAACACCGTTTTATGGCTAATCGAGCTAAAGAAAAAAAATAATTCTTAATATAAGAATAAAATGATTTACGAGAAAATTAATGTCATTGTGGTAAAAGCGTGTGGGGTGCTTTGTATTACATTTTTGCACAAACTCTGCATTTCGAAATAGAACTAGTAAGAAATTATAACAAAATTGATATAGAGCACTCTGCGCTTTTACCTTAATGACATTAATTTTTTGTAAATCAATTTATTCTTATATTAAGAATTACTTTTTACTTTTTAGTTCGATTAACCATAAAAGCGTGTTTTTTAGTTCTTTTAAACTATAATTTATTTTTTTCATAAAATGTAAAAATCTAGCTCTGTTTAAGTTATCTGCAGTCGCATTTCATATTCTGCATTTAATTTGTTTCTATATTTTGCTTTTGTTGCCATATAAGTTAAGAAACATTTTTAACTTAAATACATGTTCCACGAATGATGTTAATATGTTCACACAGCTTTGTGAGGAATTTCTGCGTGAATTTGCAAATAACTGTTCATGACCTGTTCTTGCTTAAATTTAAATCTTAACGTCGAATCTATCGATCTGTCGAAAAGTTATTCCTTCACCTTCATTGCTAAGCTGTTGGGGCCTGAAGGTTGCGGGTGTAAGGGGTTCGGGGGGAAGAAGCAGATGTGATCTTAAAAATAGCTACTTTTATTCTACCTTTAACACTTTATGAAATATACAATTTTAATGCTTAACTCTGGGAGCAATCTGAAATCCAATCCCTTACAGCGGTCAAAATAAGTATTCGACATTCAACGATTTTTGCGAATATTGACTTTAAACACCTCAATATGCAACACCAACGAAACCATGTTTTGTTATTTTTGTTGCACATTACAGTTCAGTTTCTAATGTAGAGGATTTTGTATTTATAAAAGCAAACGTAAGCAAAAATCACCGCTATCATTTTCAAAAGCAGTTTGGTAAAGCAAAATAAGTATTCGACATAGGTTTTGATAAATTTTTATACCGAGAAGCAAAATTACCGTTAAGTGTAGTTACAAATTTTTGTAATTCAAAGCATTTGGACCATTTCCGAGGGCATTTAGAAGGTTTTATTTAAGCAATGAGAGCAAGATGGGCCGAAAACAAGGAGAGTTACTGGTGGCAATTAAAAATGTAATCATAATGCACTTTAAAAACGGTTTATCTGAATATAAATTTCGGATATTATAAATAGACCAAGTGTGCACTATATAATTAAAAAGTATAAAGCGCAAAAATATGTTGAAAACAAGCCTAGATCTGGTCAACCAAAAAATTTTCCGAAGTGGTGGAGCGATGGCTTGTACATCAAATTAAAAAGGACCCCCAAATCAATGCATCAAATTTGGCAAAAGTTATCAAGGGTTGTTTGGATATAGATGTTACGCTTCAAACTGTTAGAAATTACCTGCATAATAATGGATTTAAGGCTAGGAACTGCTCTAAAGAAGCCATATATATCCAAAAAGAACCCAATGCAAGGACTGGAATTTCCTAGAAAATATGCAAACATGCCAATAGAATTCGGGCACAATGTAATTTTTGTAGACGTGAACACAAATTTAATATTTTGAAGTGCGATGGCAAGATTACAGTGTACAGAAAACGCAATGCTTAGTTGGAAGAATGAAATATGGTATCCACAGTAAAACATGGAGGAGAAGGTATAATGGTTTGGGGGTGTATGGCTGCTTTAGGAGTTGGAAATGTAGTAGTAATTAAATGCATAATGGACCATCTGTATTACATACAGATTTTAAAAGAAAATTTGGGTGCCAGTTCTGAAAAACTGGGAATCGAGGAGGACTATCAGTTTTACCAAGACAATGACCCAAAACATTCCGCTCACAATACAAGGCTTTGATTGCTATACAACTGCCCAAAAAAGTTATAAAAACACTCGCCCAAAGTCCAGACTTCAATCCAATTGAGCACCCGTGGAGTACATTGGAAAACAAATTAAGGGAGCGCCATTTTTCCAACAAACGTCAAATGGAGGAGATCCTTATACAGGAATGGGCAAAAATTGACCAAGAGGTAACAAAAAATTTGGCTAAATGGATACCACAGCGTTTAAAAAGTCATCCGTTGGAGTGGAAGAGCAACTAGATATTAGTTTTATATTATTTGAGTTATTTTCATTTATTTTTTATGTCTTGTCGAATACTTTTTTTGTTTGTTTAACAGCCTTTGAATGAAGTAGTGGTCATTTTGTTAATTTATTACATTTTAACGCGTATTGCAAAAAATGCTGCATTTAATACTTAATGATTTTTAGTTTAAAATCAATAAAAATTGTTTTGTTTTTGTATACAGTTTTTATTTATTAATTCAATATATGTAGAAATATTCGCATGTCGAATACATTTTTTGACCGCTGTACTAGATCAACAACACGTGGTGGCCAACACGTGGAACGGCTAAGTTGAAAGCCGCTAAGACTCTTATAGAAAAATTTAAAAATTTGAAAAGATAATAACAAAATACTAACTTTTTTACTGTTTTATTGTGAAAGGTGGTTGTCTCAGACAAAACAAAACATCAAAATTTATTTTAAATACACCTAATTTAATTACAATCGAAAATCATAATATTTAAAGACAACGCTCCTCTCTTTTCATTGTTGTGAGTGTTGGTTTTTCCAAAAGAAATGCATTCGTGAGATTCTAGAATTTAAGGGAACGTGTTTTAAAATATCTGGAAGAAAGCAATAAACTGGGCCTCACTGAATGAAGAAAGACTTTGAGATTTAGTTTTTTTTAACCCCGATACTTTAAGACATTTAAATAATTAAGATTTAAGATTACAGGGAAAAGATTGTTCTTTTCCAATCCCGATTGATCATACATCTTTTCTTGAAAAACGCCTAATTTTTTTAACGGATAGTGGCACTCTTCTCTAAAAGTTTGGCTACCCTGTACTAGATTGTTGAAATTCACTTATTTCGGTTGGAGCTCCTTGTTACTATCCTTCTCGAGTTCCGATAGCTCGATCAGCTCCAAGGTTGTTTACTTCCCCAATTTCTAGTGGATTCTACAACAGGACGTGCGACCACCCAGTCCCTGTTCCCCTTTTCTAATTTTTGGATTTCACGCTTAAAGATCGACGATTAACCATTAACTTCGCATACTCAACGACAGGGCTTAAATAGTAGTTACATTTGCATAAAATCAGGTCATCTCTACGGAAAGCGGTTTTTAAACTAAAATCACTGTTAAAGAATAGTTTCCCCAGGAGGATTAGAGGAACCCGAATAGTACCCGTTACAAATTCCTTTTTTCCAAAAT
>BMAV01017076.1:0-69902 GCA_019973955.1 Trichonephila inaurata madagascariensis | reverse complement strand
TTTTTTTATTTTATCTCTTTTTTTTTTTTTTTAAATTTAAATATTTTATCCCCGGCGAAAAAGCGCCCCCCTAAATTTCAGTTTTTTTTGGGGTTTGTGCGCGTTATAGCCGGTTCTACGGTAGTTGAAAAGACAAAACAAACCCACGAAAAAAATTTTTTAAGAGCAATTTTTAAAAACTTTTAAAAACTTCAATACAATTTTGATTGATAACAATATAATACAGCGGTTCTTAAACTTTTGGACTCAGCGATGAGCCCCTGTTATTGGGACTGAAATCCGAACCCCCAAGTTTTTTGAGTGCCCCCATTTATATTTTTGAAGAAATACAAGTTCTAGTACAGCATTTATATTGGTGGTAATTTAGTGATCCAGTCTCTGGATAATTTTCATTTTCTGAACGAGACCCAAAGTTTGTGAAATTTAGCATTAATCATCCCCCCCCCCCTAAAAAGGCTCTGGGAGGGGCCCATGGACCGATGTTTAAGAACCACTGGTGTACTGTCTCAGTGGACTGTAAATTATTGGTACAATACCCCATAGGAGGGGGGGGTAACAATTAAAAAAACCCAAACCATCTTGACATAATTCAAAAAATATTTACAAAACCCATATTAGACTTGTGATACCCCCCTACCTGAGGGTACCATCTCTTCATCTAGCGACCTTTTGGGGAGGAATAATGATGACTCGTAGCCATTGAAAAAAATAATTTATTTTTATTTTAAGATAAAAAGAGGTCTTACTATAGGAAGGAAATTTGAGTGATATATCGTAACCCCAATTTTATGAAATAAGGTTTGGGAACCCAACCTTTTGCTTTAAGTAAAGTCCCCTGTGAATCTAATTTTCCCTTTTAATTTCACCCCAAAGCCCGTTCTGTAATTACCTTCAAAGAAAAACCTTTACCATCAGTTCTGGCGTTCAGCATTTCAGCTTCTTCTTTTTTCTTTTTCGATTACAAAACCTCCCCTATATATCTACTTTAATCTGAATATCAAGATTTCTTCTTGAGAGGTTGGCTGGAAATAACTCAATACGGCCCCCAAAGATTCCCCCAAAAGGATTGGGAAAAACATTAAATCCTCACAGACTCAATACAACTTTCCATACAACGGACATTTATTGAATAAAGGAGCATTCGGTATTAATGTGAAATTGTTCACCTTGAGCGTAATATTTTAACTATCCATCTTCTGTCCGGAGATCTGTGTCTTACAGCACCTTTGCCAACTGGGTTGAAAATGAAAATTGTTATTGGACATTTTCGCTCCAACATTTTAATATTTGTGGTTCAGGGATATCACCGCACACCCACTCCTATATGGAAGGTCTTTTTCAGAATTTTTCTGAATGACATTTATAAAAGATTACACAGTGGAGTAACGCACACCCACTTCTATATGGAAGGTCTTTTGCAGAATTTTTCTGAATGATATTTATAGAAGGTTTCACAGTGGCATAACACCCGACCCCCACCCCGCATCGTGGAGGGGGCAGAATTTTAGGGGTTCCAAAGCCTGGCTGATACCAAATACGCAATCCTTTGTAAGATCAGTCTTGGGGTACAAAACTTCACTTTGCAGGGGCCCTAATATTCTCTGTTACCCCACTGAGGTTACATTTCCAACTGTTACTTCGTGGCCTTGACAGCCTAGTGGTCAGGGAACGGACTCGTGGCCTGTGTATCTTTAGTTCGAGTCTAGTACCGCTGAAGACCCGCCGTATAGGGGAGCGATGCACGTTAAACCTATCGGGAGCTCAAACGTCCTCCCGTTGGTGTAATGTGGTAGTTAGGAAGGGGTGACCGCTCAGGTGTCGTCCTCGACCATGGTTCAAAATTACGAGGTCCGTTGTCAAAAGCCCTCGAGTAGCTGAAAAGTGCGACGTTAATATTCACTCACTCGCTTCAATTGATTTACATTTCTTGATGTAATGAGCGTTAGTAGGAATGTTTTTGGTAACGTCTTTGGCAATGAGAGGGCTGATTAGTTTGAGTTGCGTGCTGTAGCTTTTACATCCCTAGTTATATGATTTTGTTTGTATTGTCTTGAACTCTGAGACATTTTTGGCTTTGGGATATATGCTCCATTACTAATATTCAATACCATGTAGTGTCCCTTTCTGAGTCATAAATATGGCAGAGTTGTTGGTGACTTGGGCTTCTGTTAGGAAATATTTTGATAACTTGTATTTTGAATTGGCCATCTTCAGATATAAAGACTTATGCCCTGCAACGCCTTAGGCCAGCACCCCCTAAACTGTTTATCGCAGCGAAACGATCAACGTTTGATAATCTTGCCACGGCCCACTGGGAAGTGGGGAGATGTAGATTGTAAATATTATATATATATATATATATATATATATATATATATATATATATATATATATATATATATATATATATATATATATATATATATATATATATATATATATATATATATATATATATTGTATGTAAACATGTCTGCAAAATAAAATGCAGTTACACCGAAAGAGGAATATAAAGGGATTTATAACACAGAATATGGTGATTTCCATAAAACTTCCCACAAACTGCAGAGAAGTACATCACAGTTAATAAAATAAAAATAATTTAATGTTTCTTGCGCAGCCCGGTACTATTTGATTTACGGATCTGTACAGGTCAGCATTCATTCATATTCAAATTCGAATGTATTACTGTTGCAATTGAATATCTAATTACTAACATCACACTTTGAGGCAGCACTAGGACTACTGTCAACATAAATCGTATTTTTGAACCACGGTTAAGATTCGAAGATGACACCTCTCTCTTCTCTCTAAGAACTGGTCCTCTCCTCTCCAAACTTTCATACAAAGTCAACGGAAGGAATTTGATCCTCGTTAGATCATCCCCTCTACAGGGAGTAATTTTCAGCACCATTAGGTTTCAAACACGTGACAATGCCAGCCACGAGTTCTTGACCATGAACTACTGAGTTACCGTGGCCATGTAGCAAAAAATAAATGATAAATCGTAAGCGTACAAGATTTTTTTAATTGAATTAAAGTTTAAAACTTTTCATAAACCGAGTTTTTCTTTTTCTTTAGAAAAATAAATTTGTTGGCTAAGTAACGAAAATGTGCGACCAATATTTTCCTCCAAAAATCGCTTTGAAGCTACAGTTACAGGTTTTGTGGGATATTGAAGCAAAACAAAGGCTATTATCCCTAAAATCGCTTTCATTTCATTGCGAGTTGGTAGTCTTAAAAGAGAGATTGTCTGTTCGTGCTGCCATCTACAGTAGTTGAAAGTAACTATTTTAAACCAATCTTTATATTGGTATTTCGAACAACATTCCAAATTTAGCAAAAACTTCTTATTTTCAATAAGAAGGTAATAACTTCTTATTTTCAATAGGAACATTTGTAATAAAGGTATTTTGAGTCAATAAAAACAAATATTTTAAGGTATTTCTTTGAAAAAATTTTAATCATTAAAAAATTAATATAATTACTTTCTTGTAACAACCGATAACATTTCGTTTTGATGATAACATATCAATCATAAAATAAATATAACTTTTAATAGTATTTAAGCTGAACCACGTTTTTACAAAAAGTACAATTTTATTATTTAAAACTTATATTTAATATACTAACAAAAAATTTTTTAAACAAAAACATTAAGTAGTGAAAAAAAAATTCCAGCTTCTGATGTTAAAAAAACATATTCAGTAAGCAATAAAGAACAAATTCTACTTTTCCGTGGCTTTCAAGTTTAAAAAAAATTCTTTCTAAGCATTAACTATATACAATTCATAAGAGAATGTAAATATTGCACTAGTTATAATTTCATATTTTACACATGTTCAAAAATTTTAGGAATTAAGGGTAATAACAAGAAAAAAATGCTACAATCCTTCGTAAAAATATTCCAAGAGAAATGAGGATAAAAGGGAGGGATGCCCCAGCAAGGGTAAAAATCGACTTCTAAGATTCCGTTACATACAAGTGAAACTTAAAAAAACGTGTTAAAAATTTAAAAAAAAAAAAATAAAAAGAGAGAGACGTGCATTAAAAAAATTTAGACTTCTACAAAAATCGCAATATTGTTTATTTGAAAGAAATGCCATAACTTATGCAAAGAGCGGGGAGAGGGGGAGAGAGGGGTTTTGTTTTTTTTAGAAATATACCCAGTTTTACAAAAATCCTGGGGAATATCTGAATAAATAATGACAAACATAATAGCATTTAAACACATTGGGGTTCCTTTTCCCTAAAAAAATAATAAAAAATTGTCAATTCCCACTTAAATCAACAAAGAAAAAATTTTTTTTACTACTTTTTTTAAAAAAAAAAATTTACCAAAAAAAATATGTATATACAAGGGGTAAAAATCATAAACATTAAGTTGTAATTCCTTTTTTTTCATTTCAAAAGTTTGTATTGTCATCTTTAAAAAAAAAATCGTGTCTATAAAATTTCAGTTCAAAGGGGGGGGGAAAAATTTAAGTTTTGACACAAGTCGCCAAAATAATTCGAACGGGCTCTGTTTTTTAATTTTTAAAAATTAGTTTTAATCAATTAATTTTATTAATTAAAATTTAAAATTTACTGTTTTGCCCCCAAAAAATAATCAGTATAAAAATTTCAGCTAAAAATTGAATCCCTTAAAATGTTTTTTTATTAACGATTAAAAATTTCCCCCCCGAAAAATAAATAAATAAATATGTAGAGAATTGAGTTTTAGTAGGAAAAAAAGCTTGTGCGGTCTATTATACACCGGTGGGGTTATATGGTTTTTCTTTTTAAATTTGTAAGGTTTATAGTTAAAGTCGTATTGTAACCTTACGTCCAAGTATATTATTATTGAATTTAATACATTGTTATTGTATGGAGGGAGGAGCGCGTTGAAAATTATGATTGAATATTGGGTCGCAAACATCAAAATATTTGAGAAGCACTGACATAGACTAAAAATGTAATTTTTTTCCTATCGTTTTATTAACATTACGGTAGAAAAGTGGTTGCAATCGCCAGCCGCGTCTTCGAGCCGAGATTCTACTAGACGTCATCCGAAAAGGAGCTAACAAAAATTAAGGTATCCGATTCCTAGCGACAATTTTTTTTTTAAAAGGAGATATGGAAATTTTTTTGTGTTTTTTAGATTTATTTAGTACATTAAAAAAAAATAGCTAAAATTAAGAAGAGAAAAAAGAAATTATTATTACAAAAATGGAAAAAAATGGGTAAAAATTCACAAAAAATTACTTAACGCGGCCCTCTCTGTACAAAAAGTTTATGAACAAATTCTCTCAATTTTTCACTTTTGATGTGTTACTTTGGTATTCATTTTTGAAATAAACCTTCAGGTTAAGAGGTATATTTTAATTTTTACAAAAACTCTAGAGCACTTTATCTTAATTATTATATGAAATTGCATAAAAAGTGGTAATTATATTTACATTAAGGATTGGGTTGTTTCTAATTCAGTCAGATCACCCCACAAAAATTACGGGGCCAGGGCTGATGTACACTGTCGTTGGTTTTAATTTTGGCCCCATGAATTAGCTCATGTTCCCCCGAGGGATGATAGATGGCACACCACCGATCTCCACCCCCCAAATTTAAGCATGGCCCCGAAAAGGAGGGAAATATTCTCCAGCCCCTGCCCCTGTGACCCCCAAGACTTTACCCGATTTAAAACGTACCCGGTATCGGGGTTTTTGGGAAGGGGCTTCAACCCGGGCCTTCCGTTGGGAGTCCGATGTCAACCATAGGCTACCCAGGGCCCACTTTAAAGGATGAAAATTTTTGTAGTAAATTATTTGTAAACCGAAGGTTAAAACACTTTTTATTACACAGAACATACAAAAAAAAAAAGAGGATAAATTTTTTAAAATCTTTATAATCGCTGTCCCCTCGTTTGAATTAAAAAAATTTCGGAAAACCATTTTTAAAAAATAAAAAACTTTTATACTAAAACCCTTGTAGTTTTTGCTCTAGAGAACGGAAAACAAAACACTTGGTATTTTTACAAAGCTAATACAACGGTCTATAAAATAAAATCACAAAGAAAAATTTGTCAATTTTTAAAAATTTACAATTTTAGGGTAGTTGGATACCTTAAAAGTGTCGAGAATGAAAGTCCCTTTCGTGGTCGTCGTAAGAAGTTCAAAAAGAAGGATTCTTGCAGAGGTGTCAACACTTCTCCAAGGATCAAAACTACGAGAGCTATCTAAATAGCTTTCTCTGAAAGAGATCAGGGGCTGCGGTAGCCCAGTGGTTAAGGTATCGGACCATGGCAGGAAATGTAAAGGATTTCCCCGAGCCCAATACCACTAAAAATCCGCCGTGTGGGGGCAGGGGATGCAGGGTTTAAACCCGTCGAGGGGCTGAAACGCCCCCTCCCGTTGGTGGTGGGTATTTTGGAGAGGGGTCCCAAATAGGGTCGTCCACGTCACTTGACCATGGTTCAAAATTACGTGGTCCGTCGCCAAAATCCCTCGTAGCTGAACAGTGCGACGTTAATATTCTCTCACTCACTCACTGAAAGAGATCAACTTGAAGCTTTTAACCCTTGTTGGACGAACTTATTCTCCTTGCCAATTCATTATTCAACCATAGTCCTCAGGTTGAAGCAGGATGAATATAACACAAGTAATAAAAAAAAAAAATTAAGTAAAATTCCTATTTTTAAATGGATAAATAAAATTAACGATTAAAAAATTTGAATAAGATACGTATATAAAACTCACGTGTCTATTTTTTTTTTTTCTTAGTGGAATTTTCAATCGTTAATAAAATACATTTTAAAAAGCCCTCAATTGAAAAAATTTTTTAATACATGATTATTTTGGAGGACAAAAAATTAATTTAATTAAAATTTAAAAAAAATTAATTGATTAAAACTAATTATTTAAAAAAATTACAAATACAGCCACGTTGACGACTTAGCGACAATTTTTTGGGTACTTTGTGTCAAAACCAAAAAAGGTTTTTTTTTTCTCACGATTTAAAGCATTGTGTTGAACTGGGAAAATTTTTCAAAACATTTTTTGACAATAAAATTTATACTTAAAATAATTTTACCAAAATTAATTTTCCACCCTTTTGTTGTGATTCTGTCATATGTATATACATATTTATATTAATTTTAAATTTTTTTGATAAAAAAATAGTTTAAAAAAAAAATTTTCTTTTTTTGATCTAAGTAGGAATTGACTTAATTTTTTTATATATTTTTTCGGTTTTTATTTTTTTCATAAGGAGTAAAAAAATAAAAAATTTTTGTGTTGGGATTCAAATAGTGTAGCAACCAGTTAGTTATCTTAATTCAAAGCTGTAAGGACTCAAAATAACCATAATACAAAAAGAACACATATATTATTATTAGGTCGAATAAAAAAATATGTTTGATAAAAAATTTTGGGAAAAAAATTTTTTTAGTTACCAATACAATAATATTTTTAATTAATATGTACGATTTATTTTAATATAATATGAATGAATTTAAAGAGATATCTTTCAATGTCATAAAGTATTTTTAGAAATAATTTCATTACTGGTAAAAGCAGGGACATTTTTTTTTTATACATTTATAGATATTATTATTTTTGAAGTTAACTTCATATGTGGCACGTTAGGGAAAAATGAAGTTCCGACTTTCACCATGTTTTTAAAAAAGCTGTCGCGATTTTAACAAATATTCATATCATAACCACGAGATGCAATTTAACATGTATATTTAAACTAAAATAAATTCAAAACTCTAAGAAGTTTATAATAACCAATGAAACAACTCAACTTGTATTGAAGCGATTTTGTAAATAAAAGATTTATGGCTTTATATAAATGGCAACAGTGCAAAAATAAATAAAATGAAGATTTAGAATGCCGAGTTTTTGTGTGGTTATGAATTATCTAAACTTATCTGTTTTATTATAAATTGGACGAAACAAAAACAATCTAATTCTTTCTATCAAACTCAGACAAAAATCAATTTTAGAATCGGAAAGATCATTTTTTTCACCACGATACGGTATAATTTTTTTTTTACAAAATAATGATATTTTTTATTTTTTACGATTTTTTCTAAAATGAGTCAAAATCGATACGCTTTTATGAAAAAGATTTCTAAACCGTTCCCATTCAATTTCCTTTCGCGGTAATGAATTGATATTCTACCCTAAAAAAAATAATGTTTTTGTCTTTTAGAATCAGTCATTTAAAAAAAAGAATACCAAAAACTAGTTTTTTTAAAGATTTTTAAAAAAATACTCAAAATTTTAAGTACCGTAAAATCCTGCGTATAATGCGCACCTATTCTTTCAAGCTAATTTTTTTTTAATTTTTAGGTATATTCGCCTTATAACGCGCATTCCCTTTTTAGTGAAGAAATCTGAAATATTAGTATGCATTGTTTTTATGTTTTGAAGTAATTTATTCGAGGTACTATCCAAAACTTTTGAAAAAATAGTATTCTTCTAGAACTACAACTGTTCTTGTTCATAAGGCAAATTATTTCTTTTAAATAAACAGTGTTTCGATACATCTAGAAGTAAATTTTTTTTTATGCCCATCCTTTTGTTATTTTTAAAGCTGTCGTTTTTATATCCTGCGTATAACGCGCAACCCTTAATTTTCTATCTTATTTTTGTGTTCAAAGTGCGCGTTATACGCCGTATTTTACGGTAAATATTAAATAACTTGGTTATTTATAAAAGTAATCTCACGCAACTTTTTTTCTGCGTGTAGAACAATATTATCCATAATATGTACAAAGATTGAAAATTGCTTAAAATTTACGGTTTTTAAAAGAAAAATTTGCATTTTTCGTCTATTAGCCATTTTACAAGAATTTTTTACTAAAAAATTTTCTTAGATTTTTTGTTTAAAAATTACCATTATATTTTCAATCAAAGCCATTAACTTAAAAATTAAGCCTTAAAAAATAATAACTTTAATAAAAAGCTCGATTTTACGAAAAGCCAAGGGCTTAGCGATGAAAACCAGTTTCGCTCCAAACTGGCAATCAACATCTGCTTCATCACGTCCACATTTTCTCAGGAGTTACACTAAAAAAACTGGATACAAATGAAAATCGATTTTAGCAAGGGAAAAAATGCGAATGAAAAATGTATTTTTGTTCCAATAATGGCATCTACTTAGCAACATGTCGCCCAACCGGTATTGTGGTTAGCGAGGCTGACTGCGGTGCCGTAGGGACTGTGGATTCGAATCCCGGAAAAGGCATGGATGTTTGTAAATGTATAGTGCCTTTGCGGTATGGGGGTACTCTAAATAGCCGTCGAGCCGCAAGTCCTTTCGTGTGGTTGGTGAAAGGGGAAGAGGTGTGGGAGGCCCTGAAAACCCCCCATTGTTTCCTCCCTCTAAATTGGGGTGGAACCGAGCCAAATCGTACTGTCACCTGCATGGTGACGACAGGCGTAAAAATTCTAGCCCTTAGCCGCGATGAATTTCGCGGGCCTCGATCTGACTTCGTCAGGCAGGTGGCATTAGTCACACAACTTAGCATCATTACTAAGTACTAACTACTTACTATTACAAATTTACTACTATTGCAAAAATTTAATGCCCAAAGATTTCTATCAGTTAGTGAGAATGTCAAATGAAAAACACACAAAAAATAAGGACTTTTACTTCATGTTATTTCGCATGTTTTATTTTCATACCGAATTCCATTTCAAATATCTTTTTTACTGGCCCTGCCGGATGCGGTAATACGTTCGTCATTAAACTTTTGATGGAAATTTATAATCGCTATAGAACAATAAAATGGATATTGTCATGCATATATATAACTTGTGCTTCAACTGGTAAAGCAGCAGTAGCTATTTCAGGAATGACTGTTCATACAGTTTAAAAAAAATTTCTTTATCAAGATCACTTCCGTTACATTCTGGAACTTCTCAACAATGCAGAACTCTTTTCAAATACATAAAAATCATCATCATTGATGAGATAAGTATGATCAACGCCCATCTATGAGCAACCGAAACAGACCATCATTGTACTGGTTTTATGGCGAAATCTAAAATTTTATGAACAAAAATGAAGTCATAGGGTAAAAGGAATCAAAAATTTTTCTTCTATCCCTTAAAAAAAATTGGAAACGGCGAACTACTTGATGAAAGAGAAATAAGTCTGATTAAAGGCCCCGTTTTTTTACTGTGGAAGAAGCTAAATTTAAAAGGTTGTCCCCCCAAGATATACGATTATTCAACATTTTAAAATTCCGTCAATGAGTATAATAAAAAAAATATATATATTGAATGCATATGTGGACAGAATAACTTCAACTGCAAAGATGTATATATTGGTTGTACTTCAAGAGAACAAAAAAAAAAACATTCTTACGTCAAAAATTCCCAAAGATGTCATTAATTGATCAAAGGGGATTCCCTTATCAAACATTTTTTTATGTGTGAATAAAAATTTTATTTACATGATTACCACAAAATTTTGATGTGACGGGATGGATTGGCAAATGGTGCAATTAAAAAGCTGGTACATGTAGAAACAAATGATGAAGGATTATTTAAAAGAAAAATATGGCTCGAGTTTCCAGTTTTACCTCAAATGGGGGAAAAATTAAGACGAAAAAGGACAATTTCGCATTATCTCTACAAAATAAAAAGAATAATATCTACGACAAAATCAAATACCCGATTGATGCAGTTTTTCCCCCGAGATTCTTAAATTATATTGGGGGGCAAAACCTACATTTTTTTTTTAGTTACCACAAGCCTTTAAACAAAAGTATGTACTGAAAACACATATAAGCATAATGTAAATAGATAATAATAATGATATTTTTCTAAAAAACGTATAAAAAAATTTTTTTAAATTATTATATATTAAAAATAAAATTTTTTGTTTGTACTTACCCCACCCTAATTTTTTTTTTTCAATACAGTTTGAAATAATAATGATAATAATATAAATTTGTTAATTCTATATAAGATTACTCTTAAAAATGAAACTTAATTATACAATTAAATACATAGAAGCCGATGAAGGTAACTTCTACTGCGTGTTCACACTGATACACGCACACATTTTTTATTACATATATATTTTTCATGTGGGTATTTAGGGTAGTCAATTAAAAAATTTTGGGAGCTAAAGTAATAGCCCCTATGAAACCGGAAAACAAAAAAATGAAAAAATGAACAAAAAAATAGATACCCGCATGCGGAACCGGTGGCAATGGACAAAATTCCACCAAGGTTCTACTGTTATTGTTAGGTAAAACTTGTAGCAGAAATAGAGTATTACATAATGTTACAAAATCAAATCACGTGTTATTTTACGAAAAATTCTTAATGCGTAGTTAGATTTAAGGTTAAATTATCACGTACTGGGAAAAGGCCGTGAAAGATTAGCAAAAGAAATACAGCAGTTTTCCTTGTTTGTTAGTACTGGAATATTCGTTATTACAAGCATGTTAGTTTCTTTCTTATCTCTTCAGTTGTATTGATGAAAATCCTTTCAAAAATGAATATAATTTCAGTAATATAACAATTATAGGCTTTGACTCTGAACGTCGCCAATTGTGGGACCTCAACACTTTAACCATTAAGCTATCGTGGCCTCTATTGAAATAAAATTTTTAACGCCGCTAACAAAATGGGAATTCTAGATTCATATAAAACTGTACAATGCCAAATTAAAGTCACTATGTGCTTTTTGTAATAGTGAAACAGCTTTAATAAACACTTGAAAATTATCTTTCCTTTTTGACCCCTTTTTCTATGCAAAAGGAAAATAAATCCAAAAAATAAATCAAAATTTGGATTTCTGGACGAAATAGAAAAAAGTGTGGGGTTTATTCGCTTTTTCCATAAACTTAAAAAAGGGAAATTTTTTTTAAAAAAGCAAAAAAGAGAAATGAAATAAAATTTCATTCTCAAATGCATATTATATTAATTACATAATAAATTAAAGTGCATATAGTTAAATTATCTAAATTGTAGTCGATTTGTTATAGAGAGTTCTGAATTTGTTAAAATTTCTGTGAAAGGCATAAGATTTGCACGAAATAAGTCAAATTAAATTATATATCAAATACATTTTAGCTGCAGTGGTAGCCTGGTGGTCAAGGTAACAATCTCGTGGCTGGTGGATCATAAGTTCGAGCCCAGTACCTCTGAAGACCCACCGAGCGATGCACGTTAAATCTGTTGAGAACTTAAATGTCCTTCCGTTGATGTTGTTGTTAGGATAGCGGTGCCAGGTCAGGTGTCGTCCTCGTCACTTGACCATGGTTCAAAATGACGAGATCCGTCGCCAAAAGCCCTCGTGTAGCTGAACAGTGCGATGTTCTTATTCACTCACTTACTTAGAAAGATTTAATTTGAAATTATTATAAGAGATATGAGATACAAATTTGCTAAGTGGCAATAAAATTACTGATAATTCTGCACGCTCTGCTTGTAAACACAACTTAAACACTTAAAATTTCACTATTATGTCGATTGAATGAGGTAAATACTTCTAATATAACAGTTAGCTGCTTTCTTGGTGAATGAAGAATATTTGTACTCTTCTCTTTTTTTTTTCCTCATATTTCTTTCCTATTCCATTACAAAATCTTCTAAGTTGAAGAAGATCATGAGTGGTAGGATCCTAGCTGGGCACACTGCTTGGCGATCAAATTTTGGCACCCAAGACCAAGATCACCCCCCTTCCCCGATTTTCTTCGTTTTCTTCCATGACGTCATTTTTTGAAACACGGGTTTTGGGCGCAATTGGCGAAGAAAAAATGGTGTCAAAAACAGCAGTGTGCCCAGCTAGGATTTTACCTCATGAGTGAGTGTATATTAACGTCGCACTCTCTGTAGAACAACACAAATATTATTGGCGACGGACTTCGTAATTTTGAAACTCGGTCAAGTGGCGAATGAGTGAATATTAACGCCACTGTTCAGCTACACGAGGGCTTTTGGCGATGGACCACGTAACGTTGAACCATGATCAAGTGACGTGGACGACACCAGTTCAAGTGGCTGGGACACCCAGCTCTTTTCACTGCCATTCCACGCCAACGGGAGGACATTGAGCCTCAAAAGATTTCGTTCATCTGCCTCCACTTCCTGGCGGGTCTTCATTGGCACCATGACTCCAACCCGCGTAACTGCAGCCACGATTTCGTAACCATAACCAATAGACTACCACGTCCACAAACATGAGGAGAATGAAGATAATGATTTGAAGCATGTATTCATGAACGTCTCATTTGAAATTATGAGGCCTATTAATTTGCAGTGTGAGTGAGTGAGTGCGATGTTTACGTAGCACTCCACAGGAACATAAAGGCTTTTGGTGACGAACCTCGTCATTTTGAGCCAAGAGTATTTCACGACAATTATACCTGAACTGGCACCCACCTCTCCGAGATTCAAGACCACACCAATGAGAGATTGATTGAATATTAACATCGCACTGTTATGCAACACGAGGGCTTTTGGAGACGGACCATGTAATTTTGAACCATGGTCAAGTGACGTGGACGACACCTGAGCTGGCACCCCCCTCTCCTAACTACCACCCCAAAGGGAGGACGTTTCAGCTCTCGACAGATTTAACGTGCATCGCTGCCCTACACGGCGGGTCTTTAGTGGTACTGGGCTCGAACTCGTGACAAGGCAAGCCACGGTCCGATACCTATACCACTCGGCTACCGCGGCCACACACCAATGGGAGAATATGCCTTGAAAGATTAAACGAGCATCAGCCCTCTCTGTACGGTAGGTCTTCATAGGCATGAGGCTCCAACTTTTATCTCCCCGGCGTCGAGTCGGTGAACATAACCTAGAGGTACTCAACCTTTTTTTTTTTTTTCTGCTGGGCCGCATACACATGTCAGCTGTTTCGAGCGGGCCTCTACATGAGGATAAATGAGGGAGAGGGGGGACGCTTTTAGACGAAGATAACATTGGAAATTTCAAATGTGGAAAATTGATCATAATATTATATAACTCCCGTTTTGCTTTTTTTAATTATTGTTCTTTATATTTTTTTTTTTTTCTGTCACTAACTAAACTATAGAAGCGTCTAAGAAACACTTCTTCACAATTTCTGCATCCGTAAAAGGATTCATATGATTACCAATAATATATCAAACTTCACAGGATGTCTTTGTTGCCGCTGTGATATGACCACTGACAAAACTCTTTGTTGCTGTTGCAAAGATTATTCAAGAAAGCCTATTTATCACCTCTTGAAAGAGACCTTCGAGGAAAAGTGTTATTGAAAGATTCCTGTTTATTGGTATTTTTTAAATACAGCTCTTTCTAGACAAATTATACAATCACTGATCCATGTTTGTTTTTCACTACAAAATAGTCCCCCACACAACCTCCCAATCGTCTTGAGAAACGATATATTTTCTTACACAGTTTTCCGCTTGCAAGATATGAAAGATAGTTAAGGTATCCGATTACGTTCGGAATCACGATTTTAAAAAAGCGCATAAATGGACAATTTTCATGATATTTAGTCATGATTTTAGATTAGAATACATGTATAAAATTGTTTTAAGGACATTTTGACAAAAAAATTATTTTAATACAATATTTTGGCAAAAAATTGACTTAGAATAATCTTTATCAAAATGTTCCCTTTTTATAAAAAATGCTTCTAAAATAATATTATTTCACGCGCTTATATAAATTAAAGACTTCACCAGAGAGTCTAAACTAGGATTTTTGAAAAATTAACATTATTTTCAGAGTTACCACCCATTGAAATAATTATCGGTGTTTTTTTCTTAAAATTGCTCCCCTCTGTTGTCGCAAAATATGGATAAACCGACTTCCAAGTTATGCACTTCAAAAATTCTAGTTGAGCCTCTGTACAGAGGTCTGAGCAAAACCCGGCAAAATATTAATACAATAGAAGCTTTTTTTAAAAAAAGGAGAACATATAAAAAAGGTTATTGTAATTTAAATTTTTTGCCAAAATATTTATTTAAATAATTTTTTGTCTAATGTCTTAAAACAATTTTATACTAATTCTAATCTAAAAAAAATAAATATCAAAATATTATCCATTTACATGTTTTTTGAAAAATCACGGTTCGCGTGTTGGATACCTTAAAAATTAGTTTAATCCATAAAATTATCGCTATTTAACTGGTTTCCATATAACTGTAACCCTTTCCCAAATGAAAAAGAATATCAATTTTCCCCGTATGACACCGCAAAAAAAGAAAAAATTGATACATTTATTTCTTGACAAAAAAATTTCCCATAAAATTTTTTAATACAATGTTCTTAAAAAAATAAATTTCTCAAAAAAATGGAATAAGGGCCAAAAAAAGGCTCGTGGGCCCAGGTTGATATCTTGCCCTTCCTCTAGGCTACAGTGATCATCAATAAATGTGCAGAAGAAGCGATTAGTTTCATGTTGCCGGATGAGTGGCGTGGTCGGTTTATCGCTGACCTTCTGCTTCTAAGGTTGAGGATTAGACCCCGGCCCAAGTTGGTGGATTTTCATGATGCAGAAAATCGACGGCCCATTCATTGATTATAGGGGTTAAAACCCTTAGAGGTCTGTTTTGCCTGGATTTTCTCTGAAAAATTACATCCTGGGTGCGATTCCTCCCGAGCTCAGGTGCCTCCCCGGGGGCTGGGCCCCAAATTCCGGGAAATGGTATCGCCTACATGGTATCACGCTAAAAAGTGATACTAAAAGTGGGGAATGTACTAGATCTGCAAAGGTTAAAAATGCCAATGCACAGCCCCATTAGGAAAAAAAGTTTCATGTTAAACCTTTCTACCAAAGTTCAAAAATATTTTTTTTTTGTTTCGAAATTTTGGTAAATTTAAAAGTTTCGGGAAAAATTTAAAATAAAAAAAATATCCTTATTAAAATCTTTTGCTCGTAAAGTTTGATTATTTTTGCAAAATGAAACTAATTTCAAACTGGACTGATCTCATGAATAAATCCTCCATTTAATAAGAAATAAGGATTTTTAATAGACATATTTTCTTTTATTGCTATTTTTGTCTTGATCACAGGGAAAACGCGTGTTTCCTCATTTAAAAATTTATGACGTGAATATTTTGATCGATAATTATTTGGTAAGAAATTATTCGAAATTCCATTACATAACACTGCATAATTTATAAAGCTAGGTCACGCGTTATTTGGTGAAAAAAGTTATTGCGTCATAACATTTATAGTGAAACCATCCTACACCCAAAAAGGTTTGTCTCAATTTTAAAATTACATTTTGTTAAATTTTTTTTTTTGTTGTTCTACCTTATATATAAAAAAAGAGAAAAAAAATGCTTCGTAATAAAACTTACTCAGAGTTTTTGAAAATACTTAAGACGATAAATTTAGATCCTACTTGAGAAAGAGAGCGTTGCCAGGCTTTTCGAAAAAAAAATTTTTTCCCATATTCAGAAAAGAATTTATACAGAAGAAATGTTATTTATAAAGCTTTCTAAATATACCAAACAAACCAAATACCATCTTTTGGGTGTTCTGAAAATACCAAGTAAAGGGTATCTGAGAGAAACATTTATTGGGAGGGAGGTGGGGGGTAAGTAAAAAATATTACATACACACTTCATTTGTGTTTAAATTCCTACCATTAGTTCACTCTCTCCATATGTATATATATATTTGGGAAAAAATAGAAAACGGCATTCTATAGAATTTCCTTTTAAAACCCAAAAAAATTTTGCAATGTATGAAATGATTCTTTTTTCTACATTGCCTCTTATAGAATGCTATTAAAAAACGCAAAATATGAATTTCATCTCCCCATTCGTTTGAAATATTTGTGAAGGCACGAGACTTTAAAGGTGCCTCAGGTTCAAATTTTCAATTGCACATTTTGGGTTTTTTTTGGGGGGTCAAAATATTCAATTTTACTTTGATTATTTTCCCCAATAATATATTGGGACTTGTAAAGAGTTTTGGGAAAAATTTCTATCGACTTGGAGCCCGAAGGAATTTTAAAACAAGTATATGCGAAATCCAATTTACTTTGTACCCCAAGAACTTGCAGAATTTAAGATATTCCTGTCCATGAAAATTTCCCCTTCTGCAGTTCAACCCTTACAAATAAAAATAAAAATGGGCTTTTTTGGAAAAAAGTAATGAAATATAATTTAAAAAGCCATTCAAACCTACCATGTTGCACAAGAGTTTAATTTTAAGTTATTTTTTTTTTAAAATTTTTGTTTTTTCCCTTTAAAAGAAAGACAAATTTTGTTTGGTAAAATTTCTTTTTTCCTTTGCGTATTTTGAATAATTTTTTTTAAAGGAACCTCATTATTTTGTCAGAATAAAATTTGTATTTTTTTGAAATGCGTCATTGATATAATAGCCTTTCGAACTTATTTTATACTTTGCCAAACAGCTTTGGTCATTCTATACAATGCCTAGGCAAAAAGGGAGGGAAAAATTTACGTATTTCATACTTTGCCCCAAAAGTCCGGGATTCTTTATACTTAGCCTAACAAAAAATATATATATGCGGGGGGTGTGGGGGTGCGGGGGCGTGTTTTTTGGGGGGTTTTTGCGCGGGGGGGGTGAAACCTCCCTATAACGAACCTCAAAATTCGAATTTTCTACATAGCGAACTTTTTTTGGAACTAAAAACATTTCCCGATTTTCTTCGTAAAACAACCTCCCCCAGCGAAGTGCATTTTCCATATAACGAACATTTTCTCTTGTGATTCGATTTTTTTTTTCCTCCCTATTTTTTTAAGTATTTCTGGACATTTAAATTATTCTTATTTTACACATTTAATGGGGGGCATAAATTTTAAACTGGTTTTTTGGGGGCCCCAACTCCCCGAAACAATAAATTCCCGGATATTTCTCAAATCAACCTTAACCCCGTTCTCCGTTCCTGGAAAATATCGATATCTCTTTCATAAACCATTTCCTTGAACTTCCCGTTCATTTGTAGCATTTATCAGTCATACTGGTAACTTGGTTTCTTGTAGCTCGAAATGTCAAAACGTAAGTCTAGACATCGAAAAAAATTTTAAATTTTCATTAAGTGGAAAAGCGTCAAAAAACTTTCCCAAATTTTTTTTTTTTTATAGGTAAAATATATAAAATAAATATATATTATTTTACAAAAAGGTGTCAATAATTACTGTTTTTCAATGTTTCGGGTTTAGGAATTTAAAATTTGTTTTATGTGGTTTTATATAAAAGAAAATTAGATGAACCCCATATAACGTTTTTTATATAACGAACTCTTTTTTGGGTTTAGGACTTCTTTTATAGGTCGAATATATATATATATATATATTTTTTCGCTTTTTAAACGTTAATAAAATACTTTTTATTATCCCTTCAATTAAACACAAAAACTTGTAGTGAATGATACTTGATGTTATATATGTATATATATATATATATAATGCATTTATTTAAACAATTATTCATAAATTAAATTAAAAGATGAATAAATAATAGCAAACAAAAATAATAGTCCAATATGATATATAGAAAACAAAACTCTTCGTTGTGTCCCTGTAGTTCAATGGATAGCGCGTTGGTCTTCTAACCAAAAGGTCGTGGGTTGAATTCCCCTGCGATGGCCTAATTTCTGAGAATGGGACTTCTTTTTTACTATACTATTTTATTAAAATTAAATTTAATTAATGAATAAACAGTAACAAACAAAATAAATAGTCCAGCAACCTATATAGGAAGGAAAATGGAAAATTAAAAGGAAAATTGTGTGTGCTTTCTATTTAGTCACTTAATAGTGTGATTCTCTTTATATGTATATACATATTTATATTAAATTGTAACTATTTATTATAAGAAGTTTATAAAAATTTTTCTTTGTTAACCTAAGTGAAGGAATTGACTAAATTTTTTTCAATTCCTACTACTAGCTCACACTCTCTATATATTTGTTTGTTTATTTATCTTGGTGGAATTTTCAATCGTTAATAAAATACATTTTAAAGCGATGAATTTTGAGCTGAAATTTCATATATATGATTATTTTGGATGACAATACAGTAATTTAACTATAACTAATGAAAAATAATTGATTAAAACTAATTATTTAAAGAATTACAAATACAGCCATGTTGGCATCATTTCTGGCGACATAGCGATCCTTTTGGCGACGTATCAAAACTTGAAAATGTTTTTTTTTCTCACGTCTTAAAGCATTCAGTTGAACTGAAATTTTATAGACACGACTGTTTCGTATGACAATACGATACTTTAATGATAATGAATAAAAATTAATTACCACTTAATGTTGTGATTCTGCCATATGTATATACATATTTATATTAATTGTACCTATTGAATAAAAAGTAGCTAAAATAAAAATTGTCTTTGTTGATCTTAGTAGGAATTTTTTGACTTAAGAAAATTTTTTTTATATTACTTGTTTCTTTATATTACTTGTTCAGAGTGAATTTCAGTAATGAATGTAGTTTTTTTCAATCTTTTTTGAGAAATACTAAATAGTATTATTAACGTGTAAAAAATCTTTCTTATCTTTCCTGTATTGATTTTTGAATCTTTTACTAAAGCAAAAATATAAAAACTATATTTTTACAGCATTATTTTTTATTAATAATAACATATTTATTTTTCCATTCTATCAATTTAATATAATAACGTTAAGATTATTATATTAAGATAAAATATTTTATAACTTATTTGTCTTAAATTTCATTATTTATTATTCACTTTCAATCATTATGGTCTTGACCATGATTCAAAATTACGAGGTACATCGCCAAAAGCCCTCTTGTAGCTAAACACGTTAATATTCACTCACTCAATTATTAAGGTGACTGACTAGGTTCGGAACCATGATTTTGAAAAAGGTAAAAATGATTTTTTTTTTTTTTTGTATTTAGTGTCAGTTGAATTGCAATATACCTATAAAATTGATTCAAGTATATTATTACAAGTAAAAATTACTTCAATGGAATTTTTTGGCAGGAAAATGAAGAAATAAATGACATACAGTCGGACCTCATATAACGAAGTCCCTAAATCCCGAAAAAAAGTTCGTTCCATGGAAAATTCGTTATATATAGGGTTCATCTTTCAATTTTCTTTCTAAACCACATAAAACAAATTTTAAATTCATAAACACTATATATTATTAAAAGTATAATTATTTATATTTTTTTATAAATTAATGCATATTTATTTTATATATCTTATCCATAAAAAAAAAGAGTGAAAGAAAAACTACAAGGAAAATTTTTTGACGCCTTTATTCACTTCCTGAATTAAATGTTTTTCTTTGATGTCAACCACTTTTTTTACATTTGAGCTACGAAACGAAGCTACCCCCTACGACTAAATTAAAAAAAGAAAATTTCGGACCGGGGACATGAGCACTCGAGGGGTAAAAAAGGTATCAAAGATGTTTCCACTAAACTGGACAATGAGGGTTAAAGGTTGCACTTTATGAATGAAACGCCCAGAATTCTATTGCTCCCGAAGAGTTAGGCATCTAATAAAACCAGATTTATGACTACCATAAAGTGTGTTAAAAGAGAGAAAAACTCGAAATATCCAGAAATACTTTAAATATAAGGAAAAAAAAATTGAACCACAAGAGAAAAAATTTCGTTATATAGAAAATGCACTTCACTATAGGGAGGTTATTTTACGAAGAAAACCATGAAACATTCTTGGTTCCAAGAAAAAGTTCGTTATATAGAAAAATTCGCAATATAGAGGCTCGTAACATGGAGGTTCGACTGTATTTTCAAAACAGTCTCCTTTTATGGAAAATGATTCTATAATAATAATAAAAATTTGCATATATATATCTAGGACTTCTTAAACTATTCATATCATTTTCAGAGTTACGATCAATTAAAAAAAAACATGTTTCTTTTTTTCTTAAAATTTCTAATCTGTAATAAAATATGAATAAATCTACTTATTTTTCTCGAAATTCCTAGAAAAAAATTTGCACAGAAGTCTTAGCTGTACAAAGTGTCCGAAAAAGACAGTGCCCAAACTCTGCATAGTTAGATTTCTCGTTGGAAGTATGTACATGAAAAATTCTCCAAGTACTGTACCCGTACGATCCATAGTTGACGAGAAAAATATAGCATTTGATGATGATGGGCCGTGGGTAGCCTAGTGGTTAGAGCATCGAACTCCATACCGGAAGCCCCTCAGGGGGTTCACCTTCTTTAGGTGGGTACGGGTATCACACAATCCCGAGGTACCCTAGTGATCTTTTCCTTTTCCCAAGGGGTTTACTATCTTTGGTAAACATGGGTGTCACGACCCCGGGGTACCCCAGTGATTCTTCTCTATTTTCGACCCTCCATCTTGTCATCCAATTTCTTCTTTTCTTCTTTCCCCGTACAGACCACAGACATATGAATGTTTGGCGCAGTATAACCAAAACTGGCTCTTGCGCCATAAAACACCAAACTCAACTCAACTCAACTCCATACCGGAAGGCCTGGGTTCGATGCCCGATGCCACCAAATATCCTCCGAGTACACACGGAGTACGTGCTCGTTAAATCAGTGGGTTTGAAAGTCTCGTGGGCTGAATCACGAGTGCAGGGGACTGGAGAATATTTCCCTCCCCTTCAGTTCCATGCCAAAATTGTGGAGGTGGAGATTGGTGGTGTCGCCATCTATCGTCACTTCTGGAATTTCTCCGAGCTAAATCGTACTCTCACCTGTTTGGTGGTCAAGGCCAAAGCCAACGACAGGCATACTTCTAGATCCTTGCCATGATGAATTTCGTGGGCCTCGATCTAACTGCGTCAGACAAGTGGCATTGGAAACAACAACAACAGTTAATAAGGAGATTCCGGTGCATTTCTCTGATCATGTGCGTAATTGGCTGGATATGGCATACCCTGGCCCATGGGCTGGACGTGAGGGTTCGTTTCTATGGCTGCCAAGATCACCAGATCTCAAACTATTGAAATATTTCCTCTGGGGTAATCTCAAAAAATTGACGATCGAGATGTTGTGATCACACAAACGGATGTAGTTGCTCGTGTGCTCGTGTTGCTTGTACTTCTATGGACTCCGCGCTGCTGCGACGCATGCACTCATCCATTCCATGGCGCGCCTAAGGACACTTTGGACTGCCTTTATAAATACAATCAAACCTCTATATAACGAACCTTTATATTGCTAATTTTTCTATATAGCGAACTTTTTCCTGGAACCTTGAACATTTCTCGATTTTCTTCGTAAAATAACTCTCTACAGCGAAGTGCATTTTCCATATAACAAATTTTTCTTTTGTGATTCAATTTTTATTCTCCCTTTTTTTAAAGTATTTCTGAAAAAATTTCAAGTTATTCCCTCTTTAACACATTTTACGGGGATCATAAATCTTGAACTGGTTTTATTGGATCCTCACTCGCCGAGAGCAATCGAGTTCTGGACGCTTCATCTAAGAAGTGCAACCTTTAACCCCCATTGCCCATTTCACTAGAAACATCTTCGATATCCTCTTTCAACCTCAGTGGAGTTATCCAGTGTCCCCGAGTTCTAATTATAAAATAATGTATGTTTAATATTACTTGTATGCTTTAAATTATAAAATGTCCTTAAAATTCATTAATTTTAGTAAAAAATTATTTTATTAGTTAAAAGTATATTGAAAATACAGTGAATTCTTCGACATTCTTTTTTCTAGTTTTTCTTGCAGTTTTCTTTTTTGATGGGTAAGATATATATAAAATAAACATATATTAATTTTAAAAAAAGGTGTGAATAATTACTTTATTTAATATATAGTGTTTATGATTTTAAAATGTGTTTTATGGGGTTTATAAAAGTATATTAAAAGATGAACCTCTATAGAAAGAATTTTCCATGTAACGAACTTTTTTCCGGGATTTAGCGACTTCGTTATATAGAGGCCCGACTGTACTTGCAAAATACTGCTGTTGATGTGTTGAATACGGCTGGGATGTCATACTTTGCTTGTCATGTTTTTCTCGTAAACTATAGTAGTACAGGTGCAGTTCTTTGGGCATTTTTTATGCTCCCAACGGGGTTGCTGTATAGAGTTTGGGTGCTATTTTTGCGAGATATCGTGTATTTAGACAAAATATTATGATTATAGAAGCCTTTTTCTTAAAAGGGGAACGTTTTAAAAATATGTCATCCCTTATTCCTTTTTTTTCCCTTGTAATAATATTCTTAAAATAATCTTATATCTATTATATAATTCAACAACATCAAAAAAAAATTATCCATTCATACGTTTTTTTCAAAGACATGGTTTCGAGCGAAGTCAGTCACCTAAAAGTAAATGAACGGAGATATAATGACGAGTACTATTTGTCTAATGAAGACTTTCATTTACTTGGATTATGTAACTTGTGGAGCCAATTACCTATGCAAACAAAGGTAGGGAAGAAATTGCCTTATTACTTGTGGCCTACCTGACTCATCTTATGAATATAACCGAATTTTTCCTCTTTCTTTCGCTTAGAACTATTTTTAATACAACCAGGAATAAAATATCTTAGTCAACAAATATAATTAGAATTTTGATAGATCACAAAAAAAATATATGTGCTGTTTACTCCAACTTTCTGTACATTCGTGTGTGCGCGGTTATATGGAGAAACAAGTTATATATATATAATTAAGTCAATTTTCCTACTTAGGTCAACGAAGAAAATTTTTATTTTTTAGTTACTTTTTATTAAATAATTACAACTAATATAAATATGTACAGAATCACAATATTAAATGACAAAATAGAAAGCAATTTTCCTTGCAATTTTCCGATTCCCTTTCTATATATAGTGTGTTGGACTATTTTTGTTGTGTTTGCTATTTATTCATTAATTAAATTTATTTATTCCAGTAAAATAGTATAGCAAAAAAGATATCATATTCTCTGAAATTAGTCCATCCCAGGTGGGATTTGAACTCACAACTTTTAGATTGGAAGTCCAACGCGCTATCATTGCGCTACAGGGACACAACAAAACATTTTTCTTTTTCTTCTTTTTTATTTATTTTTGTTGTTTTAGACTATTATTTTTTTGTTGCTCTTTATGCCTGTTTTATAATTTAATTAATGAAATAATATTTGAATGAACTATACTTGCCCTTGATTGGGTGAACAGAAAGCATTTTATTAACGATTGAAAATTTGAACAATATATATATTTATATATATATGTAATATTTCTATATTCCTGGAGAATGGTAAAGACAACTATAATGTCGTGGTGATTGGATGGTACTGTAACGAACGAAATGATAGGGCGTG
This sequence comes from Trichonephila inaurata madagascariensis, assembly GCA_019973955.1. Taxonomy (NCBI): domain Eukaryota; kingdom Metazoa; phylum Arthropoda; class Arachnida; order Araneae; family Nephilidae; genus Trichonephila; species Trichonephila inaurata. Next base: position 45,659 of record BMAV01017076.1, on the reverse strand, counting down.
GCCATTGGAAGTGATTACTTTATTTTAGATGCGTTTTCTATTTTGGATGATGTTACATATTGCTGGGATTGATGAGGCAGTCTTGTAAGTTAATCCAATTTATTGCACATCTTGAAACACCTAGGCATATTAATTACAGTAAGCATAGACGACACAGCACAGAGCAAAGACAACGAACACACAAAGCGCTGCAGTCGACTACATGGTTAAGAACAAAGATATAAGAGAGAGAGAGAGATTTCCAATGATCTCGGTATTTATACCCAGAGGAACATCAAATGATTTGGGGGGTGGAGGGATGAGGTTCTATAAGTCCCCGTTAGGTGGGTAACTAATTAAAAAAATTAAATGGTTGTCCTGAAGGACTGGACCATAAATAAATCAAGAGCTATTAAAGATTAAATTACTAGGAATTATTACATTTATATACACATATATATATATAGGGAGAGAGAGAACTAAGAGTAGGAATTGAAAAAGTTTTATTTCTGGGAGCTAAATCTCTGTGCATAATAGATATTCTATGGCAGTGCTTCTCAACCACTGTGACCCTGGCTCTTTTGTGTGCCGCCAAATTCTTCAAGTGTTTCGCCAAATTTTTTTTAAAATTATTAATTATTCTGTAAGAAAAAAATAATATCCGCAATCGAATCATTCGGCCATTTTATAGAAATAAACAGTGTATTCGTGGTATATTGAACTTATCCTTTCGTAGATACATGGATATAAAAAAATTTGATAGGGTTCGTAATCCATTTGTTAACGGATACATCTGCATATGAATTAACTTTGAATGAAGAGTAAAAACTAATTTCGCTCTGTAATAATCTAAATTTAATTTCAAAATACATGAAAGACATAATTAGTTCATTTTGGATTAAAATTAGAGGTGATTATCTCATAATAGCCATAAAGGCTTTAAAATGTTATGATTTCCTACATTTTATTTGTGTGAATTCGGATTTTCAGCATTAACAATTATAAAAACAAAAATAAAGATAGAGTCTTTTAAATGTAAATGACAAAGTGAGAATGTAATTATCATTTTTACTACTAAATATAAACGAAATTATCACAAACCCTCAAGCTCAAATTTTGCATTCAATGTATTCTTATAATTAATTGTAACTAATGACTCAATAAACATTTTTTCGTGCTTATTATTTTATTTAGCAATAAAAATTATTATCATATTAACTGTTTTTCATTTTGTGTACTACTGATAAGTAACATTTTTTTAGACTTATCTTATTATTAGTGTGGCGCCAAATTTTGAAATTGTGAAAAGATACCGCAACTAAAAAGAGGTCGAGAATCACTGGCTTATGATATGGTGAAATCATTTGAAAAAATAATTTCAGAGTTTAATATTTTCACAAAGGGATTGCATTTTAGAAAAAAGGACAAAGACTTAATTCAGGTTAAATGATTTTAGACTGAAAATAGAATTATTTTTTACAATATAAATATCCAACACCGATGACTATTTATAAATGAGTAGTACAATGTATATTGCAACGTTCCACAACCCTAGTTTTCTGTCCCTCAGCGACAAATCAGTCCAATACAACGGGTTTTTTCCGTCTTCGCCTTCATCGTGCATTGTCATATCGACAGTATAGGTTTGTATTTTCTGAGTTCAACAAATAAGGCCGTTAAATGTACCTGTGTTTTTCCTTGTAACTCTCGTATTTAGTATTTGTCCTGTCATTGCAATAAATATTAAAAAGTACTAAAATACCTGTTTTTCATTAAAAGCATTACTTTGACTTTTTTTTCATAAAAAGGATGATATTCCTAAACTTAATTCCCTTGTAGCAGTACACTTAACATAAAATTAATTTTTTTACTTTATTTTCCTTACATCTGTACACCAGAGAACATTTTTTCAGCATATTTATTCTTTGAAATTTCGCAGAAAAAGAAATTCGATCCATGCTAGTGCACTTTATTAAACACACATTACAACAAATAGTCAATTTAATTTTGATGCAAATAACTTTTCAACATTATTGCGTTAGAAAATTAGGAAAACATAACTTACACACATAACATATTGATATTTCCAGGAAATAATATTCCTCTTGAATTGAAAGGAAATTGTATTCGATCGAAAATAATGCGGGCGACCTCGAAAGATTTCATAGAATCTAATGCAACCTTTTTAGTACAAAAAATCCTAATCTATTATATTGACAAGCAATTATCTCAGCTTAGTGGACATAATTAGATACAAAATAAAATTTGTAGAACCGTGAGATAACTTTCCTAAGCCCTTAATTCATATTCATGTAATATGGATGGGAAAGAAAGCAAACTCAAATACATTCAAATTAAAAAAAAAGGGGGAGGGGACGTTAAAATTTTACATTTTTTTTGTTGCAAATGTTAAATGTACAATGTCGTTTTGTACAAATGTTAAATGTACAATGTTGTTTTGTACAAATGTTAAATGTACAATGTTGTTTTGTACAAATGTTAAAATTTTACATTGCTGGTTACAAACTTTCAATATTTGCTACCAAATATTGAATCAAAATTTACATCGCGGTCCCCTTACATATAATAACAATGTTTTGAATTCGATAATACTGTACTTTGAAGCTAGAGCTACAATATGATTTTAACCTTTTAAGTGTCACTGACGTATATATACGTCTCACTAATCCAAAACGTTAATTGTCCGGAGCGTATATACACGTCTTTCCGAAGTACGATCTTTTCTGTGCACTGCTATCCATAAAAATATTCCAAAAGCTTTGGAATGCAATAAAAGGACTTGTACAGAATTTGCGAAGGATTTACTTATTTGAGAGGATTTGCTTATTTATATTCCTTTTCTCCTCCCCTCCAATACATCACATGCGCTACATAGCGCGTCTACATGGAAAACGGTATCATTGGGGAGCGAATTGCGTAACTTTTAATCAGCAGATAAGCGATTAATTATTAACAGTACAAATTATCAAGATAATTGCCAATTTTTGTACTTAATTTTATATATGACAAGCGCGAATGGGGTCACTGGTAATTATTAAACTTGTTCTTAACTTAGTACTGTTAAATTAATTATAAAATACATCGGACAGTATCGATACATTTATAAGTGTATTATGTCAGTGCCCGCCCCACAGTTGGAGAAACACTGTTGTAACCTGTTCTTCTTTTCCTGAGGCAGATATCTCGATTTGAGCTATCGTTTTAGTATGGTGATAGGCGAGTGAGAGTTAAACTAACGCCACTCTATAAAGCAACACAAAGGCTACTGGCGGCGGATCTCGTAATTTTCTCCTTCGTTCAAGTGCCGAGGATGGCATACCCACTCCAAACTATCTCACCACTCCAACGGGAGGACTTTAAACTCGACAGATTTAATGTGCATCAGTCCATCTACACGATGTGTCTTCAGTTGCACAGATAGAGCTGGAAATACCGCCAGAAAAGTGTTTTTGCTTATAGGGTGTCCACTTCGATTTTGAAAAGCTTCTCTCACAGCTGGCATTGCTTATGGCAATTTTGAAGAACATTCGAAGCGTTATTAAAATGTGCGGTAGAGTATCTTCCAGTTTTGATTGCCCAATAAATTCTAATAACCCTAGTTGGATCTAATAAGTTGTATATTAAGCAATAAATTATTTCCAGATTAAATTCTTTCACAACCGAGAATAATTGAGCTGAAAAATTTAGCCTTGATAAAATCATTAATGAATTTACTTCCTTAGAAATTTAAAAACAGAGACCTTTATAATCCAAGTGTAAAAATAAAGTATTCTGAATAATTTGCATATTGCATATGCTTCTCATTATGCTAAGATGTCAAATGATTTCGGATATCATAATCTTTTTTACTCCAATAGGGTTTAATAGTAATCGAAAACTATAATTATATATTTCTAAAAAATTTTCATTCTATTCAAATGTATAATGCGGCTTTAATTATTTAGTAGAAGATGAACTAGGAAGTGGAGAAAAAAAACATAAAAGCTGAGAGAAAGAATATAACACTGATTTTTTAAACATGGCTTTTCTTTCAAACCTCACACTTTGCCTAACACACACACACACCTAATTTTTTTTATTCCTTAAGGTACCCGACACTTTAGGGCCATGGGCAGCCTAGTGGTCAGAGCATCGGACTCCAGACCGAAAGGCCTGGGTTCGGTTCCCGATGCCACCAAACGCGGAGTAAGTGCTCGTTAAATCAGTGGGACCGAAAGTCTTGTGGGCGACCGTAGCAAAAACCACGGGTGCAGGAGAATATATTTCACTCCCCTCCAGTTCCATGCCTAAATTGTGGATATAGATGGTGCCGCCACCGTGTAGAAGTCCAATCTGGCAACAACAACCCGACACGCTAAATTGACCAAACACATGTATATATTTTTTTATTTTATTGAATAGGGCTATCTTTTGGTTTACCTAAACATACTTTGTTTTGTTTCTACTTCACTTAGAGGCCAATTTGTGCAATCCATTTTAAAAAAATTAGAGAAACAGGAAGTGGATCCTTAATCTACTACAAGTGGGAACTCAAATTGTTCAAAATCTGTCATTGCGTGTCTGATACCTCAAAATATTACGAATCTATTTTCATGAAACTTTTTGAGCACGAGCAAATTGAAAATTCGAAAACAAAACATCATTTAAAAAAAAATTATTAATTTACCGAAAGTAAGCAAACAAAATACATTCTCACATAATAAAAAGTAGAATACATACATATTTACACTGATATAATCACTTGTAAATGTATCAGTACTGTCCAATGTATTTCATAATTAATTTAACAATACTAATTTAGGAACAAATTTATTAATTACCAGTGTACCTAAGGGCTTGTCGCATATAAATTATATATTAAAATTAACACTTATCTTGATAACTTGTACGGTTTATTATTAATCCCTTAATTGCCGATAAAAAGTTACGCGATTCGCTCCCCAATGCTACCACCGTTTTCCACTTAGGCGCTCGTATGTGATGTATTGGGGCAGAGGGGAGCGTAGAAAAGAATATAAAAATAAGCAAATCACCCCCTTCTCTGAAATAAGTAAATTCTTTGTAAACACTTTCATAGTCCTTTTATTGCATTCCAAACCTTCGGAACAATTTTATAGATAGCAGTGCACAGAAAAGATCGTATTTTGGAAAGACGTATATATGCGTCAGGGCAATGAACACTGGTTGAGCGAGATGTTTATATACGCCGGCGGCACTTACGAGGTTTAAATCGTATTGTAATTTTAGATCAAATTATACTATTATTGAATTCAATACATTGTTATTGTACGGAGGAGGGGGCGTGATGAAAATTTTAATTGAATATTGGGTAGCAAATATTGAAAGTTTGAGAAGTACTGAAGTAAATAATAAATTATTCATTTCAACATTAACATTCATTTCAACATTAATTTACCAAGAATTTTTCTATTCTACCACGCATCTTACTTTAAAGTCACTTTTCATGAAGTAAATATGCTGTTCAGAGAACAGCATTATATCCCACAAACGTATAACCAACAAAATATTTCCTCATAAATTGCGAAAAAGGAACCGATTCTACTATCGAAACTTTTCGGAAATTTTTTTTTCCACTTTGGATCATCCTTTTCTGTGAAATGAGAAGGAGTAACGTAAGTCTGTTTACGTGTTTCGTTTGTTTTGTGAACAACCGGGAAATGAACTAGATAAGGGTAATTTCCTCTAGAATGATAATGCGTTTTCTCAAATGGAATTGTAATCTGTGGAATTTCATCAACGGATTTCCAACTTCACCAAAATCGAAAGAGAGTTTGTATTGGTTAATTATGTGAATAAACAAAGACGCTAAGATTTGAATATATGAAATCGAGAACTTATAGATTTTGTAAATAACTAGCCGTTACCCGCAGATTTTGCTGGGCATTTCATGATATTGTATGAATATTTATTATTCATATACATATATAAATTATTGATATCAAAATTCTAGCATTGAGCGTTCGGTTGTATTGAAAAACATTCTTATAACTGTCACATCTTGATTTAAAAAGGACAGGACTTCTGAATAAAAATTTCCCCAAAAATTGAAGGGTTATTTTTGGGGCCCCCGTTACACCCTCCCCAAAGAGGATTTCAGTAAAAATACTTTTTAGTGGATCTCTACCCGGCAAAATAACCTGCTCGCCAAATTTAAAATCTTAATTTAAAAGTTCAAAAGCGGAAAATTGTTTATCAATATAAGCCCCGTTATTTCCCTTTGGGGAATAGTTTTCCCGGGGGGCCCTTTTCTTGCGAGTTTCAATTGAACAAATATAAAAAACAAAAAAACATTCATACCGAATTTCATTACTGTAGGTCTATAAGTTTAAAAACTAAAATTTTTTTTATCAATCCCCCAATAATTTCCCCCGAAACCCCGGGGGGCCAATTCCCGTAAAACCATTCTTAACGGATCTGTATTCAACAAAAAAAACATGCTTGTGCCAAATTTCAAGTATGTTTGTCAAAAAATTTAATAAAGGAATATATTTATATATTAATCTGTAATCCCCCTTAACTCTCGCTCCCCTTTGGGGTCTTTCAAAAATTCGTTCTTAGTGTATCTCTACTCCATGGAATCAACATGCCTACCAAATTTCGTGGGCCTTATAGTTCCAAAGACATCGTGATGAGTGTGTGAGAAAATGAGAGTTAATAATTTTTTTTCCATATTTTTATGTATAGATTTTAAATGTTACAGCTGGTGCAACTTCAAATTGCTGAGATTTCAATTGAAGGCATTGAAGAATAAAGAAAGCGCATTATGTTATTACAATATTTGTTTGGGATAAATTATTTTCATTTAATTTAATATCTTCTTTTAATGAAAAGATATTTTAAAACCTTCATACTTGGCCCGTGGTCTTGGGAAAAAAAGTATTTCACTAAAATCTTATATATATATATATAACAAAATTCCAAACTAATTAATTTACTACTTAGGTTTTAAAATGTTTTTGTTTCCTTTGTTTCTTATTCTCTAAATGTTTCAGTACGATGTGGCTTACCATGATGGTATACAAATATCATATTCGATAATCAAAATAATAATTATAATAATAAGATAATAACGAAGCAATAAGTATTTTTAAACAGCATTGTGCTATTCTTAGTACATATTTATGAATTCTAAGAAAAAAATCAAAAACAAAATTCTACTTTATTTTGTTATTATGAGGGATGATCAGAGAAAAAGGTTACAAGCCTCAGCATTTGAGAACTACATATTGTGGAGAAATTTTGTTTCCCCAAAGAGGAGACAAACGGCGCTACTTGCCATACAGCTAATTTGCGGGGAGGTAGTGAAAGTTCCCAAATGGGTTTATAACGAATGAAAGGAAGACTCTTAGAAAATTTGTCTCGTTTGGGAAAACGCGAAAGGGGTGATACAATTTTTTATGGGGAAAGGGAAAGTGTCCTCATCTGCAATGAGCAGGCAACATGTAGCGAAATTGTGCCCTCTTTTTAGTCAGGGGAGGCAGGATGTCGAATGGCATGAATATGACTGGGAGCAGCCGGCCAAGTTCCTCAACGACAAAAGTTCCCATGGCACGGGGGAAATGACTAAAAAATTCTCGGGTAACTCTGCATGAAATCCCCAGATTTGGGGAATGAGCTAGGGTGGGTGAAACATATCGTTTCTGATGTGCGCGATATTCCAAGACATTGTTGTGAAAACCCCACCTTTTGCCAATGGACGACCAGATTTCTACCAAGATGGTTAAACAAGTTGGTTCTGGCCCTGATAAATGCCTAAAAAACTTGGTGATTATGTCGAAATGTGATAGGCACGTATGTATCTTAAATCCCTTTTGTATTTTCTGTCTATTGTTAATAAACATTTCTTTATTATATTTCTAACCTTTTTATTTCTGATCACCCCTCGTATATTATTAGTTTATTTAAGTAATTTTATTATGACATTCTTCTTGGCTGGATATCTCCGGAAAACCCTAGTTTTCCCCATCTTTCATTCCAACCGTCCTGTTCTAAACAAAAAGTTTTTTTTTTTCAAGTCTTTTCCGGCAGACAACCCCCAAAAGACAGAGCGGATTTTTTTTTTTTTTTTTGGCTCGATGGCTACATTGTGGAAGTGGAGAATACCGGAGGGCAGCAGCTTTTTAAAATGATTGCATTCATTAGTTAACTTTGTACTTCAGAAAAGATATATAAATTGTACTATAAAATTAATAAAGGCAAGTTAAATAAAATAGTGACAGCTTTATTCAGTTTATTTATTGTGTTAATTTCATGTCATCTATAGCTGAAAGCACATTTAATTTTAGTATCAATTTAATGAGGAAAATGTACCTTATCACACTTTTCCACAATATCTTTTGAAACCAGGAATAAAATTACTATTTGAAATTCTCATCACAGCCTGCAAGTTTTAATGTCCCCCTTTTTGTATTTATTCTTGCTATCCCCAGGAAAAAAATTTTCTCCTCTGCTGACCTAAATACGAGGGTGAGTCGAAAAGTAAGTTTCCTCTTTCGATTGTTGTCAGGGTATTGAGTGGAAGACAAAACATAGAATGAGACATTGAAAATAAGACATAACTTTATTTTTCCATATAAGTACCAAGTACATTGAAACATGTGTCATCCCCGCTTGATAACCCAAAACCCCACCCAAGAAAATTCAGCGCTTTGCATAGGGGAAGGGCTTTGTGATGGGCTCACGCGTTTTTTCATTGACATGTCCTTTGGGTTTTTTGGGGGCCCCGGAATGAATGGGCAACTTTTTTTCCAAAAAACCCCAAAGAAGTGAAACGTGAAGGAAAAATGCAAATTAGGAAGCTTTTAAATAACAGAAGTTAGAGTACGCGGGGGTGGCAATTTGGGAAATGTTATGATAGCCCCGTGATTCAATTGTAAAGGTAACAGCCAACAGGGGAATTTCCCCGTGCCCCAAAAAGAGCCCTTGGGTAAAGGTGCATACCTTTTGCCCCCGGTGAAACGCAACTGCAACTAAAAAATCAGATTGAGTGCTCTTCATTCGACTTTAAAAAGGTGGGAGGGGTCAATATTCGGATCGGGGTTAGAATTATAAATTGAGCATAGGCGAGTTTTTTTGATAGTTTTTTGGGTCCCCCTTTATTTTTTATTATATATTTGTGTGTTTAGTCATCATAGATTCTCCCCCATATATTATTATTATCTAATCTGTTAAAGGTTTTAATTTTAAAGATCTTAAAAAAAGTCATAAAAAAGATCATGTCAGCCCCTAGTTCTTCTTTTATTCCACCACCTGTAGCTCACGCTGATAATAAAGGAAAAAGGGCCCCCGGGGTCCCCTTACAGCTTTTGACGGCTTTTTTTGACTTCAGCATTGTTTCCAAAGTGCCTTCAGGAGAGATTCTTTCTCAAAGCCAGAAACAGAGGAAAGTCACTTGGTGCGAGATCAGGACTGGTGGATAGTGCAGGCTCTCCCAACCAAGAGTTGCAATATGGTTTTGCGTTACCGTCGCCGAGTGTTGTTTCGCATTGTATCCAAAGCAGAACAAAAAGATTTGGGGAAACCCCCAGGCCGTTTTTTTCTGAATCACCTCTTTCAATTTCGATCAGGGTGCCCAAATACCGGGGAAAACACGGTGACATCCTGTTTTCAAAACAAAAAAGTCCACTAAAAAATAAACGCTTTTTCCCCTTTTTTAAAAACCCCTGATTTTTTTCTGGGGGGGGTTTTTTGGGAAATTTATCAAGCAATATGAAAAATGCCCAATTACTTGGAATTAAAATTTGGTGAAAAAAAGTAAAGTCTTATATTTAATGTCTCATTCTATATTTTGATTTTTCTTACAACTCTGACCACATTCGACAGTGTAAATTTTACTTTCCATTTCACCCCGTATACGGGAATTTTTCTGTTATTTAGTTTTCTGATAATCTTGGTGGGCGGTAGAAAAACTCTTTTGGTCCGCTATTTGCCCAAGCCTGACCTAAGTTTTAATATCTATCTTTTTCGGATACCAGATAACTTGGTCAACAATACCTTTTTAGTGACTCAATTGCCATCTAATCTTATTAAATGTTCTACCCATTTAGTCCTCTGCGGGTAAAATGTAATAAAAACGGGTTTTTAAGGAAAATTCCCCAATTTGGGTTTCTTTTTTTCCCCAAATTATTATCTCAAAATTTAACTCCCCCAAAACGCTTTTAACCCTTTATCTACCGCATTATGATTTACTGTATTTTTTTTCATGCAATATTTATTTTGGATCACTACATTAAAAAAATTAAGAGATATACATAAAAAAAAAATACCCCATTTTTTGGAAAAATTTTCTGTTAGAGCTAATTCTTTAAATTTAAAAGATATTCAACTGTAAAATTAATTCTTCTTTTTCCTTTTGAAAAAAAATAGTAAATCTTTTCAAAAGTCTTCATTAACATACAAAAAAAAAAAGACTAAATATTGACATTAATTTATTTTTCGGGAAAAAAATGAAAAATTCCAAACCGAAAAAAATGTCAGCTGAAAACGAAATTTTCCCTGCTTTAAAAACCATTCACCTTCCCCGCAAAAAAATAATCATCATGAACCCGTGCCACCCTATATTTTCGAAAAAATAGATTTCAAAAATTTTCTTCTAAAATATTGTCAGAAATATTCGTAAAATGGAAATTTTTCTATTTAATTTTAAAATTGGTGGTACTTATAAAATACCCCTCGGTAGGTAAAAATTAAAAATCTCCCCCAAAATTTTTTAAAAATCCCACTCAGTCATTGTACCTATGTTTCCACATCGTATCTTACTATCTTTTTAATTAAAATTATAAAAATTGTTTTCCAGAGTAAGGTTAGCCCCACCTTCTAACGGGGTCTATCCCACATTCTCACTAATAGTCCTCTTGGGGAATATTGAGTCTTTTTTTCAATTTTAAACCTTCCTCCTCCCAAAAATGTGATTATTAAATTTAGCTTGTAGAAAGATTAAACTTTCGAGGGTTTGAAAGGGGGTTAGATTTCCAAAAGGATACCAGTGATTGGAAGGAAGTGAAAGGGATGAAATACTTCGTAGCTCATTTTTTGTATTATTAAAATTGACGGTTTGGTAAATTTAAAATTAAATTTATATGTCGATTGGAATTAAAGGTGATTACCTTAACGTAAAAATGATCAATTTTTGTTAAAAATCTTCTAATATCTTGTCCCACCTCCCCCAGCTTCGCCTATTTGGTAATTGGTGCATTGCTTTTTTGAATTTTGGTTTGGGGTTCATAATTTTTTAATAAATAAAAGTTGTTTTGAATATGGCTAATCTTCCTTCCACCCCTCACACACTAATGGACGACGCGGGGCGTCCATGACAACCCAACCACCAACTTGGAAGATCTGTTTCTTGATATAATCCCGAAGGGCAAAATGCCTGGATATCTCCCTAGACTCTGGGTACACATTTTTTGTCGCCTGTTGCAACATATTAGTTTTTCGAAATAGAATTCTTTTTCCTTCATGCCTAAATACTGATCAAATTGAAGGTTTACTTTGATTTTATTAAAAATTCAAATTTTTTCAATACTAGCCATTAACCCCTACCCTTTCGCTGAGCATTTCATGATGTTGTGCTCGTATATACAGTTTATATAAGTAAGTGATATCCAAGTTCTAGCACAGGAATGGGCAAACTGCGGCTCGCACGGCGCATGCGTCCCACAAAGACTTTTTCCCCGACCCGTAAAGACAGTCAGAGAAACCACCTTGAACCAAGACTTCTTTCCCCTGGGAAACAAAAGATTTTTTTACAACCATTAGGAAAACAAAGTAACTGAATTGTTTGTACAAAAAAGATCCCCGTGGGATTTGAGGACGAGGTTAAAAGAAGGTTTCAGGATTGTAAGAAAATTGAGCCCAAATATACTTGGAGGAGCTGCAACTTGAACTTACTGACTTCCAGTCAGATCACAGTGGTGAAGGAAATATTTAATGCTATGACATTGAGTTTTACAAATCTTTGCCAGCGGAAAAATCTCCACGTATGAAGAAATTTGCTGGGGAATCGTTCTTTTTATATTTTAGTTCATATATATTTGTGAGCAAAGTTTTTTTTGCTTGAAGACCAGCAGGAGTAAATAGAGATGCAAGTACAAAAAGATGACATAAATTTGCAGGCTGCCATGAGAATTTAAACAATCAATCTCCCCGATATATTAAAAAAAAAAAAACTTGTAGAAAAATATGATAGGGTAAATTTGTCTCATTAAACTCATTCTAAATTTAAATGCGCATGCAGCTATAGACGATATGGAATGAGCGCAATAAATAAATTGAATAAAACTACCACTATTTTGTTTAACTTATATTTATTATTTTACGTAACCAATGCAATCACACACATTTTAAAAAGGTGTGGTTCTTCGATATCCTGCGGTAGCCCAGTGGTCAAGGCATCTGATCGTGGCTGGCATGTCACGAGTTCGAGCACAGTAACACTAAAGACCCGCCGTGTCTTTACCGATGCGCGTTAAATCTGTCGAGAGCTCAAACGGCCTCCTGTAGGGGTGGGTAGTTAGGAGAGGGGCTAGCTCAGGTGTCGTCCTCGTCACTTGACCATGGTTCAAAATGACGAGTTCCGCCGCCAAAAGCCCTCGTGTTGCTGAACAAGCGGCGTTAATATTCACTCACTCTTGATTAAAGAAGTTTGAATTCCAAAGACGGAAGTACATTTATCTTTTACACCCCTGTAACCTCCCTTGGCAGTCGATTTACATAAAATTCGATCTTAGCGTATTTCTACTCAACAAAAGAAACGTGTGAGTCAAATTTCGAGTTAATAGTTAAAAAAAAAACAGAAAATTTTATCTATGACACCGTAACTCTCCCTCCCCCGTTAGGAATAGATTGTCGTAAAACCTCTTTTTAGCAGAACTCTACTCAACAGAAGAAAAATGCTTGTCAAATTTCAAGTCTAGGTGTAATAGTTCCAGAGATCTCGTGATGAGTGAGCGAGTAGTTTTCCTCCAAAATAAATATATAAAATATAAAAGTGCATCAACACACACATCAAAGAATTGGTAAATTCCTCTTTTGAAGTAGAATTTGAGAACATGGCTTAACTTCAAATAAATAATTGGTTAATGAAATTTAAAAAAAAAAACAGATGGGATTATTCTCATATCAATTTAACTAAAATAAAATTAATTTAGTCTTTAAATGCTGAGTTTTGATAATATGAGTCAATAAATTACTTAAAATATCATAAAACTATTATGACTTTTGCCATCATTTTTTAAATTTTCCTATTACTATAGGGAAACTTGAACCGTCTTTCCAACTGTATGACACACACGTATTGCGAAGGAATTTGGGAAACGTTATCTGAAATGTATACGAGTATATGTCAAAATCTTTAATCTACAAACGCGAAGGTCTATATATTACGCAAACTTTTCCTCTTTGCGTTCTAGTTCTGAAACTGTGATATTTTTTTCAGAGAGGTGATATTTATATCCGTATAATTATTAGTTAATTAACCACAACGAATTTCTAACACAATCCCAAAACTGGAGTTTTTGTTGCTTTGAATGCTTAATGGTTTCCTTGAAGTTTCACATTATTTCCTTATTCAAATATATTCAAAATGTGAAGGTTTTCATTCTTTGAGACCGTAATTGATAGGTTTCTTGCATGTGCTATTTGCAATATTTGATGCGAATTCCTCATTAGCTTGAAAAAAAAAATTTCCTTTCTATTGAATTTTTCTTTCTGGATTAAAGATTTATATAACATTCTTTGTGCAGTTTTGCGTCTTTCTTATCTTTTCTCATTTGAACGACATAATTAATTTTAATAAAAATTATCCTAATCAAAAGTCAAACCGACGTAAATTTAATAAATGCGATATTTTTTTTTAATTTTATATTTTGAAAGTCTAATTCGTGTTTTCATAAAACTCCTCATGTTACAGATACTCTTTTCTGTTATAATTAAGTAATATACAAAAATGCATATACGTAACATCAACTTTAATATAATACAAACACAGAGTGTCCAAATATAGCCCCTAACCTGTGCACAGCCAGATTCCTGTTTGAGAGTTCGTAAAAAAGCCCAAGAACTGTACCTGTACGATCCATAATTTACGAGAAAAACAAAATATGAAATAACTGCCTGTGGAAAGAAAAAATACCGTATTGCAGCGTTTCTCAAACTGTGGGGCGCGTCCCCTTAGAGGGGGGTGATAACTCTACAAGGGATGCGCGAGTATATTAAAAAGTCGAAAACAAAAGATTATTTTTTAAAAAAATACATATATTAATTTACCTGAAAGTAAACAATTAAAATGCATTTCGACATAATAAAAATAAAATACACTTTTACACTGATATAATACACTTATAAATAGTAAAGTTTCAGAGTCACTGCGCGTGCGTGATCGGCACAGTGCCCTCTGAACTGATGCTGAAAGCGTATTAACAGAAGGGTGTTAGGAGACGTTGAAAATAGTTAACGAATATTTGTTAGTGGCGAACGTTTAGTGATATTATCGACGTTTAAGAAAGAAAATTTTTCTATAGCGTAATAGGTACGCGTGTGCAGTGGAACAGTTCCACAGTGATGCAAATTTGAAAGCAGTGGACCGACGAGCACCGAACAACTCGAAAAACTGGCAGTGGACGACGGAAAGTGATGTCAACGCACAACGATCGACACCTGCTCCACATGGCGGTGAATGACCATACAGCTTCCTCCAGGCAGTTGTCAGCATGTTGTCTACTGTTTAAGGTGTACTAATGTCGGTTTCGTCAGTTCGTCGACGTTTGCTGCACCGTGGATTGCCTGCAAGGATGCCTTTATACAGGATCCTCCTCACGCCAAACCATTGACGGCTGCGTCTGCAATGGGCTCATGAACATAGAGCCTGGCAAGCTGATTGGCACCAAGTTGTCTTTTCAGATGAATCACGGTTCAGTTTGTGGGAACCCATGATGGCCGCATTCGTGTCAGACGCTATGCCGGTGAACGCTGCCTTTCAGAGTGCGTTATCGAACGACATAGTGACCTAACACGCGGAGTTATTGTCTGGAGTGTGATTTCGTATCATGGACGATCCAATTTGCTACGAATTGAGGGTAATCTCAATAGCAACAGGTACGTCCGTGAAGTGCTACAGCCCGAAGTCGTTCCCTTCCTTCAAAACATCCCTGGAGATATCTTTCTGCAGCATGTTGCAAAGACTGTTCGAGACTTTTGTTCAGCCCAACACATGCAACTTCTTCCTTGGCCTGCTTATTCTTCGGATATGTCGCCTATTGAGTACGTGTGGGATTTGGTTGATTGGTATTTCACTCGTGATCCGCGTCCTGCAGCTTCAAAAGACGAACTTTTGAGGCGCATACAAGCAATATGAAATTCTCTTCCCCAAACAGACATTCAAAATCTGTTTGATTCCATGCCACGTCGTATGGCAGCACTTATTGCAGCGCGTGGTGGCTACACCGGATACTGATTTCGGACACTTAATATTGTTTTTTTGTTTTGAAAATTTCGTCATTTATTTGTACTAATACAAGTCGTTTGTGCATTAAATTTCATTTAATTCTGATGATTCCTTCATGGTGCTGCTTTTTTTACAAACAGCATTTTAATAACTCCAAATAGCTTAATTATTTTTTTTAATAAAGTTACTAATAAAAATTTCAATAATATTTATTTTTCCCACTGAAATTACAAAATTTTAATCTGCTAAATTTGAATCTTTCGCTCAACTCTCTAAAAATACATTGTTTCATTTTTTTTCCTTTCATATATCTTATTAATACAGAATTAAATTTCAAAGAGAGATATAACATTAAACTAAACAAAACTTAATGGTGCAATAGCCCATGAGCGCCGAGACCTACTGTGTCCATTTCAGTTTACGTGACCTTGGGTACTGAGGTGCATGAGCAAATGTTTCGCTCAGGTTGTCAGTCTGAAGCGAAAACCCCTATATTTAATTGCCCAGCACAAGCATGGTACTCATTTATCGACCCACTGAAGGGATGAAAGACTTAATCAACTCTTGCCCATCCTGGGATTTGAATCCCGTACCTGTAGCGTGGAAGTGTGATACGCTACCACTCAGCCACTGGGCTTCAAGATAACTGTTTTTTTGTTTTGTTTTTTAGTACTAGTTCCTAAGAAAAAAACCTTTTTTCCGTCTCAGAAGAAAGTTTATCCTTGAGGTTTGTGTTCTTGGCTATACAGCAGACTGTGTTCTAGAGGTGAAGCCGCCATCATGCCATTTAACGTCAGTCCCCCTCCTTCACCTAATAATACAATCATTCTTTTTCTTAGTTAAAGTATTCAAAATCAAAAATCTTCCAAATTTACAGAATAACAATAATAATACTAATTCTAATAAAACAAAAAAAAATTCTTCGTTACTGGAAGAAAACTTGACCTATACGTTTAACGAAAGGTGACAAGTGTAATAAATTGGCAAAATTCTGAATCTTAAACACACGCGCTTTTAAAAGATTTCATTTTCTTTAAAAAAAAAGATATCACCCTTTGTGTGTGTTTTTACAAGAACAAAAATTAATCGAAAATCCATTTCTTCCTGAATCTGTCATTCTTGTTTTCCTGAAACCTCATTCAGAGAGTGAATGACATTTTTAGGAAAGGAAATATTGGGGACTCTAAATGTGTTTTCTCTAACTACAATCCTAATCGAAACCATTTTTATAAGATTATGGTGCATTCAAGCAAAGAAAAAACAAACTTGGGTGTTAATTAGTATAAAAGTGTTGTAAGTATACGTATGTAACAATTCTTTTCAATTTTCTCAAGGATTTTAATTTATGATTGCATTGAGTCTGAGGAGGATAGAACCCGCGACCTATGGATTCGTAGCCGAGTAACATGACCACTCGTCAAAAGTGATCACCCCTGTCCGGAGGCTGTTCCTGGCTAAACAAAGAAACCGCTACAGTACTCCCCCACTAGTGAGTCGGTGGATGGTTGAACGAAATTTTGTTTGGCAATCGTGTAAGTTATTACTTTGAATTAGTGGCGTTGCATCAAGTGAGTCTGATAACATTGATTGCTCTTCTTGCGGGTAGATGGCACCACGACAGATCAGAGAATTTTGCATTTTTATTTTCAACCAAGATTTCCAATGTGGTGGGATTGCATATCCGCAGGACAAGCCCACGACGTTTGGTACTGAAGCCGCTTAACATGACCACTAGACAAAAGTGATCACTCCTGATCGGAGGCTGTAACTGAATAACGTAGATATCTCCGCTACAGTGCGATGAAATTCAGATTAAATATTAGGTCGCGAATATTGAAAATTAGAGAAGCATTGCTGTATATAGAATATATTTAAATTTTAAAGATATAGCATAATAAACTGCTGTTCGTGTTATATCTTCACGAATTGTTATTGGAAGATTTTGATATTTTGTTTCATTGGGAAAAAATTACGGTTATATAATTTAGATTTTTCGCACTAAAATATTCAAGTTATCTAAAAAATATTTATTACATTTTAATACAGATGACTAACAATATGCTTAAAAATTAAGCCAGTGTAATAGCATGAGTTTTATAATTTCATTTCTTTTAAAATAAAAGTAATTAATAAATTTAATTCTAAATCTGTTGGAATGCCTCGCTGTTGCTGTTTACATAAGTGAATATCCACTAGACCGAGACAACTTCTACTTTTAAATTCCCAAAATATCCACAACACATTTGTTTATGAGATGGGGACAACGAACTTTAAAAATAGTGAAGTGTTGATTCAGCATTTCCTTTGAATTACTCATTGTCGAAATAGATAAGATCGTAGATAATAATGCTATTGATACCCAGTATACAGGAGTATATTCAGAATCAGCATAAAATACATATCTAGCGTGCATTTTGTATTTAAAGGTCCTAAGACATGCTCGAAAGAGTAAAATGCCAAAAATAAGAGTATTTGTTTATGGAACCTTAAATATATCTTTAAAAGTTATATCTATATCCTTAAATTTTTAAAAGTTTCCAATAGAGCTTAGATTTTTTTTTTGTGATCTTAATAAAAATATTTAATCATTCTGTAGGAATACAAAAATAATTTGTTGGTTCAAAAAGATTTTTTTTTCTGTTTAATTTAGGTTAGATATAATTTTTGAGATCTCATAATACATGCTTATGTTTAGGTACCATTTTTTAAAGAAAGTGTATCTTAAATATGTAAAATATTTGTTTCACATATTAAAAAAATACACAAAACATAGTGCACCTATTTTTTTTAGTAAAATATTATAAGACAGGTTCTTTAAAAAAATTATTAAACTTCGTAATTTTGAAAATTTTTGTTTTTTCACACATAAAACTATCTTTAAAAAAACTATGTACTATTTCGATTAAAAAAACCAGGTATCCTGTATAAAAGTATAAAAAATTTGGAACCATATAGTGCAATATTTTTTAAAAGTGTACCAAAAAGCAAAAAAATATGTTTGGGAGAAAAAGTGAAAAAACTTAACATTTGTAAATATTGGCTCACATTTTTGTCAATTACTTTTTCATGTATTTTAAGGGGAGTTTTTATCAACGAACATAAAGTGTTATACATTTTTAAATTCAGAAAATATGCACTATTTTTGTATTCTAGAATTGAAAAATCGATCTTTTGAATGGGAGTGATGCCTTGGTAATCTTAAGATGATTTGGAATTCCTTTAGAAATTGTTTTGTTAAAGATATTTTAGATCAGAAATTTATTTTTTGAACTTCTTTATTAATATGTAAAAAAATTAGAACATTTATTTTTAATTAATTGTTATTTTATCATTCACTCAGTTTAATAGTAAAGTATCTCGAATTATGCAAAAGAGAAATTAAAAATGTCTAGTATAGTCATTGCATTCATCATGTTATAAAGCATTACAAATTAACAACATTATAAACAAATATAAATACAAAAAGAGTCTTTGGACTAAAATGGAAATCTATTAGGATTTCTAAGGCTGTCGCTGAATTAAACCAGCGATTTAGAGTTAAACAATGTTTTATAGATCCACCTTCCCGTACAGCAGAAATTGTCGACCTAATAGAAAAAAACAGAGCCATGTTGAAAAGTATTAAAGTATTGTATTAAAAATTTGGTAGAAATTCTTTGTCAAGAAATCCAATTTATAATTTTTGCCTTTTGCTGTCGTTGTCGTACAGGTACAAATTGATATTCTTTTTCTATTTGGAACGGATACAGTTAGTGATTGTTAAGGTTATAGATGGCGCAGTTTCAACAGCGGCGTTGTGTAAGTGTAACGCCGGGAAGACGGAAGTGATAAGTAAGATGAGAAAGAACTTTAGAGAGAGAGGATTTGGGTGGAGTTTTCTGAGATGTTATGAGTTGTGAGAATTAAGAAGTGTATAAGGTGTGAGATATATAGTTTTTGTAATGAATAAGGTGTGAGTAGAAGTTTGTAAATAAAGTTGTTATTTGTTATTAGAGAGTGGTAGAGTTAATTGTAGTTAGTAACGTATTCACTACAGTGATCACAGACAACAGTGGGGTAGAGACAATTTTATAGGTGGAACAAATTTTTAACTATCTTTCATATCTTGCAAGCGAAAAATATTCGAAGAAAATATATCGTCTCAAGACGATTGGGAGGTTGACTTTTTTGCAGTGAAAAACAAACATAGGGGGAGGGATTAGTTATTGTTTGTTTTGTCACGAAAGTGTTGTATTTAAAAAGTACCAATAAACAGGAATCATTCAATGACACTTTTCTTCGAAGATCTCTTACAAGAGGTAATGCATAGGCGTTTTTGAATAATCTTTGCAACATCAACAAAGTGTTTTGTCGGTGGTAATATCACAGCGGTAACAAAGGCGTACTTTGAAGTTTGTTTTAAAGTATTGGTAATCATATGAAACCATTTACTGATGCAGAAAATGTGAAGGAGTGTTTCTTAAATGTTTCTAATTTAGTGTTAGAGACAAAAGTATGAAAAATTTTAAATAACTTCGAATCCTTGTGTGAAGTCAAAAGACAGTGTTATTTTGAAGGAAAAAAAAAGGGGCAATATATTAAATTTAAAGGTAAAATAAATTTTAAATTTGACCATAAAGTTTTTAATTTTAACTTTTTTAAAATTGTATCAGAACTTATGCATGACAAGGTATATCCGTCAAAAAAAAAAAGTGCGTAGTGGTCAGTCACGCTATTCATGGCTGTTTGTGACTTGAAGGACAAGGGTTTGCTGCAATATAACGCATCGTGACATCCGGATTTTGGAACCCATAGCAATTAAATCATAGGAATATTGTACTGACTAAAGGAAAGGGCAAAAAGAGTTTTTAATGCGTATCTTTTTTACACCTTTATTAGTGTCCTCATTTGCAATACGTTTCGCTTATCTCCTAGCCTATTGTTGGTGCAAACGATTGCTTATTAAACAGAACAAGAAATACAAGTACCCTATCATGTAGAACTGGTTACAAAATTATTTTGACATCTAGTTTGCCGAATTCAGGGGGGCAAAATCAGGTTTCGGTTCTACCCAATTGACTAATTTTCTCACCAATGTAATAAGTTAATTAAAACAAAAATCAAAGTTTTTTTTCTGTGTTTTTGTTTCAGTCACCGACAGTCTCCTTTATAGAAATCTGTTCCTTAATAATTACGTTGGTATTATTCCTCGGTCTTAAAGTATTATTATCTTCTTTCTTTTCTTTTCTGATAAATTATTTTCTGTTCAACGAAGATCCGAGTCAGTTTTTGTCACGAACACGGTGTTCGCATTTCCGGCTGTAAGAATCATTCGTATGTTATTCTCTCTCTTTTTTTTTTTTGATATTTTGCTAAATATTTCCTTTTTTTTTTCTTTTTTGCGCAATGGCATGAATCATAAATGAAAATTTTACTTGGTATACAAAGGTATTAGAGAAAGAAATTTGGAGCTAGAACATCTACATTAATTTAAATCACAAATGATGCAAAAGCTGCAAATTTATTTCATTTTAAAAACACAAGAAATTTGAAATTCAACAAAATGATCCAAAAAATGGCCATGAACGCAGATACACAACTTCTTAATAAGTCTACGTTTTTGAACTGGTACAAAATGTGAGTCATTTATTATGTCAATGGATATGAGTGTTGCCAGAATGGAATTTTTATTGAAGAATCTTTCAATAAAAATTAATATTTTTTCCCAGCCCAATGGGAAAACAACAGAACTGTTGATCATTCGTCGTTTTTGTTTCGGTGGTTGAGTGTTCGAAATATGGCTCAAATAATAAATTCGAAATAAACTAATTTTTTTATTGAAAACTTATATGTAACAAACAAGAACATTTACTTACACGAAGGAACATTGAAAAAAATCTTTGTAATCTAAAATGTAAATAAAACAATCAGTAAAATCAATATTTTCTTTTACGCGTCGAGAACACATCCAATTCGAATCATAACACAGTTAACTGAACAATTCTCATATCAAGATTCATGACGAAAAGGATGCCAACTTGGGCAACAAAACTTTTAATATCAAAAGCTTAAATATCAGTAAATAATAAGTTGGGTTTGGCAGCAATAATTAAGAAAACACACAACTATCTAGAATTCATTTCCTGTACTGTTGGCGTTAGCTGTAAATACATTTCTGACAAAGCGAATTTTTCATTCGTCGGATTTTACAATATCGTCATTGGATACGCGTGCAAACATCAGATTCTTTGTTTCCTTCGAGAAATCATCTGAGATACTCGAAATGCAGAAGAAAGCACATGGAAATGATTCCAGAGGAGTTTTACTCTTTTTCCACAGCTGAAAATGGAATTAAAGGGACATCGTTTAGTTGATTCAAATGAGGTGATCCAAAATGGGACGAAGCAACTGTGTGCCCTCTCAAAATGAATTTCAGGAGCAGGGCTGGCTCTAGCAATTTTGACACCCCGGACAAAAATGGAAAATGCCGCTCCTCTCTCTCTCTATATATATATTATTTTAAGTCTTAAAAAATTCAAAATAATTCTAAAGTAAGAACACAATTACTTGTTATAATTTCAAACGAGTGAAATGAAAGAGAAGGAATCGCCTATTTAAGCAGGCCAATTTCTTCGGAAAATAGCCGCGGTTGCCGAGTGGTATAGGTATCGGACCGTGGCTTACCTTGTCACGAGTTCGAGCCCAGTACCACTGAAGACCTGCCGTGTAGGGCAGCGATGCACGTTAAATCTGTCGAGAGCTGAAACGTCCTCCCGTTGGTGTGGTGTGGTAGTTAGAGAGGGGTGCCAGCTCAGGTGTCGTCCACGTCACTTGACCATGGTTCAAAATTACGTGGTCCGTCGCCAAAAGCCCTCGTGTTGCTGAACAGTGCGACGTTAATATTCAATCAATCGCAAAATAGCCTACTTCTGGTGGGGATCACAAGCGTTTATTTTAATGTGTAGTAACTGCACTCAAGACTAAAAAAATATTTCATGTGGCTCTCTATCTACCAAAACTTCTTATTACCCTTGTACTCTTCTGGATAGCTGACACCGGACATTGTAAGTTTGAAAGAATGTCCATTGTGACCCCACTCAGGGATGGGGAGAAAGTTACTAGAGAAAGATATGTAAACATATTAAATGTCATGCTTTAGCATATACTCTCGCCTCGAACCCTTCAAGTTTCAACATAAAAGAAAACTGTCATTAAATATACAGAGTGCAAAGTAAAAAAATAATAATAAGATACGTTAAATGAAATACCAAATTCACATACCCAATAATATTTCAGAAAATATATCAAATTTTTTGCAACAAAAAATTATATATATTGTTACGTAGATCCGAGGGTTCGGGGATTTTATGCAAAACAATCAAAAAAAAAAAAAAAAGGTTTTTTTCAGGCGATGGAATTTATTATAAAAAAGCCCAATCCTTTAAATACAGGATTCAGCAGCAATATTCACAGAGAAAAATCCCCGAAAGTCTTCACCTTCAAAAGAAAAACACAATTCCCAGTGTTTAAAATACACGTATGTAACAGATTATTCAAAACACCCTAGCTAATCGCTAGTAAAAAACAATTTCATCCTCCGGTTTAATCCAGACTGCCCCCGTATCGGCAAATTTTTACTTATAAAAAGCACAGAAACTTCCAGAAATAAACCACTGTGTCATTGAACGTGACACTAGTGGAGAGATTCATACTTAGAAGTTTCCCAGGGGTTCCCGAACCCCCAACATGGTCGCCAATGACACCAAAATGGTCGCTAAAGTCCCAATTTTGGCCCCCACGCCAAGGTTTCCCAAGTTCTCATTGAATCGCCTTTTAAACGTAAAGGGCAGCATTGCTTTAGTAGAAATTTTAAACATGAAATAAATATAAAGAGTAATAAAAATGCATTAAACACTCAAATACAAATTTTTTCAAAAAATTCATAACAATATTTTTCAAATTTGATCCAAATGCCGCCTTTAAAATTTGCTGCCCCGGGAAGGGGTCCGGTTTGCCCGGGCCCCCAGAGCCCCCCCTTCGGAGTGTTTTAACATTCGAACCCTTTGGAAAAAGGGGTGATGCAGGAGGGCAGTACTTTGAAGGCCAATAAGATTAAATTATCGTTGTATTTTTTTAAAAAATTTGTAATTGACCTATTTTGAGAACTTTTTGACCCTACCTTGTATTAATGTCAAAGTATAAGGCAACACGAGGGCAAATAACGATGGATCTCGTAATGTTGAGCCTCGATTAAGTGAGGAGGACGATACCTGAACTGGCAACCCCTTTCCAAGCCAACGGGAAGACTTTGAATCACGGCAGACTTAACGTGTATCAGGTAGGGATGACGATTCTTTTCGATTTTTAAATCGATTTGAATCGAACCGATGAATCAAAAAAAAATCGAGGGCTAAAAAACGATTTTTAAAAATCGATTTTTTTTAATCGCATTTACAATGTAAATATAAACCATTTTTTTGAAAAACAAGAAAGATACCACAAAAACGATTTCTTATCAGTAAAAAACAGGGGAATTTTTTGTTCAGGGGAATTTGATAAAAAATTATTTTTTTTACCATATCGAAGTGTGGGATAAAAAAAACTTTTTTTTTCTAAATGTATTTTTACATTAAAAAAGTTTAGAAAATAAGTAATATAACTTACAGTTCCCAATGCTTAATATCTAAGCTTTATAAAAACAACAGTCTGTCAAGTCTACTGGGATCCAGGTGGTTCCCGCTCATCACTTGCGATGTTGCCGGCAATCGAAAAAAAACGCTCCCCCAAATTACTTATTATTCCGTAACAAACGCAACATAAAAATGAATATTTATTTCCCTAATCACAGTATATTACGACAGTCAGTCAATCAAGTCATCAACAAGTGACGCAATATCAACAAATCTAAAAAGTCAGAGATTACAAACGTAACTTTTTTTTTATTTATTTATTAAAGAGAGGTGATAGAAACTAACCCCAAGGATCCCGGAGTTTTTGGTTTTTAAACCCCTTTTTAACCCCCAACACCATAACTTTGGGGTTTTTAAAGGTATCCCGACAGTTGGGAAACCCGGGTTTTTTAAAAAAGGAAAAATGGATAATTTTTGATATTTAGTGTCACATAGATTTAAAACATGTATAAAAATTTTTGAAGGACATTTTAAAAAAAAAAATTTTTTAAATACAAATTTTGGAAAAAAAGAACTTAGAATAACCTTTTTTTTTAAAAATTTCTCCTTTTTTAAAAAAGTTTCTATTATAAAAATAGTTTTCCGTATAAGCTTAACCCCTTTCGAACTCAACTATGATTTTAAAAAAATTAATTATTTTCAGAGTTACCACCCATTGAAATAATTATTGGTGTTTTGTTCTTTTAAAAATTTCTCTCCCCTGTTGTCGTAAAATATGGATAAAACCCCCTTTGTTTTTATATTTCAAAAATTTAGTTGAGCTCTATAGATGCCCACTATAAACAGACAAAATATTATTTTAAAAGAAGCCTTTTTTCACAAAAAAAAGAACATTTTAAAAAATTCCCAAATTAATTTTTTTCAAGGGAATTTAAATAATTTTTTTTTTTTAAAAAGTGCTCTTAAAAAATTGTATCATGTATTCTAATTTAATGACACTAAATATCATGAAAATTATCCATTTATTTTTTTTTCAGGGTTTCCCAAAACGTGTCAACCTTTAAAAAAGGAAAAAGTATATTCAACTAATTGTAAATAATTTTATGACTTTTACCAAAACAGAACAAATCAAATGCCGATTTTCTAGGATGAAATATCGATTCACTGAATCGATTCAGAGCTACATATCGATTTTAAAAAATCAATTTTTTTTTTACCCGAGAAATCGATTTTTTGATTAATCGATCACAGATCGCCATCCCTAGTATCAGGCTACACGGCGGGCACAGATGGGATATTTTTTATAATTGTTTTCCTTTTAGAGGTATGTCACCAAGAAAGTTTTGAGACCATTACTGTATTTATCATAAATCTGCACTGTACGAGAATTTTTTAAAAAAAAAATGGAATAAGCATTTGAATGGAATAACCTCCATCATTCATTACATGATGACACATATTAATCACCACTTTAAATTAAATTCCCAAATCTTTCTTCCCAAAAATGTACACAAAATGAGCTTAAGTCTGTTGATTTATGCTTAAATATCTCATCCATTCGATTCTGAAAATTCTGTTTCACACATCAAAAGGATTATTTATACTTCCTGACATCCCTGAGACGCCGAAGGGGGAATCTGAATTCGTTTAAATGAATAACAGACTAAAACTTTTTAGCTTTAATTTTTAACTTGGGAATAAAAGCTTTGTTTAAAATATTGTTATGTTGATCGAGGTTTTTTATGCAGATCAGTCGCACAGAACAAGACAGTTCATCCTGAGTGATGGAAATTTATTGTCGCGAAAACAATCCTTGAAATACAGGATTCACAGCAGCCAAATTTAAAAAAATAAGTATCAGAAGGTATTCACACCTTTTACAGCACTCAGACACAACTATCAATGTCTACACGCATGTAAAAGATTATTCACAAGCATCGTTCGTCCTATTCAACACAGTCCAGCTAATCACTAGTCGTCTCTAAACGGTTAAGGCAAGACTACTTATCGCTAAAACAATACTAACTCAGTTTCGGTGAGCATCTCCCTATTTATAGCCTCGTGAATCCTTCGAGAAAGATCCGCTTGCGTCATAGGTAGTGAAATTAGTGTATTTCTCCACTAATTTACAGAAGAATTCATAGGGTCCCGAACTCGCCAATGTACCTATACTTTCAAACAGCGTTTCTTAAAATTACTTTCCGTGTAAAAAACAGTGGCTTAACGTATACCCCCGCATTGCGGGAGAAGCAGGATTCTAAGGGGTCCAAAGACTGACTGACGCTAAGTACGTAGTCCTTTGTAAGATCCAGCTAGGGATCCAAAAAACCCGACCCTTTTCAGGGGACTAATATTCTCCTTCGCCCGGTAAAAATGGAAAAAAGAAACCCGAAATGGGATTTTGTGAGGGCTCTAATCTTTTAAAAATGATTTTTTTTCGACGTACTAAAACCAAGCTTTTTTAAAAAATGGGGATACTTTTAAGACTCAAAAATCCAAAAAAGCAAGAAAGGCTTTAGGAAGTGTGCGGATGTTGGAGGCGAAAAAAATTTTCCCAAAATGGAAAAAAACATGTCGGAATTTAAAAAATGGGTGGGAAAAAACACGGAAATTTAAATTTACACACTTTAAAAATTTTTAAATTCTTTAAAAAAAATTGAAAAAACCAATCTAGAGGAAGAAGAGGATTGTTTATAACATCGGCCAATAATTTTTCGGTTTTTTAAAAGGGATAATTACGAAAACGGAAAAATTTTGGAAAAACTAAAAAAACACAGAAAATAAGATTTTTTTTAAAAAAACGATGATCCCAGCATAGAACAGAAGGGGGGTGCGCTGCTTTCCATTCGAGACGGGAATCTACTTCAGGCAAAAAAGTCCTACTTCTTTTCTCGAAGATACATCCCACTCGATTACAAGCCGAGTGTCATAACCACCATACTAGTTGCGGCAACAAGTAATAGTGTGATAATGAAGATAAAACACAATTTAATGATGTGCTTAAAGATATAACGGAAAATGAATATGACGCTTTTCAAGTAATCCAATAATAAAAGTTCATAACAAGTTTCATTTGTTTTATTAAATAAACAGTATTTACATATACGTAGTTTTTTGTTGTTTGTTGTTTTTTTACTGCTCATCTTATTTCTTGAGTATCATTTTTATATTTAGCGTATAACGCACACTCGTAAATTTCGATCTTATTTTTTGCGTTAAAAGTGCATTATTCCCCGGAATATCTGGTAATTAAAATTATATAAGTATAAAACTAAACGTAATATCACTAGAAAAAAAACAGACTTTTGTTGGCAATAAATCTGCCAGTATGAAGTCAAATATAGGTTAAGCCAGCGTTTCTCAAACTGTGGGGCGCGCCCCCTTTGGGGGCCGTGATAATCTTACAAGGGGGCGCGAGCATATCAAAAAGTGGAAAATAAAAGATTTAAAAAATTGTAAACTTACTGAAACGATGCAAAACAAAATACATTCTGACAATAAAAGTAAAATACACATTTACATTGATATAATATACTTATAAATGTATCTGTACAGCACAATGTATTTGATAATTAATTTATCAAAACTAAGTTAAGAACATGATTAAAATAATTACTAGTGACTCCCATGGGATTGCCATATAGCAAACTATACACAAAATTTGATACCTATCTTGATAATTTGTAATGTTTATAATTAATGTCATATTGTAGCTTTAGCATCAAAGTAGGTTATTTTTTAAATAAATTCATTGTTATTGTATGGAGGGAGGGGGGACGCAAATTATGATTGAAAATTGGGTCGCAAGTATTGAAAGTTTGAGAAACACTGAGTTAAGCATTTTGTGGAGACTTAAATATGGACACAAGTCATAGAGTAAAAACTAAATTAAGAAAACTTAGCCAGATAATGAAATTTTAAATGTTACATAGTACCAACGAGTCTTTCGACCTAAAGAAATAAATCTTATTTTTTAACTTTAGGCAAAGGCACAGATAAAAAGAAAAGGCGAAAAATACTACGAATGAAAATGTATCCAAGGACAATAAATAAATTTAAAAAAATCAGCACACAAAGAAAGAAAAAAAACGAACCTAATTGCGAAACTATTTGGAATCCTCCCTAAGCAAGCCTATTAATTGCGATTCAAGTTTGTGTCCAACTGTGCAAGACCACACACTACACAAGGGCGTTGCAAACACGAACCCCCACATCTCATAAATAAGCATGTAGTCGACACCCCAGGAAGACCAAAGCACTTCTCAATGGAAACAACCACACATTCGACTTTTCCTTGACTTTTTTATGAATGAAATTAAAATAAGATGGAAACTGAAAACTTTTGTGAATGGAAGTATTCGAATGTAAATATTACATTCTAACCTCACTGTATCTCTCGTGCACACAAACAGAATATTTTACTACATTGCTCACTTTTAATGTGATTAAATTTCATTTCTTCTTACATAAAGAAGTTCCATACTTCGTCTTCTGAGTATGGTCTAATGCTAAATAGATTTTTAATACCATACATTTAGATGTTTCAAAAATTTATAACCATTTAGCTAACTTCGTTTTTAAACACGCGAGGACATAGTTTAATATTGGAATTATGTTTCTATCGCAAAATGGTTAAAAACATTTTAAGGCTAAAAACATAAGCTAAAAACATTTTTAAGGTATCCGACTACGTTCGGAACGTGATTTTGAAAAAGCGTATAAATGGATAATATTTATGATATTAAGTGTCACTTAGATTAGAAAATGTATATAAAAGTGTTTTAAGAATAGTATTACAATAAAAAATTATTTAAGTACAATATTTCGGCTAAAAATTAACTTAGAAAAACCCTTTTTTTCAAAATGTTCTCCCTTGAAAAATGCTTCTAATATAATAATATTTTGCCTTTAGCTCGGACCTCTGCAGAGGCCAACCTAAAATTTTTGAAATATATAACTTAGAAATGGGTTCATCCGTTTTTTACGACAACAGAGAGAGAAATTTTAAGAAAAAACCCCGATAATTATTTCAAATGGTAGTAACTCTAAAAATAATGAATTTTAAAAAATTCTAGGGGAGCCTCTGTACAGAGGTCTGAGCTATAGACAGGCAAAATATTATTATAATAGGGAAACATTTTTCACAAAAGGAGAACATTTTGAAAAAGATTATTCTAAGTTAATTTTTAGCCGAAATATTGTATTTAAATAACTTTATTTGTCAAAAAAATGTCCTTAAAACAATTTTATACATGTATTCTAATCTAAGTGACACTAAATATCATGAAAATTATCCATTTATGCGCCTTTTTAAAATCACGGTTCCCCGAACGTAGTCAGATACCTTAATGAAAATCCAGAATAAATTTCGGCGCACAATTTATACTTATTAAATATTTTTTAAGCTTATTTTTCACAGGAATTATTTAACTAGATCTTCTTTTTTTCAAATAAAATAAGAATAAATTTAATAGATAACTGCATATCAACGAATCCTCACACAAACGTGTTTTAAGTCATAATACACATCACGATATTTTAAATTCAAAATACTTAAACAGTAATATCAATAGAGAATTTTCTTGAGTACGTACAAAATCGAATAATTGACGCATTAATCACGTTTACTTTTTGAGTAATACGCACACACAGTGGCGTACACAAGGGGTGGATTCAACCCCCTATCTTTCATAGACCAACAGATTTCCAATTTTTACCATACAGATTACCCCACGGTGGTTTCGTCTACATCAATGATTCCCAAACTGGTTTATACCGATCCCCAGGGGTCTGTGTCAGCGAAAATAATTTGGGGTGGGTCTACGAGGTGTTAATTGGGGTCTACGATAATGGTTCTCATTAAACCAAATCATTATTTTTAATTTTAAAAGAAAATTTAATCAAGTGGAAAACAGATTTTACCTATTTAACAGATTTATTTACTAAATTTATCGAGGTTAATTTGCAGTTACAAGGTGACAGCAGAAATTTCATTAAAACAGAGACCATCATTCCAGCGTTTCTTTCGAAAATTAAGCTAAAGGAGTATAATATTGGACATCACGAATTTTCCTAGTTTCTCAATTTGTCACAGGCAATCTGCCAGGAATTAGACGTTTTAACCTACTTTGAACATATAAGTGCCTTTATTCAGATTTTGAAACTAAGTTTGAAAATGCTTTGACTATGGTAATACCACAGTAGAAAAAAGGAAGGAGGAGGGGGAAAGGGGGACTGACACTGTAATCGAGGAGATTTATTGTTAAATCTGACAAGACCGATGCCATATCGTCGGCCTAATCATCAGAATGCGTAACTCCACTGATGTTATTGATTTGATATAGGAGTGCAACGCGCCAAGCGCTTTTTGGCGCGATTCCTTAATCCTTTTGTTTTGTCTACGTCATGCCCCAGTGTGTGCGCTCCGCTTTTAATTTATTCATCGATCTCAGTGTAATTACTACTTTTTTTTAAATTTCATAATAAAACTAGATTTCGAAGAGAGGTGGTGGGCAAGATTTTAACATAAAATAAATATGTTAATATAAATAATTGTAACAATGTGTTACTTTTGCTGAGCAGAGATCCCGCGGGAAAAAAAAAAAAACCAAAATGAAAAACTAACACTATTATACGTTATCCCCATGACGCACCATAAAAATATCAAAGTAAATCATATTGTAATATTATCGCCTTTCTTGGCGAACATAAACAACAACTTGGCGCCTAGCCCTACTGTATCGAATTAGCATCCCAGATGGAGTTACGCAGTCTGATAATTAAACCGACGATATGTTGAAAATCTGTCATAGACGCACCAGATTCATCCCTCCCATTAAAAGCATTTGTTTGTTGCTCAGATATTTTATTTAAAAGTTATTTTATGTATTTACTCGTATTATATTTTAATTTAATTAACATTGTGACGTCTCTCGGTCTTTCTGCTAACAATAACTCCTATGTTCTTTTACGGCCACGATTAATGGCAAAACTTTTCCAACCCAATACCAAGAAGATAAACGAACATAATATGTAAATGAGATATACCTATAAAAAAGGGTAGAAGCTTTGATGATAAAGATATGCGTGGGAAGCTTAGAGATAGTTTAGGGTGGAATCATTCTGATCGTTAGTGCGGCTAGTTTAAAGATAGCTTAGTGTGTAGTCTTGCAGATCAAGAGTTAGTAGTCCGATAGCTTTAGAAGGAATAGAAGCCTAATATAAAGAAGTTGGAATCTTTTTTATAAAAAGTGAAAAATAGCTATCTTTTTAGATATAGAAGGAGATTGAAAAAAGGTAATATTTGATATAAGAAATTAGATGAATCATATTGAATTATAATTGAGAAAAAGGGGTCTAGTTGCGGATCTGACTTAAATACACTTTAATTCTTAACTCTCACTTTAATTAAAATTGTCAAATTAGAATTTTAAATAATATGTTATTCTTAATAAAAGTTGTATTAAGAACTACTATGTTACTTTTGATAATCCCACACCTCTAGCTTACGGAACCGGCACGACATGGTCATCACAGGATGGCTTGGGGGCAACATGCGTTTCTCTTAAGCTTTAATCACAATACTTCACTACATTTAGAAATTTAATTCTTTTAAAGTAAGTAGTAGAACCAGCTGTTAAAGACATTTTTGATAAATTTGCAAAACATTCAATATTAGGTTAGCAGGAGTCTACCCGAAACCGAAAAACATGGCAAGGGGTCTATGAGACAAAAAAGTTTGGGAACCTATGGTCTGCATGTTTTTTAGAATGTTCCTCTCCCCTTTCCCCTTAGAGAAGTCTGTGTACGCCACAGCGCATACACTTAATACTCTATTACTTTCTAGCAGTAGTCTCAATTTGATATATCTTGTTTAATTACTTAAAAATCTTAATTATTCACTATTATGCTTAAAATTATATCAAGAACGTATGGAAAGAGATTATAACTTAAAATAAGAAAAAAATTCATATTTTATCAGCTAGCATCATCACATTATGAAAAAAAAATAAATAATCTTGATTTCAATACAAAGCATGATTAATTTAATGAAATGGATCAAATCTTTCTTAAAGTCGTATGAGGCAACAAATCACTGCAAGAAATAAGAAAAGAAAACTTTTATTTAAAAATATATAAATAAAGCAACTTTCAAAGCAAAAATTCTTTACAAGCCATTTTGGACAATATTAAATTTAAAATAGTTTCTTCATCATTGATATCTTCAGAAATCTTATAAATCTTTTTAATGGATTTCAAGTTCCTATGATCAACTATTTTGTCCACAGACACAAGGGAACCCTTTACAGATTTTTTTATATCCTCTGAAAGTTCATTTTTCTCACTAAAAAGGACAAAAATGGCGGCAGTGCCCTCATCTTGTGCTCCAAATGTTTTCAATGAGTCTCGGATACTTTTAGATGGAAATAAATTGTACAAAAGTTCCGTATAAGGCGTCTTTGTCTTCAGTAGATTGTTTTTATGGTTGTATAATGATTTGTGAGAAGCTACAAGAAGTTGATCGGAATGGTATATTAATTCTGGATTTACAACGGCTGCTTGTAGTTTTCCTTTTAATAAAGAGTCTTTAATTTCTTTCATGTTTTCAATACTTTCAAAGAACAGGAACGTGACGTTAGGAGTAGAAGTTCAATTTCAGGATCCGGCGTCATTTCGGTTTTTTTCAATCTTTTCGGTTCTTCTTCCATAGAAATAACCTGTAAGAATTAAAAACAGGATTATTTATGAGTTGATATTTTAATTTCACATCAAAATTCAAATGATAAAAAGTAAACATAAAACATGTTGTTACTAATGCCTGATCGGCAAAGGCCAGATCAAGGCCTACGAAATTCATCATGACAAAGGGACGCCTGTCGTTATCGTAGCCTTGAGCACCATACAGGTGACAGAACGATTTAACTCGGTTTCACCCCAATTTTGAGAGAAAACACACTGGGGGTGGTCAGGGGCTTCCCACCTCTCTTCCCTTTCTTTAACCTCAACAGAGGACTTGCGGCTCGACGGCTATTTAAAATACCCACATGCCGCGAAGGCACTATACATTTACAAACATCCATGTCTTCTCCGGGATTCGAAACTAGACCCAACGGCACAGCAGTCAATGTCGCTAACCACTATACTGGATGGGCGACAAACATAAAACAACAATACGATCACAGAGCATTCTATTAAGAGATATTGTTATAATATTCTACTAAAAACTTTTAACCATAAGCTTTTTGAGGCCATGGGCATCTACGCAAAAAAGTAGGTCCTGAGCCCCACACAAATGTAGCCCTTCCCCATCACCCTTAAAAGTAGGCAGTACATAGCATACGTTGTCAAATACTGTACAAACAATAACCCGAAACAAAAAATTGTGCATGTTTTACTATCGCACAAACTGGCTCGACCGATTACCGCCTTTTGACTTAAGGAGTAATGATGGTGAATGGTGGTAGGCCTAGAACTATACAAGGGCGACGGTCATCACATGTAGACAGTTGACATATCGTCCGAAATTCTCAGTTTTTCGGAGAATACAACCGGAAATAACATTTGACCGTTGAAACTATTTTAATCATGATCTTATTCAGGCTGTCAAGAACGAGACGAGGCCCTAGGCCCAATTCATGTGACGTCATATTCATATGACAGTGATAGCCACGTGATTTTAGCCAATCAATTCAAAAACTCATCTGACCTCATAATCACACGATAAAAACTACCTAGTGTTTCCTGCAAATCAGTTCAAGCGATCCGGTGTTGCCAAGTTTTGCTCTTTGCACAGGAACTTTCTCTTAAAAAGTTTTCTTAAAATACGATTTATTTTCTTTGTAATTTAACAAAAAAATTTTTGAAGAAATTTTTTTTCCTGACATTTAAATATCTTTGCCCAAATATGAAACGAAATTTTATCAGAGTTTTACAAATAGAACAACAAGTACAATTAGTTTAATGTTTGTTTTGAATTCAATGAAAAACACGTGTTTGTTTTAATCATGTGACTTCATGAATTGAACACATTGCTCCATGCCTTGAGACGTCCCTGGCTTCTGTAGCACTCTTTAAGGTTTTTTTTATGAATTTCTATTTCACTAGAGAATAGTTTGCCCATGATACGAAAATCGGCTAATAATGTGTTTTGATAGGTTAAGTCTGGTTGCGTATGTGCGCGCGTATGCAATTGAGCTAACTTTCATGATTGACAGGAATTCACACAAGCTTTCCAGATTTTTGAAATTGAATATCAACTTCATCTCTATATAAATACAGTCGGACCTCTATTTAACGAAGTCGCTAAATCACGAAAAAAAGTTCGTTAAACTGAGATTCATCTTTCAATATATACTTTAGAGATCCATAAAACAAACTTTAAATTCAAAAACATTATATATTATTTTTTTAAAAAAAGGAATTAGATAATTAAAAAAAAAGTGAATATTCATTTTATATATTTTACCTATCGAAAAGAAATCTGCAAGAACAAGAAGAAAAAAAACATTGTCCAGGAATACACTGTACTTTTCAACTTTTAAAAAATAATTTTTTCTAAAATTAATAAATTTTTTTAAACACATTTTCAAGACTACAACTAATTTTAAAGCATACTTTATTTGATAACCAATAATTTTAAGCATACACTATCACATGAGTCCTTAAATTTAATTACTGATAAAATCTGTTAATTTTATTTGAGTTTTTCGTTTGAAGAATTATAACAATATTTCATTGCTCTAGGTGAGTTAGGCACCTAGTAAAATTAGTATAAGGCCATTGATCACCATCCACTGTACTAAAAGGGAGATTTCAAAAACATCCCGACTTATTTTTAAAATAGGGAGAAAAAAAAATCGAAACACAAGAGAAAAAGTTCGTTAAGCAGAAAATGCACATTCGCTGTCGGGAGGTTATTTTACGAAGAAAATAGTAAAATGTTCTTGGTTCCATGAAAAAGTTCGCAGAATACAGGTTTTTGCCAGCATATAGAAAACTGCATGTAACACTACAAAACCTCACAAATACATTATACAAAAATGAAACCCATTCCAATTCTTCCTTCACTGAAGATTAATATGAATGTGATTTTAAATTCAGTTAAATTGTAAAAAAAAATAATGAAAAAGAATCAACTACTTATAGTTGATTTATGAAAATATTTTTAAACATTAAATCATATTTCTGAAAAACACTATTTATTTTTTTCCCCACCTTCCTTCTATTGAAATGGCTTTGGAGATAGGCACGACTCATTACGGATCCCCTGTGATTTTTGTGGAAGTAGCTTTCAAACCCAGTAGCTAAGAATCCTTAAATTCTAGATATTACAAGAAAGTTATAAATATATAATAAACTGTGTGTGTAAAAAATTTTTTTTAAAAAAACTGCTCGACGTTTTACTATACTTTGATGCATTAAATTGTAACCATCAAGTAGGGAAAGATATAATACTGTATTTCTCTCTCTCAATGGAATTTGAAAAGGGAAAAAATCCCCTGCAAAAGCAAAACAAGGCTTACTTTTAGTATATAATGAAAAAATTATCAAGTAAGGAATATTTGTTTTGAAATCTTACAAATATTCACTATTTAACAAATAAATTGCCTTTATATTTACTTCCTAAAAAGTGTAAAATGCTGTCTTAGCAGTTGGTTTTATTCCCCCTTTTTGGGCTTTAAAAAAAAAACCCCTTTTTTTAAAGAGAAATTGGGAAAAATTTTTTTTTTTCCCCTACTGAACAGGGACTTAAGATGTTTTAAGGCTTGTTGAGGCCTTAGGCCCTTACACCAATATAGACTTCACTTATGACCCGGAAAAGTAGAGAGTACATAGCATACGTTGTCAAACACTCGTACAAACAGTAGCTCGAAACAAACGAATGTACATGACTTACAATCGCACAAACCGGCGCGACCTAATGCCGCTCTTTGACTTAATGAATAATGGTGTTTAGTGGTCAGGGGCGTAGCTACCGCCGTATCAATGATACGGGGCCCCAACATATGTGAGGGAAAATTTGCTAATATATTAAGGGACCCCCAATGAGGGTTTGGAAGAGATTTTGATACGGGGCCCACTCAGGACTAGCAACGCCAGTGTTAGTGGTAGACCTAGGCCTATACATGATCGACGTTCATCACTTAATAATACAGTCTTTCCACTGCTACTAGTTGACATAAGTTTCGAAATTCTCTTTTTTTTTGAGAATACACCGAAAATAACATTTGACCGTCAAAATTATTCCAATCATGATCTTATTAAGGCTCAGTCGAAAACGAGGTCCCTACTGAGGCCGAGGCCCAGTTGATTTATGCCTTAAGACCTCCCTGCTACTGACTGTTTATTTCAGTTGCAAAATATGCCTCAAATTTTAACATTTGATATGTGAGCAATGCTAGTTAAAATTATAATGTATAAGGATTTTTTTCTTTTTAATATACATCCAAATATTAACTCCAAAAGTGGTCTTATTTGCCCATATACACACGTTTCTACTGAATTCATTAAAAAAGAATTATAACATCAAAAAAGATATAAGTTAACACACACACATTCATTTCGAAAACTTACACAAATATTTAAGAGTTGAAATAAAATTTTTTGAAACATTGCTATAATATAATCTTGGTACACTATTTCAAATAAAACCAAACTGTTACTCATCCATTTAGGTAGATTTATTTTAATGTATTTAAGCTTTTCAAGAACCCAAATTTACCAAAAAACACTTATTATAAATAATTTGAAGAGCTTCTTGTGTAATCTTGTAAACATATATGAAATTATGTTATGAGTATTCATAGTTTGAAAAAAAAAAAAGTAATATAAATAAAAGTTAAAAAAAGGACATCAGTAATAAATAATAAAAAAAAAAATGAGAAAAAAAATCTAACTATAATTATAACTTTATAATTATAATTTTAACTAGAATAGTATGAAATTTCACTGCAGAGAAGAAAGCATAATTCTAGTTTCCCTGAATTTTGTATTGTTCTTAGTCACACTAATGTGTTCTATTCATTGAGCTAAATTCATGTCACGTGATAAATGCAATTGTTTACAGTCAATCAGTGTTGCACTGTAGTTAGTTTTAGACTTAAAAGAAAATTTCTATTAAAAAGTATATATGTGTATTAACATTAGCGTAAACAGACAAAAATGCATTGGATTTAAAAGCCTTTGTATAAAATAAATTATAGTTTAAAAAAACTAAAAAACACTTTTATGGGAACAAATTAGTAAAAATTTTAAATATAAGAATAAAATATTAAGAAAAATTAATGTCATTGTGGTAAAAGCGGAGGTTCTATATTTTTTAAAATTTCTCAGTTTCTTTTCCCCAAATTTTTGAATTATGTAAAATGTAGAAAAAGCCCCCTTAACTTTTACCACAATGACATTAACCCAAATTTTTTTTTAAAATTTAAGTTTTTTTTTACATTTGATTAACTATGATTTTTTTAAAATATAATTTTTAGTTAATTTTAAAAAAAGGGTGCCTTAGTTTTTTAAACATCATTTTTTTCCATTTTCAGAAAAACTGGGCAATTGTTTATATCATGGAAAAATTACTGATGTTAGATTTTCATTTAAAAGGTTGTAAAACCTTTGTTGAAATTTGGAAATGGGAAGTCGTTAATGCTGATGATCCTGATCAGGACAATGAAACAAAATTATTAAATTATTGTATTGCCATCATGCACTGTCCGTGACAAGTGTGCAAAATTTTGAATTAATTTTGAACTTTTAAATTAAAAATTTAGTCCAAAGATTCCATTATCAGGGAAACTTATAAAAGCGGGAACCTTTTCATCATATAATTTTCAAGAAAATGGTCCTAAACGTGCCTATTTTTTTTATTCAAGCAAATTATCTAAAACTAAGTGTATGTTCAAAAAATATATTTATTTTCAAATTTTGCGTAAATTTTTAGCTTGAAATACAAAATTGAAATTTTTATGAAAAGTCAACTTTCTGGGTTATTATGACCGAATGTTAGTTGTCCAGCAAAGAGAAAAAATTTAAAAAAACATGTGATTTAAACATTAACCCTCCAAGCGGTCTGCATGTAAAATCCTGCCAATATAGAGGATGCTTCGAAAATGCACCGCACATATTTTTTTTTGCATTTAAATAAGATTCTCAAAAACGGTTGAGCCGTATTTTTAAAAATACGGCTCAACCATTTTTGAGAATCTTACTTGAAGGCAAAAAAAGCATCTCTAGAATGACAGGATTTTACGTGCAGAGCGCTTAGAGGGTTAAAGGAGAATTTTATTATGCTTATGTAAAAATACATTATAGTAATTTTTTTGCGAGATAAATTTCAAAGCACAAGATAAAAAGGCAAACATTGCAGGTAACAGTACAGATCCATCATCACTGCTCTTGGATTCACTAACCGAACTTTCAAAGCAATCAGTTATTTCAGAATAACTCTCAGATCCATTTATACTTAAACAAAAATTTGATCCACTTCCTGATTAACTCCACAACATGTTTATAATACTATAAAAAATATATATATATTATCAAAGAACACAATCCACGAGTATTCAAGAGCGGAACTAAGTAGCTGAGCTAAGGTTACAAAAACATATCGCTGATATATATGTTTAATTGTGCTAACATCTAATTTAAAATAAAATTAATAAATCTAAACACGTTACTAATAATCTAACACTGCCATCTAGTGAGAAATAAACATAATTCAGGGCATAAGAAATACAGTTTTTATCTCTTTAGCATGTTATTTTTAAACCCAGAAACACATGGACACGAGAAATAGAGAGGGAAATTTCATGGGAGAAAGAAGGAAGGCGTTAAAAAGAAAAATTATTTTGAAAACTTTTTAAAGAATCTTATTAACTGGCCATTTTTACCCAATTATGAAATGGAAACTGTATATGGATTTTGCAAGTATAATAAGTGCGAATCTGGGGTCAACTTTTAATTTAATGGGAAAACATAAGATTATATTTATCATGTGATCGTACAAATTTAGCCCATTGCAAGTCTCCAATCCAAGTATTTCATATCAATGTAAAATACTTTGTAAAGAAATAAATCTCTAAAGAAGCAAAAAAATAGCTCTATTCAAAAAGCTAGTCAAGATGTGCCTCAAAAGCTCTCAATACATAAACATAAAAACAATCAAAATTATTTCCTCTCTCTTCTCCCACCAGTAATAATTTTTGCAATGTGCTATATTTTTAGCAGTTATTT
The DNA here is from genome assembly GCA_019973955.1 of Trichonephila inaurata madagascariensis. Classification (NCBI taxonomy): domain Eukaryota; kingdom Metazoa; phylum Arthropoda; class Arachnida; order Araneae; family Nephilidae; genus Trichonephila; species Trichonephila inaurata. The sequence continues at coordinate 6,359 of BMAV01017076.1, read as the reverse complement.
AATAGTATAAACCATGAAGACAAACACAGTAACATATAGAAAACACACTACATTCTGTTCCCTCATTGTGTTTATACTGAACGTGTTTTACTGAAATATGCATCTTTGTGTGTGTGGTGTAACAACTGAAAAATGCAGTTGTCAACTCACTGTGCCAAGAACCAATAGTACCACATTTTAATAAAGGAACCAATAAGATGCTACAATTTGATAAATGCTTAAGATAGAAAATGCTTACTTACTCTTTTAAAAGAAAAAATAGTTTCGCTTAATTACTTAACTTTTAAACAACTTAACCCAAAAGCAAAATTAGATGTAAATGTAAATACACCAATAAAATACTTTGTTAGTATGAAAATGACTAATTATAACAATTATCCAGCAACTCACTTTACATAATAGTTTACCTACTTTTGAAAGTAATGTTTCAAATATGGAATAGGAATATTAGCAATAAAATGAAAATTCGAAAAACTAAGTTGGTAAGATAACCTAAGAGATAATTATAGAAACAAGTTACACAACACTCGGAAAAGAACACAAATTAAAAACTATAAACAAATGCAAAACATTTTAATTAAAAAATTCAAATACAACCAAGACAAACATACACGAAAAATCACAAAATCCTCAGAAAAATCACACAAATGAAGTAAAAGATAATATAATACTTGATTAAGTAGATATAAAGTATATAATACACACTTTAAAACATAGAAATCAGTTTGAAAACAAATGCCAAAATTTGAAAAGTTATTTTTCCAAAAAAAAACGGCATTAAAATTGAAAATTTCCAATTGAGGTCATTCTGGAATTTTTAAAGTAAACCCCCATGTCACGGGAAAAGGGAAATTTGGAATTTTAAATTAAAGGGGAAATTATGGAAGAGTTTAAAATAACTCGTTTTTTGTCATTTTCCCTGATGGGGTAAGGGGGAAAGTTTTTGGGGGAAAATGAAAAAAAACAAATTTTTTTTTTTTTTTTAATTTGGGACCCGGGGTCCGGGGGAAACCCGAAAAATTATTTTTTTTAAACCTTTTGTTTTTTCTTTTTTTTAAAATTGGAAAAAAAAAAAAAATTCGGGTTGATTATGAATACATGATAAAACAAACCTTTTCCACTAATTCAAAAAAAAACATTAAACTAATTGTATTTTCTATTTTAAAACTCAGATAAAAATTTTAAATTTCATATTTGGGCAAAAATGTTTAAATTTGGATAAAATTTCTTAAAAAAAAATTTTTTTAAAAAATATATTTTTGCCTTTTTTTTAAAAAAAAGCTTTTGTACAATGTACTTTTTAAGAAAGTTTCCAAAGAGCAAAAAAAGGCAGCATTGATGCCCCAAAGCAGCTGGAAATACAAAATGGATTTTATCATGTGCTATGGCGCCCCTGAGTTTTGAATTTATTGGGTAGAATCCGGGCTTTTTATATGGACTATGTCCCAAAAAAATCATTAAAAATTAAACAAATTAGGGGAAACGCCTACCCTTTTTAGATTAAAAAGAAAGCTAAAAAAAAGCTTTTTGATAAGAAAAAATAAAGTGAAATAATAATGTAATTTTTATTTCTTTTGAAATGTGCTCTGTTAATTAATTTTGAATAAATAATTTGTAATTCAATGATTGCTACATTACTTACTCTACTTTTAATGATGCACCACATATTTGCTAAATAAACTCTTGACCATATTATTTCATCATTTCACTGAAATAGGTTAGAGATTAATCAAATCACTTACTTTCCTTAGGGAAAGCACCATACAAAAAGTTCTTACTTTAACATCTTACATGAATTGATCATCTCCCATAGGGATTTGATGAAATCCCAAATTTCATCATCTTCCTGCAACTGCCACACGTGTTCCAACATAATAATAATAACTATGACAGTATTTGGCAATTTTTCTTAATTGATGAAATTGGTCGATGGTATGATATGTAAGTACCAAAAACAATTGCAAAGCAATGAATCTTTAATTGCACTCTGAATTACAATACAGTTTACTATCTGTTTGAAACTATAAAAATTAAAAACATAATACAAAACTTCTCTCCTATTTATAAGATTTTTTTTAAAATAAACTTTAAAAAAAATTAAAATATTCTAATATTTTTTTTCAAATTATTTTAAATCCAAAAATAAATTCAATACCTAATGACTAAAAAATTGAAATAATTTTTAATCCTACTTGATACTTTTAACATAAGACAATATCACAAGCATTAATTATTAAAATTAAGTAAAATATTATATATATATATAACCAATAATAAATTCCAGCACCAACTTCTTCAAAAAATAATATCTATCTACGTTGAAGGTTCTTAAATTGGTTAGATATAAAGATTGCAGAAGTTTAAAAATTAGTTCAAGAAAATCTTCATTTTCAAGATCAATTAAATTATTTAGGTCTTCAATAAATTTCTGCAATAAAATACATTAATTGTTAATTCTTCAATATGCTATACCATAGTTTATAATACTTTGAACATGAACATACCAATCAAAAGTTACAGACAAAAAACTTGACATTGTTTTCAATATATTAAATGCATTTTTATCCTAAGATTTATTCAAGGTATAGAATATGCAAATTCTCAAAATTGTAATCTTTTCCCATCATTTTAATTTATGAATATACATGCAGATTTCTAAAAATGGCAGAACACATACATTGGGTAAAAAACACACATATATTGGTTTGTTTCATAAAAGAGCACAACTGTGTTTAACAAAGAAAACTTGTACATTTATTTTCATTTTATGCTTTTTTTTTCATCTTGGAAGTAACACTTTTACTAATAAAGCATGAAAAATTTAAGGTTCTAATTTGGTATTAATACACAACAGATTTTTTCATCAAATAGTAGAAAATTTCACCAAGATGGATTTAATAACGGATTCAATATAATATTCAAATGGCAGCTAAGAAACATTGGCATGATTTTAGAATTATGCCAAAAATGAGTAATGTACAATCATCAAATTAGTTCCAAATTGAATCATGTATTTTACAATTAATTCTAAACATTTAATTATGAGAATATTGTGGGAATAAGTCAGGCAAACCATTTTCAAAAAATTAAAAAGAATACTGTATATATATATATACAGTCGAGCCTCTATTTAATTAAGTTGTTAAATACTATAAGAGATTCATTATGTAGAAAATTAGAGATTAATTTTTTCCAGGTTCTTGGAGCCAGGAAAAAGTTTGCAAAATAGAGGTTCCTAAAATAGAAGTCCGTACAATAGAGGTCTGATTGTATATATAAGTATTATGTGCTTAAAGAAAAAAGAATCGGACAATATATTTGTAAAATAATTCGCAGAATATATTAAGAACCCTCTTCTAGAATATGAAAATGATTACCAATGAATAACATCAAGTGTATATAAAAATTTAAAAGAAATCTTCACAACCAATGAAAATAAAATGAAAAGTATTTTAAAATTTTATAATATTTGGCACACCAAAAGGGAAAAGGAAACAAAATAGCAAAAAAAAAAATCTCAAGTAAAAAATAAGAAAATTTCTTTTGTAAAAGGATTCAAGAAATTTAATTCTACATGAAAGAATTTCTTAATTATTCTAATAAAATGGGAAGGGAAACCAAAAATTTATGAAAAGAAAAAAGCTGATCAATTTTACTTCATGTCATAAATTATCAATTTTACATCTTTTTTACAGTCAATCATACTAAAATATATTACATGGTTAAGAAACAAGTAATACTTATTATATTTTAGGATACGTAAAGCAAAAAAATTAAAATATATTACAATGAAGGATTAATTTTCATCGCATATTTATTTTTCAAAACAAATTATCAGTCGTAGATTATTAAGAATAATACTTTATAGACACATGAACAAACTAAGACTAAAACTTTAGAAAATCTAAGAAAAATTATAGCACATTTTTTCAGAAGTCACACTTTTTAATCCTCATGCAAATTATGAAAAGGATAAAAACAAATAATATAATACTTAATCAAAAAGATATGGGCAAGTACAAAAGGACGGATTTATGGGAAAAGTCACTTCCAAATTTAGGTTATATCATTGCTGATTTTAAAAATACATATTACTCGTACATATTTTGACTAGAACTACCATATTGAGCATTTTTTATCTGGATTCATAGGAGAATTACTTGGACAGTTAAAAGCTTCAGAAAATGATTTAGAATTTGAGACCACTACATTTGTTCTCAAATAATTTGTACTATGCCGCCTGTCATGATCATGATAACCTGGACTTTTTTTGTTGCACCACAAAGATCCAAAAGATAGGAAAAAAAGTTGATCTGAAGAGTAATCCTTCAAGATAGACTTTTCTGGTCCATTATCTTTTTCCCACTCCTTATAAGCCAAATATGTCAAATGTAAACCTTCATTATCAGCTATATCTTCATCCAATGTATCAATATTGCTATTCAAAGAAACATTGTCTCGTTGTAAGGTATATTCCTCAAAAAAGCATTTAGAAAGCTGCTTGAAAACTTCAGATGTCTTATTTGACCACCATTTTTGAAAATTCCCTTTAGGACCCCTTTGACATCCATTACTGTCAAACCCATGCATAATTTCATGACCTATAATAGTGCCTATAGCTCCAAAGTTAAGGTACATTGGTCCCTCATAGTAATAAAAAGGTGGATGATGTATGGATAATGGAAGAGTAAAAATATTTCTTTGCAGATCATAATATGCACTGACATCAGTGATAGATCTAAATGTAAAGTAATCAGAATTCTCAACCTTTATTTCTTTAACAAGTAATTGAGTGTAAAATTGTAAAATGTTAAATTTTGTTTCCAAGAGATTGGTGGTTAGTTTTGGGAAGTCTTTATATGCTTTGCTGAAAGATGCTTTATTGTTAAAGTAAGAAGGAAAACCAATGATTGATTTCATGGAATCTAATTTGAGAAGGGCTGAATTTTTAGTTGTATCATCCATCCAATCTGAATTACTTATCAGCTCTGAAAAAACTTTTTTAATATAATGAACCAACACTTTTCCATCAGAAATCCCAGAGTGAGAAGAATTATGTATATACAAGTAATTAATACTACACTGATACAATCCAAAGACAGCATCAAAGCATTTTGAAGTTTGAATTTCTTTAAATTCCTCTTCAGTATAATCAATGACCAAAGAATATTTCCACATCACACCAGGTATATAGTTCCAGATACTTTGAAAAGCAAACCAGCCAAAAAGATTTGCAACTTCTAATTTTGAAAAAGTATCCAATTGAAAACTAGAGATAGATTGTTTAATGTAATCCAAATCTTCAACAACAACAAGGTCTTGAGAGGTAAGATGTTGATTTAATTCTTTTAAAGTATCATTCATTATTATTTGAAAGTAATACAGCCAATCAATATTGGGTATTTCATCATTCAATTTTTGTATAGACATGGTGGTGCGATTAGACTTTCGAGGTATGTGTGAAAATGCTTCATCCATTTCCTTTCTGTTATCAACATTGCATGAATAGAATCTAAAACATAAGTATAATTTATGTTATGATCTATAGTTGACAAAGCTACATACAACATATGTTCAGTATACGAGCCGTCTAAGGAATTATATGATTTGTCAAACATTGGTGGTTTAATGTAAAGAATTCTTTTGGATGTATCATAATCATCCATTAAACTGTTCAGATTAACAAAGGTATTAAAATGTAATGTTTTGAGTAAAAACGCACTGGCTTTAATCACATCAAAATTTTTTTCATCCCAATGTTCATTTAATATTGGCCAACCATTCATCAGTTGACTGAAGTAGTTTAACAGGTGTTCTATAGATTCATGGGGACTAGTATCGTTTTCAGAAATGCACAATTTGTAATATCCAATTGCATCATTGACGGTTTCAGGAAAACGTTTGGACATTTGAGCTGTCTTGATGATATTTTTCTCCTTTTTGTTAACATACAGTTGCAAAACATCAAAAGTAGTAACTTTTCCAGAATCTATATTCTGCACTATTTCATTTTCGGCCCATAATCCACAGGTGTAATCGTAGAAATCAATACACGGATCAACTGATTTATTTATTGATTTTTCAAAAGGAACGTAAGGCGCAAACATAGTCTTAATATTTTTATTCGATTCTTTGCCATATTTACTTACCACCAAAGTTACGACAAAAATTAAAAATAGAATTAAAATAGTCAGAACACCAATAATCACCCGTTTTCGTACAGGCACACCTAATACATTTCTGTAATAAATGGAAAAATTACGTTCACTATCAGGAACATAATTCGTAAGTGGCATAATTTTTTTTTTTTTAAATTCACAGTAGATTATTACACACAAAAATTAACGACATTACGGGGG